>CM017555.1:17069426-17191264 GCA_007844125.1 Sinonovacula constricta | reverse complement strand
GAACAACCCAGCAAGCATACAGTTTTGCAAAGTATGTACTAATCGTTTTTGAATATTGGGTCGATATTGGGCCGATATAGTTATCTGGCCGATTTATGTGCTCATTCAACAGTCCTTCAAAGTGGAATACAAATAGCCATGTGGAAATAGATTGGAGCTATGGTGTGAAACTTCGGTAATGGCAGCAAACATGGGTATAACACTAATTTACTAACATCTTTGACCTGGTTATTAATTTAACCCACACCATGCCATATAATTACAGTAACAAGGATGCAAATAAAGAATAAAAACATAAATATGAAAGTGGAATTTTATCTAAAGATGGTATCCAACAGTTTGCTTACACTTTCTATATTTAACAAATATTAAATACAGCTTGCTTCCTCTATACAAAATGTTGTAATGTGAAGGTCCACTTCTCAGCGCAATTTTCCTAAAGCGCAAACGCTTAGACGCAACTGCTATTTATAAACCTTATTACAACCTTATTACAAAATGGGTAAAACTGATTGCTGGGTGGGCGGGGCAAACACTACGTAGGTTAGTATCGAAACAGGCGATTTATATTGGAACAGAAACGCTACGCTCGTTCCCTTTGGCTTTTAATTCCAGGAATATCCGCTAATTTAGACATTAACCTATTCGAAGTACAGTACATATGCCTTTTGTTATAACTGGTCAGTTGTGATTGTCCTAGATCACAAGTAACTTTTATGCAAGTTTCACTTGTCAATTTTTCTTGAAAAATACGTAATGAAAGAATTAATAAAACCTCTAATTGTTTTATATATGTGATAACGTATCATATAACAACAAATCTGACAAGTACATACATATTAAAATATTGTATAAACAAACTGTAGATATCATATCTACGAAATATAAATAGTTTGTGTGTTATGCAGACTACGCATATTTTCAAGACGCAAGCTACGGTTGTCAGCCAAAACGAGCTAAGCGTAAAAAATCAACAAAATACATGTCCAGCCTATCTTAAGCATTTGGCCTGAAATATGTCTATTTCTATAAACATTTGAACTAATTAAAAAAAAAAAACAACAAACAAACGAGAAAACCCCCCCACATCATTTGCTTTTCTATGTGAATTTTAGCACATTTAAAAGATAAAAACCCCTAGAAAAAAAAATGTCCCATTTTATGGGTTGCAAAGAGTCACGCTTTTTTAAAAATAAATAATCCGTTCATGAAGTGTTTTTAAAGTCATTTGAAATAACAGGTTATTGTAGAATCTTTCTCTACCAATTTCTGTTTAAGCTGATCCTCCTTTGGTTAATTAAGTTGAAGAATGGATTTGTCCACGAAAACTAGTGAATTACGTTACTGTAAGGCTTCCCCCAAAATAACACAGAAGATTACAAATGGTCACAATCGTTTTCCAATAACTACACAGTGTAAAGATATATGCCATTGGGAGAATATTTCTAGAAATAAAAGAAAAGTTGTTGTTTTTTGTTTCGTGAAAACAATAACCATAAAAACTGCATGCATTGTGAATTATGAGACTGCATCTATAGCCATGGAAAAGAGTGTTCTTAAAAAGGCAATATGCTGTTATTTTAAGTATATAGTCCCTTTGATAAAAACAAACCACATAATTATTGGGAACAGTTCATAGCCATATCTTTGTTGTGCCAAAAAGCAATGGCGTGACTTACGTTACAGTAAATTACGTTATTTTCTTTTTTTACATCAACTTATACTTAGTCCAGGGTAAAATGCGCGATCCACATTTTACTCCTTCACCGAAAATTCTTTTCGGTGCATGTATACAAATACTTTTTCTGGCGCGAAGTTTACGAAAACAAGAAAAAAGGGACAAAACATTGTTGAAAGTAAGTTTTGATTTTGTTTTAGATGATTATCATGTTAAATGACACTTTTATTGTATCATGTGTGTTTATGTGTAATGTCATAACACATTTTATCGTACATAGCTATTAGAATTATATAGTTCAAGTAAGTGTTTAATGCTACAGCACATGTTAAAATGGTAACAGTATGTAACAAAATTGTAACGTAATTCACCTGTTTTGTTTGATATTTTAGAACGATGGTGAAAACCTGAGCTGAGATCCAAATAGCTTACAGAGATAGAAAGAAGGCTGATGATGGTCAACAATACCTGAGAAAAGAGACTGAACGTGAGGAGAAGTACTATAAGCCTGCAGCAACAATTGGACCAAATCAACTCAGAATAAAGAGAGGAAGAGTAAGGCGATGTATGCAAATAAAAAGTTTGAAATTTAAACAAATGGTGTCAATTTTAACATACAAGAGCCTGAGATTGAAGTATTAAATGAAACGGATCATGCAGAGGTGCCTTGTGACCCAACAACCAACAGTTCAGCTCAGAAAGAACTTTTTTTTTTCAAGTAATTCTTCTAGCAAAAACCACCTCATTGTTGATTTGAAGTTTCCACGGCGTGGTAACTAGAAACGGAGTAAATCCCTCCATAAAGCCCAGGATGAAAAAAATTTACTGAAAGCAAGATTTAATTCCCCTAAAAAGAGAAATGATGCATTAAGAAAAGGGGCACAAAGGTCTTCCTCTGAGAAGTCCAAGGGCAAGCAAAGTAAGACTGACAATCTTAAGAGAAGTCGCAAGAGAAAATTCTGCGACAAATCAGATATGACACCAAAAAGTAAATCTAAAGCAGCCTTAAGAAGAGAAGGCTTATCTCCTAGAAAGCACCCCAGCTTGTAAAGAAGCGTACGTTTAATCACAGCATTGTGGAAGAGGTTAAAACACTGCAGATCGTGGAAGAGCCCGCCAACGTTCAACAATCCAAGAATATGCGAAAGTACCGGTTGGGCTCTACATGTAGCCAAGAGCTCACTGTGAGCTATTGACAGGTCTCGAATTCGAATAAAGGCAAGAACAACCAATGGCCTTAACCAATCAAGTTGATAATCAACAGTCTGGTTCGCCGCAAAACACAGATGTGCCTCCTTTAGACGTAGTGGATAACATACCAGTAAATAGCTTCGTGTCTGCTATTTACAACAACCAATTATATGTGGAGCAAATTAATTGCCCATGATCCGGAAGACGAAGACTTACCGTATCAGGTTGCCTTAATGCAGCAGGGTCAGGGAAAGGGCTGTAATTTTTTATTGTTAAAAGGCCTACCCATGAGGACATCCTTTGAAGAAACCGAGAGCATGTTATCTGTGTCATCGCTGAGCCCATTCATTACGTCTCAAGAAAAATGTTCAAATTACATGTAGTATGGTAAACCTAAGGTTTAACGAAGACAAAATTGCAACAAAAATACCTTCGACATTTATATAATCTTGTGCGACCATTCAATATGCTCCAAAGTTATTATTAAAATCTTGCGTGTGTACTTTGCAAGAAATTATGTAAGTAATTATGCAAAAGTAATATTTTTTAATGATCGACCTTATTGTACGCCATATATCGATGATGGTATTTATGACGTCATAAATAAGCTTTTGTGATGTCATAACATGGCGGAAGATGTGTGTTAATTTTTCCATGTAAAGGAAATTGTTTACACTTTTATAACCATAACATGAATTTGAGTTTTATACCAGCACGAAAGGTCAGTTCTTTTAACTATTTTTCATAATTAATTATATATATATATTTTATAGAAATAATAAAATGTAGCAGGACTGGTTGTTTTGATGTTAGTGTTGGCTCACATTTTGTTTAGTATGAGTTATTAACATAGGTGAAAACACATGACGTAAGTACCAGTAAGTTTCAATAGTTTTAAATAACTAATATCAATCTATTGGTATGTAGTTACAAAGATTGTGACACACAGTAGAGCATATCAATTTCAATACATACAACCAATACATACAACTAATAAGGATCCATTTCTATTTGATTTAAGAGATACTGCATATTTAGGGTTTTAATATTGAATCCCCGGCCAAAATATAAAATATACCTATGAATGGCCTAAAGAGTGAGAGAGTGGCTCTAGCTCTGACAAAAGGTAAAAACTATCTTGTGAATGACCGTGAGGCAAAGAGAGCACGGAGAATGGATTTCTCTCCTTTACATACCCATCTAAAGTCAAATAGCATGAAAAACTCATGCACAACATGGACACAAAGTATAATACTAAGTGGATAATAAAGCACCATATGTAAGAAAGTAAATTAACACCATAGAATAAAGCAGGGCTATATATAACCCAAGTGTCCACTGGTCGCTTGCATATTTTATTTGCTGATAAAGTTCTGCTTGAATGAACACTGGCTAGTGGTCAGTTATAATGCTATCAGCACGTATGATGGAGTTGAAGTGAAAACCATTTCTGCCATAAAAGTAACGATATGCAAAAGCTGACAAGGTTTTTTATACCTACTGCGAATGTTTGTCTCGGATATTTTTTTTATAAAGGTGTAAATAACTGTGGAATACGAGTCAATGATTTCCCTAAACATAACTAATACCTTGGAACTTGTTTACCAAATAACCATGATGACAAAGGTGACATGATAAATAACCATGCTGACATAGGAAGTTTGTTAATTCCATTGTACGGAAGTCTGTTTGTGCCATAAAATAAAAAGTTACACAAAAGTGTTTATATATGTTGAACATATTACACAATTTATAAGTTATTGTACTTTCATTACATTCTCATCTGCATAACGTTCTAGATGTTGCTTAATTTACAAATATTGTATATGTTTGTATTTTAGACATGAAATAGAGCATCACGTCAAAAAACGCCAAGGTCCTGGAAGGCCGAATAAATGTAAAAGTCAAACATGGCTTATGCTGCCCTGTAAATATTTACAGAGTAACCGATTGAAAACTTTCATTTTGTAGGTATATTTTGACTAGTGAGCCTTGACTATTATGGCTAGTCTACTACTACTACTACTACTACTACTACTACTACTACTTATAATAATAATAATAATAATAATAATAATAATAATAATAATAATAATAATAATGATGATAAAGATATAATAATTAACAATGAATTATAACAATAATGATACACCATGTACCTGACTCGAAATCACGCCTACCTTTCATGTTTTATAGTCGATTTCCTTTACCCACACGACCATCCGCTCTTGTTAGATTAGAGTGATAAAACTGATTGCTAGATATAATCAGCATACACAGTTGTCCTACATGTAGAAAGATTCTAAATATCTATAAATATAATAGTACATTGTACATTTACGGCGCACGGAGTATAGTTCACCTATACTTAAAGCAGTATACTCTTTTGACCAATACATTAAATATATTTAATGATCATTATTTAATGTAATGGGACTAGGTTTGTAAAGGATATGCTTCCATTTAGTACAGGGGGAGATTGTTTTTAACAAAAACAGAAACTCCACCTGGCAGGTACATCTTAAATACTTAAAATACAACACACTTTAAAATGTAAAGAACGGATGTGAAACAGTCTTTAGACCACATGTCACTTAAAGTGTCCGGGCATCGCTCAGCCATTTCTAACACATGCCTAAAGGTGTTACTGTATTGTCTACTGCAGGTCAGACGAGTCATCACTAAAGAAGGGATTGCGATCATCGGGTTCATTCAGCTCATTGTTTGTTTTGTGGCGCAGAAGCTAAGTGCAAGTCAGGAAAGAGGGGCAACGATGTTTTTCCAGTGGGAACAATAGATTTTTAAAACAAACAAACACACATTATATCTTAATGCAATGAGAGGAATGACGCCTGGTCATGTGACATTCTAAGTTAACTGGAAAATGTTATAAACTTTCCAGCATCAGACGCAGTTTATCACCAGTCATGCAGTAGTAATTTTAGAACAGGTCGCCAAATTCCTAAATGCTATCAAACTACTGTCGATTTAAAGGTACCCCGGTAAAAAGAAAGAACTTCTGGAAGACCGGAAAACATCGTGACAAAAGTGCATTTCAGCATGTGTTCGTAAAAATGCATTAGCGTCTCTGATGGAAGCATCATGTGGATCTGAAAATATGTACATTGTCAAACACTTAAAAAGAAAGTTACTTGAATACTGTGGTGATGACATTGCGATAAGTAGCCAACCAGGAAAACTTGATATTGTAGCTTTGAAGTCAGGAGCATCATCCATTCTTCATAACTTCCAACAAAAGCAACTTAAACAGTCATCAGCAAATGAAGAGAAACATTTTATCGTGTCTACTGCTGCTGAACTGATTCGTGAAGAAATTATGAAAATGTCAACTTCTAAGACAATGTATCCGTCTTCATCTGATGTAAAGTCTCTTGAAAACAATGCTTCATTCATTGAAAAAAGTTTACTAGATTTTCGACTTGTCTTGTTTAATATAGCAACATCAACAGTACAACTTGTTTCAATCGGTCAGGCTATTATACAAACATGTAGACCAAAGGCAGTTATTGCACACTTAAAGCTGGGGTTAGGTATACTGATGCACCACCAGTTCGGATCTCGATTTTTGATTGACACTTTATTAAGTTATGGGTTTTGTACATCTTACCATAAAGTTAAAAAAATTGAGACTTGTGCTGCGTTTATGTTGAATTACAATATTGCAGAATACTCGCCAGGCAGTTTTCTCCAGTTTGTTGCTGACAACCTTAACTACACTACATGCACTATTGATGGTAACAGCACATTTCATGGTATGGGTTTAATTTCATGCAGCACCCCAGGCAGAAAGAAAAGCAATTGTGTTCCACGGTTACCATTGTCACCAGATCAAATGTTAAGTCTTGGTAAAATTGACATAAGATATTTTTGTCAAGCAGGCCCAGTGTCTTTTGGTACAAATGACGCTTACCAGGAGGTTGTAAATGACAATGTTTGGCAACATGAGCATTTATTTTCAAAAATTGCCAGGTGTGTAAAACCAAGCATTCCTTCTTAGTCAGATTTTCATGGCAATGTTCAAGAATGTGTCTACTGTAACATTTCTTCCCATGATTGACATGGACCCAACAAACATGACCTGCATCAACTCTACACTTAGTTTTGTTTCAGGTCTTGCCATGAGGTATGGTGTAACCCCCATTCTCACGTTTGATCAGCCTTTATTTTTCAAGGCATCATGCAACGTCAACAGCCAAGATGTTGAAAGTTCAATAGGAAGTCTTGTCATGAGGTTGTGAAGTTTCCACACTGAAATAAGCATTCTTGGTGCAATTGGTTACTTCATGATGGGGTCTGGCCTTCAGGAAGTGCTTGAACTTGTCTTTGCTCCAAATGCACTAACCCAAATGTTGTCTGGAAAGTCTGTCTCTCGGGCTGTAAGGGGCCACTTTATGGTTGACAATGCTCTTCATCAACTTCTTTTTAGCAGAATCACAAATGCTCCTGTACAGTCGAGTTTGAACAAGTCTCAGTGTACAGCAAACAACATAAACGACACCTATGAGGTCAACAGTGAGGAAATGAGGGTGAACACTGATCAGCCATCAGCAGCAGAGCCATCACATGCTGACTTGACTTATCATATGGAATTAGATAGTGTGAAAAATATTTGACTTCAGTTTGTCCAGTTGTCGTGAAAATATGATTGAATCATTGGACAAATTGGAATCCGGTGACTTGTCTTAGAATGAGATTGTCAGGTTGAATGCTTTTCTCAATATTTCGAAACTTTTTGATGAGGAGAAAACACTTTTGTTAAACAACCGAACATCTCGTTTACGGCTTTAGTACATGGACATGGTCACTTTACTTCAACAGTTTCTTGCTGCTGAGAGAACTGGTGATTGGAAACAACATTTGACGTCCTTTTCTAAAATGCTTCCGTATTTCGCTGCTTTAGGTCACAACTTATACTTGAAATCTGTTTCAATATATCTTAAAGCCATGAATAACATTGAAGTGAGCCACCCAAATGTTTACGACCACTTCATAAACGGTCTGCATGTAGTTAGAAGAACTGACAAATTCGGGTCAGGATTGTCGACAGATTTGATTATTGAACAGGTTTTGATGAGGAGTGTTAAGTCCACTGGAGGCCTTACACGAGGGAGGGGCTTGTCCGAGAGCCAGAGAACAAACTGGTTATTGTCCATGCCAGCCTGTTCACACATGAACCATGCAATGCAAAAGATTATTGGGACTGAAACAAAAACATCATGATTGAGCAAAGTCTAGAATTTCAAAAGACAATTCAGACATTTGTGTTATTAAACAAATTAAAGACAGCAATTAAGATAGATGACGACGTTATTTCTGTTGATCAACAACTTCTTTTCCAGCGTCTGACTACAGTTGCTGTCCGCTGTGAAATTGAGATTGCAACCATTTTCAACTACGAGCTTTGCAGCTTTCCAACTTCTTTGTTTGACCAAAAGGGTCTACCTAGGTAAGCCCAAAAGTCTAGTCTTGCTGATTCAGTATGGAATTGGGCAACTGTTCAGGAGATCTGGATTCAAGAGAAACTGGTTTCCATCATGTTTTGAATGGCGGTTCACTTTCTCATAAAATTTCATGGCAAAAGAACACCACATATGAACAAATATGCCCTGCTGATGTTCAGTATATTTCTCAGAAATATCCTAGAGCAACAGTTTTTATGGTTATAGTGCTGTCCATCCACCAAAGACGCTACACACATGAGAATCAAAAGGCATCTATTGCAACAGATGTGAGATTTAGTGAAGACACCCAGGTCAAGCTAAAAAAGGATAGCTGCTTTTTGTTAAGTACAATACTTCAAACTTATGGAATCAATCTAGTCCAAATCCGAAGCTGATGCTGACATTTTAGTTGTTCAGAAAACCCTTCAGTTCGCCGTGATGAATCCTGTTACTGTGATCGGAAAGGACACAAATATTTTAGTCTTGGTGGTTCGTCACTACCCAAAGGAGTCCAAGCCTGTCTTTTTAGATCAGACATTAGAAGGCTGTCATGTCCAGTTCATAAAATATGGGATGTTGGGAAGACAAAGAATGTATTAGGTTCAGAAATGTGTAGGGCATTGCCCTTCTTGCATTCAGTTTCAGTTTGCGCCACAACATCGAGAGTTTTTGGAGTTAGCAAGGCGTCTGTGTTGAATATGTTTATGAAAAACAAACAATTCCGTCATCTCGCAGATATTTTCACAAATCAAGCTGATGGAATTTCTGTGATCAATGCAGGCAACCAGGCACTCGTGTTGCTGTTTGGTGGTGAACCATTGCAGGGCATTGATATTCTTCGTTTCCCAAAGTTTGTCAATAAGACTGCTTCCTCTTCCAAATATATACAAGTATAAAGTTTGCCACTAACTGCCGGTGCAGCCAGGTATCACAGCTTACGAGTATATTACCAGACACAGATCTAGATAGGGAATAAAGATCTCAGTCCATTAGATTGGGGTTGGTTGGAAAAAGACGGCAAACTTGTGCCGAAAATGACTTATATGCTCCTAGATCCAGAGAGAAAATTAAAAGATGCAAGTGCTAACTCAACTGTGATTTGAAACGATGCTGTTGTCGTAAGCATGTCCTAGATTGTTCTTCTGGTTGTGGTGCATGTAAAGGCAACAGCTGCTCAAGTTCACCTCAGCTGTCGGAATTTTATGTTGATGTTGATGATAACGTTGATGATGATCGAAGCAAAAAAGAGCTGGGGGCATGTCAGTCATTTTCGGCACAAGCATGCCGTCTTTTTGCGAGATCTATACATATACTTTTATTACTTGTGTCGCTGTTTTAAACATATTCTGAAACATTTTTACTGATTCAGTTAATAAAATAATGTTATTGGTGTGTCGTAATTTTTCATAATGATATGCAACTCATGTATCGTTCATTAATTATGTAGCTTATTTGTAACATCATTTGTACGTCATCTATATTAGCTATGACAGCGTTTTAACACGGATTTAAGAAACAGTAGGCTCACAAAATCTCGAATACCACTGTATACAGGTATTCAATTCTAATTTTCACGATAAATTAAATGCGATTTTATTAACTTAAAAAGATCACTTTAGAACAATAAATGAAAAAAAAAACTGCCTTTTTCATGGCGTTCATAATTTTATTTCACTTTTTTGAAAGTCTTAACAGAATATACATAATTCGAACATGTGACAAAGTGTGTTGCTGATTTGCCGTATTAGTTCAAATCGATTGTTATTTTTTATCACATAGTTCTTATTTTATAGTCATACACAAGAATTTAATTTCCAGAATACAAATTGCAATATTTGTTGAACCAAACATAACAGGTGGACAACTGCATATCTGAACACATACATGTAAACAAATGTTTGTTATAATGTAAGCATATATGTAAATGATTTCTTAGTGAAGCGTGGTAAAACCAGATCTCGAACCTCTAAACATTCATCCAAACTTGTGCATATTATTATGTATTTATAAAGGAAAACAATATTAAGCAATAAATATTTAAACTCTTTATGCATACCCTGCAAAATGGAAGTAAAGTTTAATCTCGTAAGACATAATAAACCAGCCATCTCATTTCCACAGCTAGCTAATGTAAACCGTCATGGCGGCTAAAAATAGTTGACCTATTTTCGAACAACCTAGAATTTACAGTCCAGTTCACAACATCTTATCTAAAATTAATCAATAACTTTATGAAACTCATAAACTTGTTTTAAACTATAACAATGTATCGAATAATAAATGTTTTGTCTATTCTTCAGTATTCTGATGTTTATGACAGGGGCATATGAATGTGTCATGACGTCTAATGACAGTCTGCCTACAGCAAAATTGGAGATGGGTCCAATGACTGCAGCCTGGAGAATCACACTGGGCCCATTTTGTTAACACCAGTGACACACAGCCATGCAACTCCTTCGGCTGAAAAAGTTTGCATACGCAACACTTCTCATTATCTTCTATTTCCTCTTCAGAACTAGAATCGGTGGTGTTCACTTAGTTGATATGTGATGATCCTGGAATGGGCTCCTGGCATGATAGCAGTGCTGACTGTGTTTGTTGTTTGAACTGAATGGGTCTTTTTTCCAGAGGATTTGGGGCAATCACATGACTTTCTTTTCTTTGATGTTGAGTGGGGTTCACTTGATTTTGGTTTTGATTTCTCTTGAATTTCTTAATGTATCAGTGGGTTGATTATTTCCTTTCCAGACACAAGGCTGTTTACAGAGTTCTTTTTCACACCTTGGTTGAACTCCTTTTTCTTCTCTATAACCTCTTCTGCTGATTGAAAAAATGCATCTAGATCCACTGGTTCTTCTTGATTTTCAGTTGGGGTTACTTTCTATTTTGGTGGAGTGGTGTAAGGCTCAGATGGTACAAATTGGTCAGGGCTGATGGCTTGTTTATTCAAAGGAAATATTCCTGTCTTTTTAAAGGCTGATCTTAAATTGTTGTTTGACAAGGCAGTAACATAGGATGTTGAGGCTAGAGCTGCAACGTTATATCTTGTAATTTTGGTTGATGGATTTTCTCTTAAGAATCGATAGCAGCTGGCATTGTAGATTTTTTTGCAGTGGGCCAAAGCAGCCAACGTCCAGTGGCTGTAGCACATGGCTTGTGTGGGCTGGCAACACAAACAAGATAATGTTATTTTTCTTTGCCCAGTCCTGTAAAGGTACATTCACATGTGATTTATGCCCATCAAAAATTAGTAGGATTAACTGGTTTTCATCTCTTCTCTGTATGTACTTTATGAAATGGTTTTCCAGGTATTCAAGAAATACAGCACAGTTGGACCATCCACTTTTTGATGTGGTACCACTACAGCCAGGAGTTGATCCAATCAGGAGGTCGTTATTCATGCGTTGCCCCTTGAATACAAAATAAGGAGGAAACTGTGTGCCTAAGGCATTACCACAACCAATAACAGTAGTGATTGCTGACCGAGAAGATGTTTTACTGGCGTTCTGGATTTGCCACTGATAATGTAGGGAGGTGCATGTTCTGTCTGTATGCCCTTTTCATCTACATTATAGATACCCTCGGGCTTGTCCAATAAATTATTTATCTTCAGCACAGCCTCCAGATTGGTGAAGTTATCACTAACAGCTGCTTGTGAGGTTGATGAAGCCCTGTAGTTTGACAATGCTCTAGGCTTGATTACTCGCAATTCTGGCAATCTTTGTCTGAATCCCTTAAACCACTTGACACTGAGAGGCTGATCATGAGTTCATGATATACAGCATGGTTAGTAGCCTTGTCAACAATATCAGTTATAGTAAAGCCATAACCTAGCTTAGCCATAGTTTAGATGTGGGCCACTAACTTGGCCTCTTGTTCTTGACTAAAGAAAGGATCTGGACCTGGCTTAATGTTTCTGGGTCTGTTCGCCCTTTAACCCTGTCACACAGAGTAGAGTGGGATACATCATATTGTCTGGCTGCAGTCTTGATAGGGATCCCAGTATCCCTGACAAACATAAATGCATTGAAAAGGGCTGTAGGTGAGTATCCACGATTGTTCATAACTCTTTTCACTGGATGAGACTGAAAAATAAAATAAAAATCTAATAAGAATTGTTAGAACATCTCTTAATATTTGTGGAATAAGAAAAATGAACTGTAAATACCAACAGCGTACTATAAAAAGCATCTCACATGACCTATCACATGACTGTCACGTGACCGCGCAGCAGCCGACAATGAGGTCCCTGTCTAACATTTTTTTTAAAAATCAAAATTGGTTTTTGGAGTAAATCAACGAATACATTTGGAGAAATTGAAAAGGTTATAGTAACTTTCATAATTTCACAATGACATAGCAATTATGAAGGGTAAATACCTGTTTTTGGCACATGCTATCGGTTTTACAGCTGTCAATGTGTTGTTTGTAAACAAAGCACCGGAACACAAAAAATCGATGACGTCAAATGCGTTTCCGGTAACACAAACAGCGCGTGAATTAGAGGTTCGAGATTAGGTGAGGTTCGAGAACAGGAACTACAACGAGATAAAAGGTATTAAAACTATATAATTAAAATCTTGTTTTATTGTGCAGCGTGTGTGCTTGTTTTTACTGAAGCTTCAATGCTAAATACAAGTCTGAAAATATATATGCGAGGATGCATATTTACAGTTCTTGCGAAAGTGTGTGGGGAATAGTATTATTTTAATCTTATTAAATATACCTACAATGCCACAGTTATGCCATTTTATATACTGTTTGTCTTGATTATTTGCAATTTTACATGCAAAAGAACATAAAATGGAATTAAATGTCAAAACACATCTATATGTTTGTCTTATCTCACATTGTGCCAAAAACACGACGCGTGTGATTAGGGTTCTCGGTTTGAAGAGACTAAAACCGCGTTATTGCTAACCGGCACATGAAAATTATTTTTGATATTAGCATACTCTAAACTACAAGAATCCCACACTTTTATTTCTGTTGCAATTTTGTCTACTTTTGGCCCTTTTTTCATGTACGTTTACCATACTAATGATTCAGAAGTCCAGATGATAAGTCTGGCCTTTGAACAACGTAACTGAACAATACGACATGTACGCACTCGTCGTTGTGGAATGCCAATCATTGAATCTTTATGAAACTTATTTTTTAAATCAAAGTAGTGGTTTACTAATCGCAGTTAGCCGATATGCATGATTAAAGACTACCTTATAAATATTTCAATGGCCGCAGAAACATTGTTAAAAATGCTGTATACACGTGAATTACGTTACCGCTTTGTATTTTTAGCTTGAACAGCTGTTTTTTTAATTACAATGATCCTTTTCTTGCACTTCAGTAGTATTGGACATAACTGGAATCAAACAAACATTTATTATCAACATTCAAGGTTTAAGGTGCCTGTTTAAGTTGATATTGTACAGATTTAAATGCGCTATGTAGCTATTTTTGTGACTTCTTTCGCATTGTTTTCACCGTACTTGCTTTGAGTTGGATTTTCTTTCAATTTTCGTTACAGTTTATTGTTAATAGGTGATAGCTACTTTTATACATTCCAGTATGACATAAAAGACATAAAACATTGACTTAATTATTGTTTTCAAAACATTAAAGTTCACGTGAATTAGGTTACATAATATATATTTGGTGTTGACAAAAAAATAAAAAACTATATCTTTATGTTTTGTAGCACACATGTAATTTTTATTCATACATACAATCATCGATGCAAAATGAAACATAAAAATGCAGAAAAAAGTCCCCATTTTTGTTATAGTATGTAATTTGGAAATAGAACTTAATTAACTGGTAAAAATCAAAGAAAAAAAAAAACGCACTGTCAAAATCGTAAAAAACTTCATCTACATAATGTGCTTTCGTTTACAAGTTAATTGCTTGTTTCGAGTAATTTCAGGTTTTATTCAAATAGAGAAAACTAAAAAGTTGTTGTTTTTTAATCCAAAGCCCCACAATTGGGGCCAATAAATAACATATCCTAACAGTAACGTAAGTCAACCATTTTTTAATATGCTTTAAAGCATGCATGCCACACATTAAAAACTGTATTTGTTTTATATGTTATTTAAACCACGGATATAGAATACGAAAATCTGATGCACAATCAAATATAAGACACAAAATAGTGTGGGTCAAATACTTTTATCAGTATCTGTATCACTTAACTCGCTTTGGCTGTGTATGCACGAACCGAAAGCCGAGTGTGTAAAGATTAAACTGCCATAGAGTGATTATCAAAACCTGTGACATTAAGTCGGTGTGCGTAGTTTCTGATTCACATAAACGAATAAATAAACAACTGATGTGTAAACAAGCACATTTAACACATAAAATAGTAGTAACAGAAGTAATTTCGCAATGACAATATTTCATACACAACATAGACCTACCTTTTTTCGCCTCGGCCATGTTTCGGTCAAATATGCCCTGGATGCAATAAGGAAAAGACTGCTGGAAAAACGGACTTATGCAAAATCCACTGGTGCACTGAATGCACACCGACAGCTGGCAGATGCGACTAGACCAGTCGTTATGCTTCTATCTGATGTGGTAGTCTGACTGAACTGCCCATGTTCACTACGCAGTACGGCAGGCTGGAAACCAGCCTTAACGCCGTGTAAACATCGATGTGTTCATAAACATGCACTATTTTCGAAATGAAAGAAGTGTTTTAGTTATCTCCCTTGTGGAAAGGTATTTTCCTTTACTTTGTATAGGAAAGATAATACATTTTACTTTACATTTGCTTATTTTTACATAAAACGCCCAACCTTTTAAATAAATACTTATCTCAATTTTACGCGCATGCTTCAATCTTAAGTGTTTTTTAAAAGTTTAAAAAGTAGAAAAATCTGAAGTTTTATGTAGTAACTATATACCAAATACCTACCCAGAAGGCAGGTAATGATGTATTTTTTAAAAGATAAAGTAAAGTCCCTTTTCTTACGAAAAGATGGAATTTCCTTCTCACTGGTAAGTCGCTCGCATTTTACTGCGGTCGCTGTTTACGTAGAAGTATCATTTATAAGAAAACTAGTTATTCCGAAATTGTTTATAACAATTTTAGCGGCATAAAGACAGAAAAATATTTACAGGCAACTGAAACGAGAGACAGTTTTTTTTTACTAAGGAACGCATGCGATTCACTATTAACGCTTATTGCGTGCTTGTATCTACATGCGAATTTTTTGTAATAAAACATTAAGACAGGGTGGTAAAACTACGCCAAAATTGACCATTCGTTTGCCACGCATGGCACCCCATGATGCCGGAGATGGGGATTCTGGCAGTTGAGCACCCACGGGATTGGCTTACGGTATATCCGTTGTCACCTGTGGGATGTAATACACCTTCTATAATCCCGTATTCGGTGTAGACCAATCGGAACACCTCGGATAACTACATTTTAGGCATATTCCTCCGACGTCCAGCGAACAAAACGATCGTGATTTCTGTAAGTATTATTGCACCAAATACATCCGAGGGATGGTTGTCGAGTGGACGGAATTACCTGAGGAGTTCCGATTGGGTGTAGACGAGCGGTCGTATGAGCCCGGTACAATCAATCGACTGGTCACGCCGAGCACTAGGTCATTATACTTTCACCTACTTTTTTCTATTAATACGTGTTTACTTCTCTGATGAGTTAATCACGGACATAAAGTAAAGGGACCGCTGACTCGTGATGTCACGCTATATGCTCTAAAGGTTGAATCCGCCGCAGCGCCATCACCGAGAGTAATAGAAAACTTCCGGTGTAAACTAAAACAATAGATTGAAAGCCGTGTTAACATTAATGAAAAAACGCGTAAATCTCGTGTTAATGGGGGTACTAGGATGTAAAATTATAACTTCCAAAGGCTTTTACCAAAATTGTGTGGCAGGGACACTATTTCTTGTTGATAATCGTTCAAATTTTAGTGTTAATCCAGACCCAAAGCACATCTGGTCCGCCCACTTCTAGTCTGAAGTCATTGTAAGTTATTTCTTTATTCGTTTGTTGTTGTTTTCAGTCTGAAGACTGTCGTTTATGCTTTATTTTCCATGGATAAAAAGTATTATTTTTTCTTTTACTTATCAGCTTGTAGTGGGCAAAAGGAGTTGGGGTCTAACCTATTCATTTTTATCACTTATTGAATAGAACCATTTATAGAATCAAACCCACCACTTCTGTTACTATTGTTATCAATGAACACTGTGAAAGAAATATAGTGCTGCCTTTTCTGTGATTTCATCCAATGAAAACCTGACATATCAATAAAACCCACTAATTTTATTCTAAGACCAGTTTTGTATAACTTTCTGTTTGAGTTTTATCAAGAAATTGAACTACGAAACGTATGCTCCCCTCTTTGAGGGTACATCTTAGGATCAAGCTTTCAACCTTGAGCACTCTCTGTTTGGTGAGGACGTGCTAGACACAAATAAAGCAATACATTCATTAACTTACCCAAACATTCAATTATAAGTTGTCGTAGTAGTATATATGTGCCTCATTTATGTGATATTTGACATAAGATGCACTTTTATTTACAGTTCCGATAAAATTAATTTCTTCCACACTCGAACACTTGACATGAGTCTGTCAAGCAACTCAATGTGTTAAGAACAACTAAAACAGGCTACGGGAGATATTCTTGTCCTCTCAGGCCAATGAAGGAATTTGATGCAAGGTAATCCTGACAAATCTATATCTTAAATAGCTAACTTGCTTAAAATTTATTTTGAGACACCTAATCTGTCCTTTACTGATCCCTGTGTATATGTCTTGATGTTAATGTTTTGTGTGTTTTTGTTTTGTTTTGTAACGTTGCACCAACACAATTATGGTTATATTGACGGCGTCAAGCTTATTATTGGTGGAGGAAGACCCTGCGTTAATGTCTGGGCAGAACCACCAGCACACAGCAGGTTAGCTGGAAAATCTCCCACCTGACAGTTCTTGTCCTGACCGGGACTAGAGCTCATGCATTAATGTGCTAAGGAGTTACAATGTGCTAAGGAGTTACATGTGCTAAGGAGTTACAATTTCATTGTTATGGTTTACTTAACACACTGTACAGTGTACATATATTCTGTTGTCATGTACTGTTTCTCTTTGGCATTTGTCTTACTAATATCTCACATTAAGTATAAGCATTATTTTTTAATCTTGGCTTGTAAAAAACTATAAAAAAATAAGAAAAGATATAAAATTATGTTATTAATGCACATCTGTACTTTTTAATTATAGTTGTAGTCTTCGCAGTTGTTTGTCACACTCCTTTACTTTCTGTGCACACCTTTTGCCAAGATCTTGTGAAAGCGCATTTTGGGCCACATAGAGGCATTTTGTTTCGACAGATTAACCCTACTACCAAGAGGTTTAAGCAATGCAAAGAATCACCTGAATGTAAAAATCTTATACATGTTCAAATCAGCACACCTACTGAAAATGTCCTAACATTAATAAATACCATTTTACTAAAAAGTATGCTTATAGGTCAAATAATCTATTTTTACTTGTATTCAAAGTTAGCCAGTAGTTAATAAGATTTTGATACCACTTTGCTACTGAAGAGCACATAATAACTTTTCTTTTAAAGTGGTCTTTTGGAGATTTCTGCTTAATATAAATATCAGATGTTTATACATTAAAGGTGGTATGCGACTTTGTCTAAATCAAATAAATGTAATAATGTCTCACCCTGTTTTGGGGAATTTTGGCAAAACGTTTTGAATAAAGTTATTCTTTAGTCTAAGTATCAAATTTTGAAACTACCTTAATTATTAGTAAATGCAGTGTCTCAGGTAGGAAATGCATGTTTGTAATGATGAATAGGTAAATAACAAAAGGTCCTATCAAAATTTCCACAGATATTTAAATTTTATCTACAAGTAGACAAAGGCAAACAAGTTAAATGTAAATGTGACAAAAACACAGAGACGAGACAGAACATACATAAAGAAAAACGTAGCATGTTAAAAACAAGAGTAGCGTGTTGTGCTTTACTTTTCACATGGATAGAGGGCTTCAGTAACCAGCATTTGCTGGACCCTTTAAGGTTACATTAATTTATTTGGTTGTTTGAGAAAAACAAATGATCTAAACTTTTAGATACCACCATTAACTGTATTGTTAAAAAGGTTTTAATAACAATACTTTGCAGTCCTTTGAAAAAGATTAAGTATTATTAAAAGATTTCTAATTTTCATTCTAGTTTAGTTTCTTTGTGGTATACCATTCCTTAACTTTTACTTTACATACTTTTATGGCTTCCAACATACTGAAACGACCTTGAGGCAGATCTTTGAAACTGACTCTGATGAAGAACAAGTAATTGACACATTTCCTAAATTCATTGTACTCACAGTTGAAAAAAGACTGACCCTTAATAAAAAATGTATTCGTTTATTATCGAAAAGTCACTTTAGGGTATAATAGGTATATAATCAAATATACAATAAGAATTACCACAGATATTTTAATCTAAACTACCTCTAGACAAAGGCAAACAGGGAAATGTAAAAGTGACAAAAACACAGAGATGAGACATAACGCACAAAAAGAAAAACCGGCAGTTGGAACGTTAAGTCGGCAAAATGACCGACTTGGGTGCTTTAACCTGGTTTGTGGAGCGCTCCAACCTCACACTCCCAGAGGGTTTTTCTATCAAACAAACGGTGTAAATAAAAATATCCCATCAAAGTGAGACAACTAGCAGTAAGCGCCTGCATCGGCAGTTAAAACGGATAAAATGAACTAAGCGACCAAAAGTCTGTGAAAAAATAAGGAACGGTTTTCTACTTGTTGAAGTAACACGAAAAACTCAACATGAACAACTAAATTCAAACAAAGCCCTATTCATAACTGACATGATTGCATCACGTTACAAATCCATGAACGCCTTGAAAGGTTTACTGAAAAACCAAAGTTTTGCTGGAGTTTCAGAAAAAGATATTGTATTTCAAATCAAAGAGTATGAGAAAATGTATTCCTAAGACCACGGCAATGTCAAAGCGTAACAAACCTTGGCTTAATGATGAATGCACGAAGTCGATAAGAAAGCGTAGAGCAGCACTTAAGAAATATAACTTTCAGCCTACTAGTACGAATTTAGATAACGCCAAAAATGAAAAAGCAAAAAGCAGGCGAATGATTAAACAAGCCCAAAGAAAATCTTGGCAGAATTTTTTTTAAGTATAACCAGTAAAACTTACGCTAAAATATTTGGTCAGCATTAGGAAAATTTGCGGTAAAACTTTTTTCAGCAACAGTGATTCACTTAAAATGTAATAACTCAATTATAACAAACAAAAAGACATTTCAGACACTCTTGATAACAGTTTTGCACACACACAAATCATCTTCAGAAAATTACTACAATGAATTTCAGAATGTGAAGAATCGGGTTAAGATAAGTTAAATTAACTTTAAGTAAAATAATAATGAAAATTACAACCAACCCCTTTCTTTAAGAGAACTTATGGGAGCACTGAATAAATCCCGTGATACTGCTGCTGGATCTGATGATATTTCCTATTTATTTCTTAAACGCCTGCCGGGAACCTCATTAAATTTACTTTTGTCAATCTATAATGAAATTTAGTTGTTCGGAGTAGTTCCAAGTTCATGGAAAAATGCATTCGTCATCACAATACCTAAACAAGGAGAGGATCCAACAGATCGTTGAAGTTACAGACTCATTGCTTTGACTAGTTGTATTTGTAAAACTTTCGAACGGATGGTAAATAATAGATTCGTTTGGCATCTTGAATAATTTAATGACAGAATTCAAGTGGATTCAGAAACTAACGCCGTACCATCGCTCATCTCGTTCGATTTGAAACGTTAATAAAAGATGCCTTTATCAAGAAAAACACCTTAGCGGTATTCTTTAAACTTGAACGAGGCAAACGATACTTCATGGAAACATAGGATTTTAAAAGATCTAGGTTACCTTGTTCTGAACAGTTGTTTACTCACATTTATTAACAGTTTTCTTTCTGACAGAGTCTTCTGTTCATAAACAGGAACAATGTGTTCCTCAGGGTAGTATATTATATGTTACCCTATTTAACTTCAAAATCAATAACATTGTAAAAACTCTAAGCAATGGAGTCGATAGTTCGCTATATGTGGACGATTTCTTTATATGCTATCGCTCCAGAAATCTGAACACCATAGGAAGGAAATTACGACAATGTCTTAACAAATTACAAACTTGGAGTAACAACACTGATTTTACATTTTCACCCATCGAAACAATCTGTGTACATTTCTATCCGAAAAGAACTTTGCATAACGATCCTGAATTTTTTCTTATTAATATTCGTATTCCTGTCGTCAAGGAAACTAAATTTCTTGGTGTCATATTTAACAGCAAATAATATTTATACATCAAATATGT
This sequence comes from Sinonovacula constricta, assembly GCA_007844125.1. Taxonomy (NCBI): domain Eukaryota; kingdom Metazoa; phylum Mollusca; class Bivalvia; order Cardiida; family Solecurtidae; genus Sinonovacula; species Sinonovacula constricta. The sequence continues at coordinate 17,170,517 of CM017555.1, read as the reverse complement.
ACAAACTAAATGTCTTAACCTGTTGAAATTTTTATCCTATACCGTCTGTGGAGATGATAGAAAAGTGTTATTACAACTTTATAGATCAATGGTAAGATCAAAATATGATTATGACATATATCTTTATGGTTCTGCTAGGAGATCCAGTTGCTAGACGTTGTCCACAACCAGGGACTCCGACTGGCCCATTGGAGCCTTTATCTGTAGATAGCCTTTACGTTGAAGATATCGAGCTGTCATTATATCTTAGACGAGAGAAAATTGCGCTTCAGTTAATTACAAAAGTTAAATGTAATCTTAAAAAATCCTGTACATAGTGTAATTTTCAATCCTAAATATGGACACTTAAACGAGCGTAAACCAAATGCAATTAAACCGTTTGGTTTACAGATGTTAGAAATTATACAATCAGACTGCGCAACAAATAATACACTAACTACCTTGAAATATGTATCGATGGCTCAAAAGAAGATTCATATATCGGCTGTGCTTCCGTAAGTAAAGTCCATTGTTTGAAAAAAATATCCACCGATTCGTCCATTTTTACAGCCTTAATTCCGGCTGTTAACCTTTCTCTTGATTTCATTTCAGAGTATCATGGTGACGAATTTGTAGTGCTTACTGACTCTTCGACAGATTAACTTACCATTAAAAATTTGCCTTACCCCCTCATAAATAAACTACTATTGAAACTTAAAACACTTTCTCTTAAAAAGAATATTGTTTTCTGTTGGCTACCTTGTCATGTAGGCTCCAGAGGAAACAAGGGTGCAGATAAGGGTGCAAAATCTGCTTCAGCCCTTACTGAAATCTTTGCATCTCACACACTGTTTTTCAATAACTTATCAATCGATGTATTCTGACCATTTGGCAAACAAGTTGGGACAATACGATTTATAACAAATTACACGTAATTAAACCTAAGGTCGGTACCATTGTCTTTTTTTTGTAGAGAACCCAGACGCAGCTCTTACTCGCTGCATTGGACATACTAGATTAACTCATTAATATCTTTTTTAAGAGAGGTTCAACCTGAATGTGTTTCTTAACAGGAACCACTGACAATTAACCATATTTTATTACATTGTATTGAAACAAACCACATTTGGCCTAAGTGTTTTAATGTCAATAACATGTATGAACTATTTAACACAGTATCAGATTCTAAGCTTGTTTGCTTCCTAAACGAGATTGGTATTCTTAATAAGTTAAAAACTATTAAACTTTTTATTATGCTATTGTTATAAGTTTTAAACTGTTTATTATACTAACGTTATAAATTTTCAACTGTTTATTATGCTTACCTGTTTTCAGATATATTTACATAATTTAAGCTTGCAGATTTTTTATATTGCTACTCATTGCTACTTAATTTTAACATAATTATATTAAATTCACGTTAAACGTTACTGGGGCGCCGTATAACCAATCAAGTGTCGGTGTGCCCTAAAACCCAAAATACAAAAAAAGATAAAAAAAAATAAAACACACACAAAAATAATAATAATAATAATAATAAAATAAAAATAAATAAATTACGGCCTATGGGTACAAATCTTTCAATTTCATAAGAGGTAGACCCCTCCCCCGATCTTACGGACTACACGTAGATGACACCGAATCTCACGGACTACAGGGAAGTTCCCCACCCCAATGGCACAGACTTCACGGACTACAAGTAGATATCCCAAAATCTACTACATATAGATTTTCCCAAGTCTCACGGAGTATGTGTAAGATATCACTTATTGCTCTGACTACAGGTAGATATCCCTAATTCTCACAGACCACATGTAGATTTCCCCCGATCTCACAGACTTCAGGTAGATATCCAATCATACGGCGTCGAATACAAAGAAGTAAAACGCGAATAGAACATAATCAGGTTAAAACTAAACTATGTGAGTATAATATAGAAAAATACAAAAATCTATCAGGTTAAAATAATTTGAAGTATAATTGGAAAAAGGTTCATATACCAAACGGTTTAAAATGTATAACTGTTGCTAAATAAACAGTTTAAAAATGTATAACTTATTAAGAATATTGATCTCATTCAAGAAGCAAACTAGCTTAGAATCCGACACTGTCTTAAACAGTTCATATATGTTATGACATTAAAATACTTCGACCGAATGTGGTCTGTGTCGATACAATGTAATAAAATGTGTTTGACTGTCAGTGGTTCCTGGCAAGGAACACATACAGGTTAAACTTCTCTTTTTAAAAGATATGAATGAGTTAATCTAGTATGTCCAATGGGACAGCGGGTAAGAGCTACGTCTTCCCGTCTACTTTCCCTGCAAGTAGAGACATTGGCACCGACGTTAGGTTTAATTACGTGTAATTTGTTACAAATAATATTGTTCCAACTTGCAGATTTTGCACCCTTGTCTGCATCCTCGTTTCCTCGGATGCCTACAAGACTAGGAAGCCAACAGAAGGCGATTTCGTTAGCGTCATATAAACTTTAAAGTTTGAAAAGAACAGTGCGAACATGCGGATTTGAATAATTCAGTGAATTTATGCTCTGCAATCCAGATCATTAGTCTGAAAATATAACATTTTTCACCGAAATGTTCTGAAATGAAATCAAAGCTTAGATTTATAGCCTGGATTTCAGCGGTGAAGATAGACGAGTTGTTAGGAAGTCTCTGTTTAATGCAGTGGCAATTACTTACGGAGACAAAGCCAATGTAAGTGTCCGTCTTTGAACCATCAGTATATATATATATATATGAAGGTGATCAGAATACTCGCCACGGAGTTCGAGAAATTCAGATCGTAAAGTCAAAGGATCTGTGTTCGACATTTTATTTTTACAGAGTTCTAAATTCACATCAGGGGAACGAGTTGCCATGGTGGATGTTCAATTGTGGGGTTTTCAGAAATGCTATTGAGTTTTATACCTGATGTGTTCATGCTACCGTTAAGCCTTAAACCAAGAGGTCTTATGGCTTTAGGTGATCGATTATGAAACTCTTCATGTTTAGGGCTGAAAACACAAGTAAACGCTGGGTTATCAGGGGTAGATATGAGTTTAATTATATACTGCAAAGAAAGTTTCTTGCGACGCAAGAATAATGGTGGTTCGTTGGCTTCAACGTAAAGGCTCTGCTCTGGTCAGGTCCTGAACGCTCCTAGAGCTAGACGAAGTCCCTGGTTGTGATCGACGTCCAGTATATGGAGATAGGATCTCCTGACAGAACCATAGACAATGCTCCCGTCAACTAATTAAGACCGAATTAGGGAACGGTACAGAAGTAACAATATTTTTATATCGGCTCCCCAGTCTGTATGGAATAAATAGTTAAGCAAGTTAAGAGCCTTGATATATTTCTTCTTGATGTAGTTTATATATGGAAGAAAGGTCAGTTTCCTGTTAAAAATAACTTTAAGAAACTTAATTTCCTGGACGACGGGACTACGAACGTTATTTAAAAAAACAATTCAGGGTCAATATGAAGACCTCGTTAAGGACATAAATGTATACAGTTGGTTTTGGTTAGAGAAAATTAAAAACCGTAAGTAATGCTCCATTTTTGAAAGTTATTTAGACATTGTTGTAATTGTCTGTCAGTTGTGCTCATATTTTTAGAGCGGTAACAAATAACGAAATCGTCCACAAAAAGTGAAAAGTCAACCCCTTCATGAAGGGTTTTTACAATATTATTTATTTTTATGTTAAAAAGGGTAACAGATAGTATACTACCCTAGGGGACACCTTGTTCCTGTTTATGAACAGATGACAAAATGGACCCAATCTTGACCTGAAAATTTCTATCCGAAAGAAAGCTGTCAATGAATATTAGTAAACGACCCCTGACCAAGGTCACCTAAATCTTACAAATAAAAGTTGGAGTAATAAACTTTGATTCGATGCTCTTTACAACAAATGCAGTTCCAACAAAGTCTTTGTTGCAACAGCGTAAGTGTCGAAAATAAACCACAAAGCACTCCACTCAATACCACCTACAAGTTCCTAACATACAGCGTGTTTCACTTGATGCTCCAGCTACTGGTCACGTAATACAAACAAATCACACAGATTAACCCGATTGAAGTCCGGAGGTAGTCGGAATTCTTACAATAAATCGCACGTTTCCACCTGATCAGAAATACTGTTGAAGTTTTAGCGTTATTGCCTAGATGTTCTGAAATATCTACGAGATTACCGATTATCCACGAGAATCAAATGTGTTAAAAACCCGAGTCATTTCCATTTGGACATTGGTTGGATGTAGATTTAATGTTGGTAAAATATGCGTTTTTATTTGACCTTGTGGATACAGAGCATGTTGTGGTGGCCGTTGCTGACAGCCTTTATTCCTTCGTCACTGGAATTCGATAATGCATTCCTTATCATGTTTATTCCAATGCTGTAATATTGTAAATGGTGGTGCAATCTGAATAAAACCATATCATGAAAACCACTCCGCTATCAAGATCTGACGACGAGTCAATAAAATCTGCCCAACCAATCAGATTGTCGCCTACAAAATCGCAAAAGTAAATGATGATCCGAAGCGTTTCGAACGTATCATTTTAATGGCTGCGCCCATTTACAAGAAATGTGAATATGGACAAAAGACTTGTGTCACTGAAGACAGGTGCGTTGTATGCGTTATCTCATTGGTTTCAACATCAGAAACATCTTCAGATCGAAAGTTAACAAACAAGCAGTTGCAGAACAAACATAAACTGAGTGACTTTTTTACTGCATCATCGATAGCGGCCATTTTGCGACTTTTACCGAAAGCGTTATGCATTACGCTCTCTGATTGGCTGTTATAAAAGATAGAAATCGTGGAAAACCATTTTTGTTTATAGACGCTTTTTGCAGGCCCTCGTCAGATCTTACATTTTGTAAGATCTGACTTTAGTGAGATTGGTAGGGGTGTGTATACAAATCAACAGTGCGTGACATAGTCTACAAGTATTGGCAAACAGGATTTACCTGGCACTCAAGTTTCCGTCGATGTTCGCCGTTATACTCTGGCGCTTCCGATGTATTACCAGAAGATTGCAAAGCACGCCGCATAATAATTACTTTAAGGTATAATTTAATGTATACAAGAATATTTACCGTATGGGATATGCTAGAGAGCTCTTATACTAAATATCTGAGTTCGAGTCTTGCGATGTTTTTTTTTTTACTTGATTAACATTTTACTTGAATATGCATAGTTTTTAAAATTGTAAGGGAATTGCAGGGAAAACTATCAAAATCTTGCTGAACGTACAAGAGTATATTGCGGAATTCTATGTAAGTAAAATAAATGAATACAATTTACATTCACAAAGGCTCGAACTCAGAACTCAGCATTTCATAAAAATACTTAGAGCATAGTGTCGGTGTTATTCTCCCGACTGATACCGACTATTGAATAACGGGCATATACGGTGAATCCTGTTAACCAATATCAATTGGTCTGCTAGTGAGTTGTATAATATCTTTATATTGATTTTATATTTAAAGAAATACCGTAGCGATAACGATGCCGTATTACGAATCAAGCTTATGAAGATCGAAGGTGTTCTTTTATTTGTATAATATCCATAAGCATGCTAAAACTTATTTTGGCTTTTTTCTTGTGATTTTCGTGCAAATAGTCCTCTCTTTCTTTACACCTACTGCATCACAATTTAATTGGATTCATCTATATGAAGAGCTTAAACGTGACAGAAGAGAAAGCAAGCTTACTTTAAAAAGGCTGTCATAATTATTGAAATATCATTATTATAATTATTAATATTTAAATTTTTTATTAAAATTTATTATAATGTCTTCGGTTGTTTTATCATGTAACAGTTTGGACGTGAATTCACACAAATCAAAGCAAAACAAAAATATAAAACAGGAGAAAAAATGCATAGAAATGGCACGGATCAGAATTGATCTGCAGGGCTTTCTGTTTAAAAAGCAGACGTTCTACCACTGCGCTATTTTCTTTCGAGATTTGTATCATGCAATCAAGTAGTAATGAATAAAATATGCTCCCATCCTGTCGTCCAGTAATCTGAGTAAAATGATTATCTCTGATAATGTATACATTATCTCTTTGATAATGCCAACATTATTGAATATATACCAGTGCTACATGTTTTGTTATGTTAAAGTCCGTTTTGTAATTGTCCGTTTTGTAAGTTTCAAACGCCTTCAAAAGATGTTACTTTACTTTAGGTTACTATAACATTTTACTGAGTAATTCTCGCAAGAGTAACTGTAGTTTGAGTTAAGTTAGGACTACATCATTAAATGTACTGCTTTTGTAAATCTTTTAACTAGTAAACACGCAGTTTCATTTGAGATTAAAAACAAAAGAATAATCTTCTATTACGTACGATCAGATTTTGGATTGAGTAATTTGACCCCACCACGACTCGTGACAATTACATAGGTGAGTTTTATTTCAGTATTTCACTTGACAAAGGAATATAGGTCTGGCAATTTTGTTGTTGTTGAATTTGACGTTTTTAACGTCATAAATTTGTGTGTTCTGTTTTAGCCGCACTTTGTATGGAGTTATGCAACGCTACTTTTAATGTCATTGAATCGGAATTATTTTGGGGAAATATTTAGCATGGCTGATGTGCGTATTAAAATGCTTTCTCTCATTTCCATCATCTGAAAGTACAGTTTCACATTGCTACAGCGAAGAAACTGACAAAATAATTCCTGTTTTACTTCTCAAGGACAGCTATGTGATAATGTCATAACAAGTATTTTAATGTACTTGATACCTTAGCCTTTTGCGTGTGTCATGCAATAAAAAGTTTTCATCCGTGTTCATATTCATATTTTCGCTTAGTTCATGTAGTTTAAACATACCTTGGAATAATTGATGGGAATGTTTGTATTCAGTCTGACATTCTACACTTAGGTAGTTTGTTTGTTTATTGGGTTTATAGTCCCACCAACAGTATTTCAGTTATCTGGAGTCGGTGTCCACTTGAAGCAGATATAGTGCTGCCTTCACTGTGTATAGCATGCCGTGAACACATGACAGGATACCACACCCAGTCACATAATCCTGACACCGGGCCAACCAGTCGTGGAACTACCCTTATATTTGCTTGAGCGTTAGTAAGGGAGCTATACCACTACCATTTTTAACGACTTTGGTATGTCTCGGCCCGGGATCGAACCCGGGGCCTCCCGTATCTGGAGCCGACGCTCTACCGATTACTCTACCAGGTCCGGTACACTTAGGTAGTCATAAATGCGTATGTCTGGACAAAGAAACATTTGCATTATCACAAATACCACTTGAAAACTATAAGGATGAAATCTGTATATACAAAAGATGAATATTTAGTACAAATTCGCTTTCAGAGTTGGGCAGGTTTGTCGAATGAACCCATTCTTTAGGCTAAATAAAAACTATATATACTATATATAACAAGATTGTTCATTCTTTCCAACTCTATAAAATCACGATAGTGGTTTCTAAAAAAAACTTCAGAGACAATTACCCAGATGATGATATAACTTGACCTTAATAGTAAGTGGTCACATGTCTTATATAGTTTAAAAATATCTCTGCGGCGTGGCTCCCGAGGCAAACGTTAGCAAGGTCCTTCACTCCAGAGGCAGACGTTAGCCAAACCCTTATCTAAAAAAGCATATGTTAGCAAGACCCATCTCTCTAGAAGCATATGTTAGCTAGACCCCTCTCTCCAGAGGCATACGTTAGCCAGACCCCTCTCTCCAGAAGCATACGTTAGCCAGACCCATCTCTCTAGAGGCATACGTTAGCCAGACCCCTCTCTCCGGAAGCATACGTTAGCCAGACCCATCTCTCTAGAGGCATACGTTAGCCAGACCCCTCTCTCCAGAAGCATACGTTAGTTAGACCCATCTCTCTAGAGGCATACGTTAGCCAGACCCCTCTCTCCAGAGGCATACGTTAGCTAGACCCCTCTCTCCAGAGGTACACGTTAGACAGACCCCTCTCTCCAGAGGCATACGTTAGCCAGACCCCTCTCTCCAGAGGCATACGTTAGCTAGACCCCTCTCTCCAGAGGTACACGTTAGCCAGACCCCTCTCTCCAGAAGCATACGTTAGTTAGACCCATCTCTCTAGAGGCATACGTTAGCCAGACCCCTCTCTCCAGAGGCATACGTTAGCTAGACCCCTCTCTCCAGAGGTACACGTTAGACAGACCCCTCTCTCCAGAGGCATACGTTAGCTAGACCCCTCTCTCCAGAGGTACACGTTAGGCAGACCCTTCTCTCCAGAAGCATACGTTAGCCAGGCCCCTCTCGAGAGAGGCATAAGTTAGCCAGACCCCTCTCTCCAGAGGCACACGTTAGACAGACCCCTCTCTCCAGAGGCATACGTTAGCCAGACCCCTCTCTCCAGACGCATACGTTAGCCAGACCCCTCTCTCCAGAAGCATACGTTAGCAAGGCCCCTCTCTCCAGAGGCATACGTTAGCCAGACCTCTCTCTCCAGAAGCATACGTTAGCCAGGCCCCTCTTTCCAGAGGCATAGGTTAGCCAGACCCATCTCCCCAGAAGCATAAGTTAGCCCGACCCCTCTTTCCAGAAGCATAAGTTAGCCAGACCCCTCTCTCTAGAGACATAGGTTAGCCAGACCATTCTCTCCAGAGGCATACGTTAGCCAGGTTTTCCTCTCTAGAGACAGATATTAGCCAGACATTTCTTTCCAAAAGCCTACGTTGTCTAGACCCCGCTCTTCAGAAGCACATGTTAGCTAGACCCATCTCTGCAGAGGCATACGTTAGCTAGACCCCTCTCTCCAGAGTAAAAAGTTAGGTAGACCCCTCTCTCCAGAAGCACATGTTAGCTAGACGCCCCCTCTCCAGAAGCGTATGTTAGCTAGACCCCTTTCTCCAGAAGCACATGTTAGCTAGACCCTTTCCTCTAGAGGCATACGTTAGCTAGACCCCTCTCTGCACAGATATACGTAAGCAAGACCATTCTCTCCAGAGGCATAGGTTAGTCAGGCTTTCCTCTCTAGAGACAGATATTAGCCAGACATTTCTCTCCAAAAGCCTACGTTAGCCAGGCCCCTCTCAGCAGAGGCATAGGTTAGCCCGACCCCTCTCTCCAGAGGCATACGTTAGCCAGGCCCCTCTCTCCAGAAACATAAGTTAGCTAGACCCATCTGTCCTACAAGCATAAGTTAGCCAGACCCCTCTCTCTAGAAGCATAAGTTAGCTAGACCCCTCTCTCCAGAAGCATAAGTTAGCCAGACCCCTCTCTCTAGAGGCATAGGTTAGCCAGGCCCCTCTCTCTAGAAGCATAAGTTAGCAAGACCCATCTCTCCAGAAGCATAAGTTAGCAAGATCCATCTCTCCAGAAGCCTAAGTTAGCCAGACCCATCTCTCCAGAGGCATACGTTAGCCAGACCCCTCTCTCCAGACGCATACGTTAGCCAGACCCCTCTCTCCAGAAGCATACGTTAGCAAGGCCCCTCTCTCCAGAGGCATACGTTAGCCAGACCTCTCTCTCCAGAAGCATACGTTAGCCAGGCCCCTCTTTCCAGAGGCATAGGTTAGCCAGACCCATCTCCCCAGAAGCATAAGTTAGCCCGACCCCTCTTTCCAGAAGCATAAGTTAGCCAGACCCCTCTCTCTAGAGACATAGGTTAGCCAGACCATTATCTCCAGAGGCATACGTTAGCCAGGTTTTCCTCTCTAGAGACAGATATTAGCCAGACATTTCTTTCCAAAAGCCTACGTTGTCTAGACCCCTCTCTCCAGAAGCACATGTTAGCTAGACCCATCTCTGCAGAGGCATACGTTAGCTAGACCCCTCTCTCCAGAGCAAAAAGTTAGGTAGACCCCTCTCTCCAGAAGCACATGTTAGCTAGACGCCTCTCTCTAGAAGCGTATGTTAGCTAGACCCCTCTCTCCAGAAGCACATGTTAGCTAGACCCTTTCCTCCAGAGGCATACGTTAGCTAGACCCCTCTCTGCACAGATATACGTAAGCAAGACCATTCTCTCCAGAGGCATAGGTTAGTCAGGCTTTCCTCTCTAGAGACAGATATTAGCCAGACATTTCTCTCCAAAAGCCTACGTTAGACAGGCCCCTCTCAGCAGAGGCATAGGTTAGCCCGACCCCTCTCTCCAGAGGCATACGTTAGCCAGGCCCCTCTCTCCAGAAACATAAGTTAGCTAGACCCATCTGTCCACAAGCATAAGTTAGCCAGACCCCTCTCTCTAGAAGCATAAGTTAGCTAGACCCCTCTCTCCAGAAGCATAAGTTAGCCAGACCCCTCTCTCTAGAGGCATAGGTTAGCCAGGCCCCTCTCTCTAGAAGCATAAGTTAGCAAGACCCATCTCTCCAGAAGCATAAGTTAGCAAGACCCATCTCGCCAGAAGCCTAAGTTAGCCAGACCCCTCTCTACAGAAGCATAAGTTAGCAAGACCCATCTCTCCAGAAGCCTAAGTTAGCCAGACCCCTCTCTCCAGAAGCATAAGTTAGCCAGACCCATCTCTCCAGAAGCCTAAGTTAGCCAGACCCCTCTCTCCAGAAGCATAAGTTAGCCAGACCCATCTCTCCAGAAGCCTAAGTTAGCCAGACCCCTCTCTCCAGAAGCATAAGTTAGCCAGACCCCTCTCTCTAGAGGCATAGGTTAGCCAGGCCCCTCTCTCCAGAGGCATAGGTTAGCCAGACCAATCTCTCTAGAGGCATAGGTTAGCCAGGCCCCTCTCTCCAGAGGCATAGGTTAGCCAGGCCCCTCTCTCCAGAAGCATAGGTTAGCCAGACCCCTCTCTCTAGAGGAATAGGTTAGCCAGGCCCCTCTCTCCAGAGGCATAAGTTAGCCAGACCCATCTCTCCAGAAGCATAAGTTAGCCAGACCCCTCTCTCCAGAAGCATAAGTAAGCCAGACCCCTCTCTCCAGAAGCATAAGTTAGCCAGACCCTTCTCTCTAGAGGAATAGGTTAGCCAGACCCCTCTCTCTAGAGGCATACGTTAGCCAGGCCCCTCTCACCAGAGGCATAGGTTAGCCCAACCCCTCTCTCCAGTGGCATAGGTTAGCCAGGCCCCTCTCTCTAGAGGAATAGGTTAGCCAGACCCCTCTCTCTAGAGGCATACGTTAGCCAGACTCCTCTCTCAAGTGGCATAGGTTAGCCCAACCCCTCTCTCTAGAGGAATAGGTTAGCCAGACCACTCTCACCAGAGCCATAGGTTAGCCCAACCCCTCTCTCCAGTGGCATAGGTTAGCCAGACCCCTCTCTCTAGAGGAATAGGTTAGCCAGACCCCTCTCTCTAGAGGCATAGGTTAGCCCGAGCCCTCTCTCCAGATGCATACGTTAGCTAGACCCTTCTCTCCAGAGGCATACGTTAGGCAGACACCTCTCTCCAAAGACCTACGTTAGCCAGGCCCCTATCACCAGAGGCATAGGTTAGCCCAACCCCTCTCTCCAGTGGCATAGGTTAGCCAGGCCCCTCTCTCCAGAGGCATAGGTTAGCCCGACCCCTATCTCTAGAAACATAAGTTAGCCAGACCCATCTCTCTAGAGGCATACGTTAGCCAGGCCCCTCTCTCCATAAAACATAAGTTAGCTAGACCCTTCTCTCCACAAGCATAAGTTAGCCAGTCCCATCTCTCCAGAAGCATTAGTTAGCACGACCCTCTCCCCAGAGACATAGGTTAGCCAGGCCCCTCTCTCTACAGGCATAGGTTAGCCAGGCCCCTCTCTCCAGAGGCATAGGTTAGCCAGGCCCCTTTCTCTAGAGGCAAAGGTTAGCCAGGCCCCTCTCTCCAGAGGCATAGGTTAGCCAGGCCCCTTTCTCTAGAGGCAAAGGTTAGCCAGACCCCTCTCTCTAGAGGCATACGTTAGCCAGGCCCCTCTCTCTAGAGGCATACGTTAGCCAGACCCCTCTCTCCAGAGGCATAGGTTAGCCAGACCAATCTCTCCAGAGGCATAAGTTAGTCCAATCCCTCTCTTCAGAAGCATATGTTAGCTAGACCCTTCTCTCCAGATGCATACGTTAGCCCGTCCCCTCTCTCCAGAGACATACTTTAGCCCGACCCATCTCTCCAGAAGCATACATTAGCCAGACCCCTCTCTCCAGAGACAAACGTTAGCTAGACCCTTCTCTCAAGAAGCTTACTTTAGCCAGACCCCTATCTCCAGAGACAAATGTAGCTAGAGCCCTCTCTCCAGAAGCATACATTAGCCACACCCCTCTCTCCAGAGACAAACGTTAGCTAGACCCTTCTCTCAAGAAGCTTACTTTAGCCAGACCCCTATCTCCAGAAGCATACGCTTGCCAGACCCCTCTCTCCAGAGGCATACGTTAGTCCGATACCTCTCTTCAGAAGCATATGCTAGCTAGACCTTTCTCTCCAGATGCATACGTTAGCCCGACCCTTCTCTCCAGAGACATACTTTAGCCAGACCCCTCTCTCCAGAAGCATACATTAGCCAGACCCCTCTCTCCAGAAACAAACGTTAGCTTGACCCTTCTCTCCAGAAGCGTACTTTAGCCAGACCCCTCTCTCCAGACGCATACGTTAGCCAGACCCCTCTCTCCAGACGCATACGTTAGCCAGACCCCTCTCTCCAGACGCATACGTTAGCCAGACCCTTCTCTCCAGACGCATACGTTAGCCAGAACCCTCTCTCCAGAAGCATACCTTAGCCAGACCCCTCTCTCCAGAGGCATTCTTTAACCAAACCCTTCTCTCCAAAGGCATACGTTAGGCAGATCCCTCTCTCCAGAGCCATATTTTAGCCAGACCCTTCTCTCCAGAAGCATACGGTAGCCAGGCCCCTCTCTCAAGAGGCATACGTTAGCCCGACCCCTCTCTCCAGAGGCATACGTTAACTAGACCTTCTCTTCAGATGCATACGTTAGCTAGACCCCCCTCTTCAGAGGCATACGTTAGCTAGACCCTTGTCTCCAGAGACATACGTTAGCCAGACCCCTCTCTCAAGAGGCATACGTTAGCCCGACCCCTCTCTCCAGAGGCATACGTTAGCTAGACCCTTGTCTCCAGAGACATACGTTAGCCAGACCCCCCTTTCCAGATGCATACGTTAGCTAGACCCCACTCTCTAGAGGCATACGTTAGCTAGACCCGTGTCTTCAGAGACATACGTTAGCTATACCCCTCGCTCCAGAGGCATAAGTTAGTCCGATCCCTCTCCCCAGAATCATATGTTAGCTAGACCCTTCTCTCCAGATGCATACCTTAGCCCGACCCCTCTCTCCAGAGACATACTTTAGCCAGACCCTCTTTCCAGAAGCATACATTAGCCAAACCCCTCTCTCCAGAGACAAACGTTAGCCTGACCCCTCTCTCCAGACGCATACGTTAGCCAGACCCCTCCCTCCAGAGGCATACGTTAGCTAGACCCCTCTCTCCAGAAGCATACGTTAGCTAGACCCACCCCCCTCTCCAGAGACATACGCTAGCCAGACCCCTTTCTCCAGAAGCATACGTTAGCCAGACCCCTCCCTCCAGAGGCATACGTCAGCCAGACCCCTCCCTCCAGAGGCATACGTTAGCTAGACCCCTCTCTCCAGAAGCATACGTTAGCTAGACCCAACCCTCCTCTCCAGAGACATACGCTAGCCAGACCCCTTTCTCCAGAGGCATTCGCTAGCCAGACCCCTCTCTCCAGAGCGAGAAAAGGGTCAAAGGTAAGGGAAGCATGTAAGCTTCTACTCCCCCCCGTAGTCTCACCAAGTCATCAGGCCACGCAAACTACCGATCAAAGTTCAGAGTTAATGCGATTCATAACCCAACGATTTGACGTTGCTGACAAAAAATTGTCACAACTAGATTCTATCAAGAGCAGCAACTCAGCTATTGGCTCTCGATTAAACAAACTGGAAACTCGTATTAACGAGATGGACAAATCTTAACAAAATTCTATGTGACCAATATGATGACATTCATTCCAAATCATCAAACAATGCAAAAGCCACCACAAAAATGAAAACAGAATTTGACTCTATCACATCCGACAATAAAAAGTTAAGTTGAAAAGTGCATGCGACAAATTGAATGATGGGCCCATTGACCTAAAATGTCGTTCAATGCGCGATAATTTGCTCTTCTTTGGTATCAAGGAAGAGCAGCGCAACGGATCCATCCCAAACGAGCGGATGTCTACGTCTGAGCCCATGCAAGCGTCGAACGACCCTGATAACGACGGAGCAGCGTCCGACCCTTTCAACATTGAAAATTGTCAACAAAAATTATTGACTTTTGCAAAAATGAACTGAAAATGGCTGATGCTGGCGAAAGATTGTTTATTGACCGAGCACACCGTATTGGTAAATTTGTTCCAGGCAAAGTACGCCCAATCGTACCAAAATTTAATTCTGCTGCAAAAGACGCTGTTAAAAACGCACTTATATCTGTACATCTGAAAAACATAAACTACAATGTGAGTGACCAGTTTTCGTTGGAAGTGAAGGAACGCCGCAAATAGATGATCCCCGTGATGATTGAGGCGAGGAAACGAAGTAACCGGGACAATCTCGTGCGCGACAAGTTGTATATTTACAGTAAACTCTACAGCCAGCCGGGGTCGGCCAACATTTGCAACAATAGGAACTCGTTGGGAAGCATGAGCTATCAGTGCTCTCGTGAAATATTGAGGGGCTGAAATCGTCTACATTCGATGTGGACTTCACACAGTTAATTGAACAATATGACTTTGTATTTCTCAGTGAAACCTGGGAGAGACCAAATGATTCATTCTACCTAACAGGTTTTGATAAAATGAGTGTACCACGTGACCTTAACGAACACATCTAAACGTGGACATGGTGGTATATGTTTGTATTATATGCCGCATTTTAAAAAATACTTTATTGTAGAGAAGACTATCAAAAGTGGTTTATTTGGATTAAAATCCACAGGCACCTCTTAGAAACTGATCAGGATTTATATGTTTGCTATTGTAACATACCGCCTAGCAATTCACCACATTTTACTAATAATGAAGTAGAGATTTTTTATTGTTTAGATGAAAACGTTTGTCATTTTAGTAATCTAGGTTCAGTGACTATATGGGTGACCTGAACGCACTCTGTTGGGAGAAGACGGATTATTTGCGAAATGTTTCTGATTATACGAAATGTATACCTCCTGTGATTGACGAGTCTCTTGATTTATCATTACTTCCTTATCGTAGTTCTATGGACAAAACAGTCAATAATTCCTCATTGCAAACAGGTATTTCCTATCTGAGCCACGCTGCAGAGATAGCTATTTTAACTATGAAACCCACGTGACGACTCTCTATTGAGATACGTTATATCGTCATCCGGGTAATTAGGTCTGAGTTCCTTAAGAACACTTAAAACACATACTTAAACATAAGCAAAAAATACTTTCAGACAAAAATAATTACAATATGTTGGTTAAAACGGGCTTCTAGAGCGACATACCTCTACATGTACTGGAGACATCCATAAAGACAGGTACACGCAGGCCATCGTCATAACCCCCTTTCACTTCTTCCGCTTTGCTTTCTGGTTGTAGCAAACAAAGTAACGTAAATTACCGACAATGAGCGCAGTCAAACATCACACAGACATACATTTGTTCACCATATCTGTCATAACCAAAGATTCCAGGCCTCATCTCACAATCTCTAGCGAATGTTGGTGCTTTGTCACTGAAATTATTGTTTCTTGTATTGACCGATTTATTTCAATGGTTTAAAAGTGTGATTGATTGAGTTCATATATTCATATAAGCTCTGATAATTTTAATGTAATTTGATAGTTATTGCATAGATTGTTAAACATGACAATAGCCAAATGTATGACGTAATTTATAAACTTACGAAATATATGGGCATTCTGTTTGGAAAAAAAGGTCGGGTGTAAATTGACTGTTTGTAAACCATGATTAAAGTACTTTCATTATTAATTTAAAGAATATCTATAAAACATAAATATGTGAAAGTATAAGTGTACAGAAAATAATCCCATACAGATTCAAAAATATTAGATATGTTTTAAGTTCTGGTTTATAATCTTATATATATAATGTACAATTAATGAAGGTGATTTTTGTTTAGTGTTTGTTTTGTTTGTATTTGTTTTGTTAATAGTGCTGTTTTAGCTATCTATACTGTTTCCTTAAGGTGTCTTGGTCACGCGTTTTGCTTACTTGAAAGCACCGGTACATCGTAGAACCACTTGATGTGCCCCTCATATACAATTAAGTCATTGCGTCACAGTTTAGCCAACCAGGGTTTTATATATGAAAGATCTATACACATGACGTGAACAGAAGGACATAAACTATGCCAGGAAGCTAAAATTGCTAGAATATTTGAAAAGAGTCACAAAGAGCCAAAACAAGGAGTTAAAATAGCATATAAAACATGATAAAATAGAAACATTCACTGAGTTCTTAACTCACCGATTGCGAAAACAAAAGTTGACCAGCCTTAGCAAGGTACTGAGAGCTGTCTCATCAAGATATATACTGTTTGCAAAATAAGTATTTGTTAAGTTACCTTCGCATCTATTTTCAGCAGATAACTGCTAATAAATTAACGAGCTAGGTAATAAAAAAGTAGTCATTCAACTAGTAATCTTCCCATAACAAGATTACAAGACCCCAGTTGTGACGATTGCGTCTTCAGTTTGTTTGTTAATTTATTTGGTTTATCGTCCCACCAATACTATTTCATATTATATTATGCAGATACTGTGCTAACAGCGGGCCAACCAGTCGTGCAAGTAGCCTTATGTTTGCTTGAGCGTGAGAGATGTGGTGTGCTGTATTTGTGCACGATAACGTATAGCTATATAGCCGCTTTAGCATTTAGTGTTTGACATTTCTTCATTAAACACCTTAAAATCACGTAACAACAGTGTTTCAAATACTTACTACGCAAGGGATGTTTACAATTAAACGTGAGTCAAATCATTAACGGCTCGATATGTAAATAAATTTGCCAAGACAATGGAAATATAGCCTCAAGAAAGGTAAGCACTCCTAATACAATCAATGGACTTTTTAACTGAAAAACTTGCAACTGTATTATTGCAAATTGAAAGTTAAAAGTATACTGGCAATATAATTGAACGAATTTAAGTGATTATTGGCATTTGTTTTGCCACCCTTTTCACTGCAGGTGAGGTCAGTTAATGGAGTAGGGGGAATTAGCTATTTTTTTCAGTAAAGGATACTAATTGCTTTATCAATTATAAGTTTGTAATTAGAATTTAGAAACTAAGTATGAAACAGTGTTCTTGCAATTAGTCGTTATGAATCCGTGAAGAGAAAGAAATCTTAACAGGTGCTCAGAAAGCGGTAACATATACCGCTAGATGTGGGTGGGGTAGTGTACGACATGGCAAACGAGACGTTTGTTGCCTTAACACATCGCAAAGGCAAAGTGTCTGTTCTTGTGATAAAAAGATTAAATGCCTGACTACCTTAACCAATGACTGAAAGAGTTCGAATCCAAATGTGGAGTTTGTCTGGCCCCATGTACACGAAAACACAAATGTATATTGACAATATAGGAATTTTATATTGAAAAATATAAAATAAATCATATACTCGAATTTATATCATTATTCGCGCCTGAAAAAAGGTGTCGCAAAAGAAGACAGTTGGAGTGCGAACACTAGTTGCCATGTTTTAAAAGTTAGCCTCTAATGCAAAGCGTATGGTGACAAGAAAGAGACTGGCAGACTGTGAAGCTGTGAGCAAACAGAATACACTACTTATGGCGTCTTCAGCAGTGTAGTGATCTAGTCATATGATTGATGACGACATTATTACAGCGTTGTCAGGTCAAATGTAAAAAAAACTGTCTTTTTTTCTTAATATTTAAAGAAACAGTAAGTAACTGAATTGACATGGCACTCAAATAACTTTTCATAAGTATCTACCTTCCATGTCTTATGACTATATCTAAATTCTACCAGGAGATAAAAAGCCCCTACCCACCACCCACAACGCACACATCACAATCTAATAACCGAGTTATCAAATGAAAAAAACACATCAGTTTATATAGTGCACAAACGTGTCGTCAGCTAGGCAAATCTTTATACGACCTTGTGTTAAATTTAAAATAAAAACAACCGGTAACTAGGACAACGCTATGATAACACGACATTGCATAATCTAGTCAATACTTCATGCGGTTGACTATTGGCACAATTCAAAACAGGAATAGCTATTTAAAAAGAGGTGTAATGCGATGAAAAGCGAAAATATGTGTTTGCATTCTAGTATGCCAACTCGGAGGTGGTCATGGCTCAATATTCGAATCATGTACAATCTATACACTTTATTTTCTTCATTTTGTACACAAAACCAATTTATTTTATGAGGTTTCTAATCGTTTACCCTGCCAAGTTTCAGTGACATCAATTACCTTTGGCTAATGTCTGGTTTTACTTAAAATGATCATTCTTTCGACGATTTGTTTCTTTAGATGTTATACGAGAGTAACATCATTTAGAGGATGGCATTATATAGTGGTTCTTTACTTCTTTACTCCCGAACTGGACCGCACATTGTGTCATGTAAGAAGAATTTCTTTCTTAGAAGGCAAAAAGCAGCAATGTGGATACTTTTAGAAAGCATGCGAGATTCCTACGAATTTTCTTTTGGTTTAGCTTACATATATTTTGTTTTGAGAACATATTCATTTTTACAAAAGAAATGAATATCGAAATGAAAATCGTCGAGGTAGATAGAAATGGTGATACATTTAGTGGTTTATTATTATATTGCAAGCTTAAGCACACTGTTGTTTAATAGTAAACATACGTGTATCTTTTGTATATCAAACATATGTGTATCATAAACCGCGTATACAATTTGTTGCCACATAAACATGTATTAACTTTGTTCAGCTATCATATTCATAAAATAACATTTAGAACTAAGTTATTTAAACAATTTACTACACATATCTTATGGGTTAAGTAATTTGTTACTTTTCTGACCCAATTAATGACCATTAGTGTGTCACTGTAGAGTATCAGACACACGCAAAATTTAAATGATATTCTCATACATGAATAATGTTATCATGGAAAAAGAAGCATGTTTGACTTTGAGCCAAAAGCAGTCATACTAAATTAATATGTTTAGAAATGTTTTTAAATTTGATTCCACCAATTATATCTGTAGCCTTAACTCAAACTAGAGCATCGACTTAAATGTGCTCAGACAAACATGTAAAACTCACTGATTATTAAATTTCGTTGAAATGTGTGCACTTATTTGTTTGATCAGATGTCAGTACAGAAGGCAACTAGGAAATCCAATATATTCCATTAATCTTCAACATCCATGCATACACGTATACCTGCAGATTCATTGGTAATATTATAATAATTAGGATGAAAACATGTTTTAGTTTAAACACATGTTATTGTCAAATCCATGTACATAGTATTGGTGTTTTAACAAGATGTATAATGACAAATCGGGTTGAGCAACAAGTTCTTAAAATTAGTATGTTGTCTCCCAATGAAAAAGTACATCATGTACTAGTATATACAGTACACATGGCAAACCTTTCAGTGACATAAAACGATGGACATGATGAATTAGAAGGTAAAAAGGAAGTTTTGGTTGTTGGAAAAAAATGTTGGGATATGCAAGATAAGAAAGTAATAGCCTCTTGAACACAATACCTTAAAGCATATAACATACAACCCAGACACGTTCTGAGTGTGGGTTATCGCTGCAATCTGTCAAACTGACAAACAGAGATCTGCATTATAAGCTGCCAGGTCGCAATCGATTAAATGTGTATTTTATCTTTACAGGAAGTTATGAGCATATAACCTAAGAAATAAAGGAGACAAGTTAACATTAAGAAAGTTTAACCTCGGAGAAAGCTTATCACTGTCATAAAAACATACCAATATGTTTGTATGGGTTGACATGATAAAGAGAAGCTCCGCATGCTGAAGGTCAGAAATTGCTTCCCTATGTTATCATTAAACGTGTCTGATCATGCAAATACCGGCCTTTTCTTTGCTTTTTTTACAATGGTTGATTAATTAATATTAAATAACCAAATCTCAGCGTTTATATTCCATGGGTGTTGGGTACACCCTGCACACAAGCCAAAAGAAAAGATGAATAGCTCGACCTTACAAATTATGGAACATTGCTCTAGTCTCAGTGAGAGCTGTTTGGTCAGGATACGCATTTTTTTGCTGCTGTCTTATCTCTTATTGTGTTTGCATGTAGTTTGGTGCAAATAACAAAGACCTCTATAGGTATTTCTATAGGTATTTAACATTTTTGATTAATAAGAGACTTCAGTTTTATCGACAATAATACATTATTTGGTTTCATTAGAGGTAACTTGGTAATTTACAGGCTTTTAATGGCAACTAGAGTGATAAACATGGAATATTGGATTGTATAGGCTGTATTTCGTTGTTATATTGCTAGTTATCTTTCTCAGACTAAACATTTCAATATTTCCGTAGAAATGTAACAAGGTTAAACATAAAATAAAACGTAAAATGTAAATATAAAGATTGAATTTCATTCGTAATGCAATTAGGCGATTTTGAACGCAATGGTCAAACTGGCAAAACATATCTGTATAAACCTTTGTAAGCTTTAACACCTGAATAAGTCCGTTATCAACAATCATACTTGTATAACGTATTTACAACTACAATATGTGTATAAGAAATTTGTCACCTATTGTACTTGCATAAAGCCGTTATCAACCACCATACATGTATCTGCATAATACCGTTATCACATATTCAACTTAATAAGATTGTTATCAACTAGCATACAAGTATAACGCAAATACAACTATAAGATCTGTATAAAATCGTTATTAAACAATATGCCTTATTAAAACCCTTATCAAATATAATATATGCATAAGACCTATATAAACTTGTATGCCTTAATAAAGCCGTCATCAAATACCATGCATGTACACCGCCTTTACAGCTATCACGTCTGTATAAGATTATTATACAACATCATACCTGTACAAGGCATTCACAACTATCATACCAGTATAATGCCTGTACAACTATCATACCAGTATAATGCCTGTACAACTATCATACCAGTACAATGCATGTACAACTATCAAATCAGTAAAATAAATGTACTAAAATCATACCAGTATAATGCCTGTACAACTATCATACCAGTATAATGCCTGTACAACTATCATACCAGTATAATGCATGTACAACTATCATACCAGTATAATGACTGTACAACTATCATGCCAGTATAATGCATGTACAACTATAATGCCAGTTTAATAAATGTACAACTATCACACCAGTATAATGACTGTACAACTATCATGCCAGTATAATGCATGTACAACTGTCATGCCAGTACAATGCCTGTACAACTATCATGCCAGTATAATGCCTGTACAACTATCACACCAGTATAATGACTGTACAACTATCATGCCAGTATAATGCATGTACAACTGTCATGCCAGTACAATGCCTGTACAACTATCACACCAGTACAATGCCTGTACATCTATCATACCAATACAATGCCTGTACATCTATCATACCAATACAATGCCTGTACAACTATCACACCAGTATAATGACTGTACAACTATCATGCCAGTACAATGCCTGTACAACTATCATACCAGTATAATACCTGTACAACTATCATACCAGTACAATGCCTGTACAACTATCATACCTGTATAATGCCTGTACAACTATCATGCCAGTACAAGCCTGTACAACTATCATACCAGTATAATGCCTGTACAACAATCATACCTGTATAATGCCTGCACAACAATCATCCCGGTATAATGCCTGTACAACTATCATACCAGTATAATGACTGTACAACTATCATACCAGTAGAATGACTGTACAACTATCCTACCAGTAGAATGCCTGTACAACTATCCTACCAGTACAATGCCTGTACAACTATCATACTATTATAATGACTGTACAACTATCATACCCGTACAATGCCTGTACAACTATCACACCAAGATAATGCCTGTACTAATATCATACCAGTATAATGCCTGTAGAACTATCATACCAGTATAATGCCTGTACAACTATCATACCAGTATAATGCCTGTACAACTATCATACAAGTATAATGCCTGTACAACTATCATACCAGTATAATGCCAGTACAGCTATCACACCAGTACAATGCATGTAAAACTATCATACCAGTAAAATGCCTGTACAACCATCACACCAGGATAATGCCTGTACTAATATCATACCAGTATAATGCCTTTGTTAATATTATACATGTATATGTTAGGCTTCTATTTAGTCTCGTATGGCGATATTCCTTTTTCAGCTTTGATATTTTCATTTATCACATAACCAACCACGCGAGCATGAGGTTACACTCATACGTTAGTTTAGAATCTGTTCCCTTTACAGAAAATGGTCGAATAAAGGGTGGAACTATTTTTTTTGTGTGCGGATTCTCTCATTCCGAATTACACATGTCAAGGCCGAATGTTCAGACTATAAAAGATGATGCATTGTAAACAAAAACAGCTGATGTTTTGGTTATGTAATAAATAGAATCTGATATTCGTGTTCATTAGATACTGAAAATATTAAACTCATTGTCTAATCATCCAACTCGTTCAATATTTTCAGTATGTAATGAAACCATTCATTAAAATGAGGTTTATTGTCTTTCACTTCTTTTTTTTATTTAAGGTTCATGTTGCTTCTCAAAGACCCTATCTGGAAAACGTACAATGTTGAGTAAGTACAAAAGTGTGTATGTCTATTTTCCGTATCAGCGTTTAGTATGAAGTTTAAATTCTTAAAACTGATGTTGTTTTAATTTTCTATATCTTAAGGAGGACGAGACAATATCAAATCAAAATATTTTGTATTGTCAAATTTGTATCATTGCATAGAAATGTGAATCTTACAAGTATTGTTTCTGAATTACATTCTTTGCACAAAATCACCAATAAATGTCTTTAATACTAAGCTTTGATCTAAGCTCCATAGTCATGTTTTTAATTATACTAATGTACTAATAAAAACGTCGTTGTTTCTTCAGGTGTCCGGTTACAATCAGTATTGATAATTGTGCTTTTCTCGGGTAAGAATTTTGTCATTGTTTTACCTAGTGGTATTATTCAATCTCATAATTGATTGAACAAATATTATGAATGTGTCTTTTACATAATAAGTTTCTGAACATTTAGTTGTTATAATCACTACATGTAAAATCGTAGGTGACAATACCGAGTGACTGTAACAATATATGTGAGTCCTTTCTGATTTGTATTTGACAGTTGACTATAAAATATTGACTAAATGAAGATGAACTCACGTATGTTGAAACTCAAACGGTCAACCGTATATCATTGTATTCCTTACAATATCTCCTATTGTTTATTTCTATCAGGCTTCGCTCGCTTTTATGTTTCTGTTCTCTTGACATTTAATCATAAACTTATTGAAAGGCCCGAAGGAATAAACGTCATCAGTTTGCCGTTTTATTACAATCGTACATAGCAGCAGTAGCAGCAGAAGTAGTAGTAGGAGAAGGAGGAGTAGCACTAGTAGTACATGTAATAGAAGCAAAATAGATAGATAGGTAGGTAGGTAGGTAGTAGTAGTAGTAGTATTAGTACTAGTAGCAGGAGCCACACAAGTTGTAGTAGTAGTAGTAGTAGTAGTAGTAGTAGTAGTAGTTGTAGTAGTAGTAGTAGTAGTAGTAGTAGTAGTAGTAGTAATAGTAATAGTAGTAGTAGTAAAAGTAGTAGTAGTAGTAGTAGTAGTAGTAGTAATAGTAATAGTAGTAGTAGTAATAGTAGTAGTAGTAGTAGTAGTAGTAGTAGTAGTAGTAGTAGTAGTAGTAGTAGTAGTAGTAGTAGTAGTAATAGTTATAGTAGCGGAAGCTGTAGTAATAGTATGATATGGCTATACGATGTTTATAACAGTAATTTCAGAGACCGTAGCACAGCTGTCCTTTACGTCCCCACCACAAGGAGGAGCCACGGTGTCATTCCCAGAGAACCAAGCAGTCGGAACTGCTCTATATACTATACAGGCAGATAATCCTGCTGGAAATCAGCCAATCTACACTGTACTTAATTCTACATGCGAGTCAACTACACCATCGCCAACTCTAGTGACACCCTTTCCCATCAATAATAATGATCAACTAGTCGTGCCTACAGGGGGTCTAGATGCTGAGAATTGTAGCAGTTACACATTCATCTTCAGGTAAACACCAAAAGAAGGCATCCTTGTGATTTTTATGATACTTATTTAAGGTCTGATTTTTAAATGTCCACAGACAGGTATCAGCTCTGTGGCCTTATTTTTGGTGATAATGTATTACCGAAGGTTAAATCATTTGATGATAAACTTATAGAAAAACTGTGCTAGTGCACTGTAACAGACAACCAAGTCGGGATCCGTATGAGCAAGCAAGTCCGACCAGACAACATTCACGGGAAAGTTTGGCCCGGGTACTCAGTGAATCTCCGTTCCTTTACCCAATATTTCAAGTGAGGTGACTGCAATATGTTATGCATAAAGGACATATAGACAGGTAGCAGTGGTCTGACCAGACAGCTTCTTGCCGTAATATAGTCGTTACTATTTACAGTACACTTCTCATATTTACCAAAAAAGATTAAAGGGTTATTCACGTACTCACCCAGATTTAAACACAAGCTAATAATAACCTTAATTTTAGTTTAAAATAAAAGTCCGTTTCATATGCGCCTAAAACAACGACTCATCATGGTAGCTCTTATCAACTTGCACGTTTTGTTAATATTGAAGATGCAAATAACTTGAACATCAACAATTATTAAGCCTTAGTCATTAAAGTAAGCATGATTCATTAACAGAGAGCATATTAACAATGGACTTAAGTTTAATTATTGATACATTTAATTACACGAGAGAGAACATAAGAATTAACATACTAACTAGCTAGTTGATGACTTAATCGTTTGTCTAAAATAAAAAAAGTATTGATAATGAATGATAGATAAGCACAAGAAATCGTACATATACAAACGTCATTGCGCATAGTATAACTTATAGTGTATTTCATTATGTCCTCCAAAAAAATTACAAAAATTACTCAAGCGTCAGGGAAGAAAGCATATGTAAAACGACACAAAGAACCCACATACAATCACACAATCGATCTAGCCTGACAACGTGCATAACAATGTTCAAACATGGCAAAAATTATGAAATGAATGTGCTTCAAATGTGTCGGAAAGGTACGTGGTAGTTTTCACATAATTAAAAGTAAAAGAAGTAAGTTTATTGATGTATACGTTTCACAAATTACTTAGTTGTAGAAGCATGGTTCTCCCAAATCTGACGGAGTTACGTTACCCAGTTTTAAAATGTCTTAACAATCAAATGGCTTAAAACGGCATTATTTAGAATGGAAAACATGTTGTGGCCTTAGTGTGAATTGTGTGTGTTTTAACTATGCTATTAAGATTTACCTGTTGTGCTCTATGTCTTTATATTAAAAAGAAATTGTCATAAGTTTCCTCTTAGCACATATAACTTTAAGCATTCTTCATTCAAACGCGTTTTAAGTACATCCTACTCTTTGAATGTAGCACAGTTCTCGGTACCGCACGGTTGGTGTTATTGGTTATCATTACTCCGCCTTAATTAACCAGTGAAAATACTAACAAGTACATTATATATTAAGGGACGCTTTAGCTCGCAAACCTGTACATGTGAAACCGGATGTTACTTATTGGAAGGTTTAAAGGCAGTAACGAATGTCATTTGGTACAAAAATACTTATCCTTTGCAGGGTAACCGCCGTTACATCATCACGGGACAGTGGCCCACTAACGATACTAGTCACAGACATCAACGATATTCCACCGAAATTCAGCAAAACGTCATACAGTGGAGAAGTCTGGAAGAATGATGGTCAAGGTAATGTTAAGTCATTCTGTTTATATGGTAAAACAGAAGAAGTAAATTTATGAATATTTATAACATACAATGTACATACGGATATTGAAAACGGCCATTGATATATCAAATGAACATGTCAATTTTCGGTGCTTTAAATAAATTACATCGGTGAAAACAAATGATTTATCTAGAATTAATATTAATACATGTATAAGCATATAGAAATTATGATTTATGCTCCAATAAATAAACAAATTATGAGTTTGAAACTTGAATTCTGATGAAAATATTAAGTTATTAAATATGTGCATGTAATTAAGAAGTACATGTATACAACGCAAAACCATGGTTATCTGTTATAAGAGACATGTAGTTTATCTCCTACTTTTTTGTTTCTCTTATAAATTCAACTATACAGAGCAATTAAAAGTACAACTTCACAACGTTGTGCTATATAGGATCTAAAATATTTCAAATACATGACAAAATGTGTGTTCGAGAAATGTTATTGGTCCATATGCTCACAACTAAGCTGCTTCCTTATTACTAACGGCAAGGGCACTTAACTCTTCCATTGCTCAATTGGTACGCAACAATAGGTGGCCTTACCAGCACAATAAACTTCAATCTATACGTAAATGAGCAGGCGTCATATCTGAGTTCAAAGAGACATTTTGGTATCTTAACATAGTATCCCCAGAGGATGTTAAAACTGTAGATATAAGAGATTGACAGTTGTGTTTATTCTGGTATTTTAAAAATATTAAGACATGAAATGCCGACAACAACAACATCGCTTAAAAGCTACTGCAATTTTAATTCCATCTTAGTGTTTTTGGAGTAACTCTAAAGACCAGATAATTCTTAAATGAACGGTATTTTCCAGTCACGATGGCGTCACATGTATGTACTTAATCTCTTTTAATTTATATTCTTAAATAGAGAAAAGACCATTCTTTGCATTCTGATGTAACCGTAATTAAAATACATTTATATTAGAAAATACGGCGTTAATTTTCGTGCCGTTATTTTCTGTTGCCATTTTGCCAAAACCGTATTTTTTATCATAAAAGAAGATTGAATTTTGGCATGACATTACATATTCTTAAGATATTTTCAACAATCAATCTGTTTTGTGCTGATGTCTTAGAGATCGTACAATAGGTTTGAATAAATATATTAGAAACATTTATTTAACAATAACATGTGAGTGCTACATGTACTTTAAACCTGAACACAAACAATAATACCCTGTTAATTGTGAATCCTTACCGTGTTCATAAAGAATAATACATCGACTGCACCTGGTAGCGCAGTCGGTCGAGGGTCAGCTCCAGGTGCTGCAAGCTCCAAGCTCGATCCTTTACAGCAACATACCAAAGTCGTTAAAATGGTAGTGGTATTGCTCAAGCTTTCTAACGGTCTGTCAAATATAAGGGTAACCCCACGACTGATTGGCTTGGCTTCATAATAGTGTGACTGGTTTTGGGATCATGTCAGGTGTTCAAGGCGCGCAATACACTTGGAAGGCAGCACGATATCTGCTTTAAGCGGACACAGTCTCCAAAAACTGAAATCATGATCCTGGGATGATAAAGTCAACAAATAAACACACCGACAAACATAGAAATATGTTATAATAGTGATGCCATATTTAAGTTTAACAGAGTGTAAGCTATATATCATATTGTTCATGAAATAAAATGTAAGCAAATAACAAAAGATTAACTTTTATTTATGAAATTTAGGGATATGAACAATTTAAAATACGGATAAAGAATAACTAAGAATCGGAATGTCGTTCAACAGAGTGGACTTTTGTTTTGATTTTAATCCACTGTAGGGCTACATTAAGACATAGAAAAGAAACCAGCATTTATTTACACATACTCTTAGTGGAAAACAGGTCCAAAACATCTGGGTGGGGGCACCCGAGGTAGAATCGCGGATTTGTAAAACCGCCTACTGCTTAGCCTCTCACCGCGTGGGTTCGAGTCCCGTTCGGGGCGAAGGTCTTAATATGGGAAGGTCTTCCAACTGACTTGAGGTGCGCCGATGGGTCTACCCAGACATTTGTCTGGGGCTTTCTCTACCAAAAAGCTGGACGTTGCTATACTGATCATAATTGTTCGCTGCAATGTACTTCAAAAACGAACAAACAAACCGGTCCAAATTATCTGGCGCTCAGATATACGATTATCCTGTAGTTTTGCTACGAAAAAGTAACGGGCAGAAAACGCCTTAGAGTTAAAATATTATTGTATTTTGCCTTTGCATGATTAATCTTTCGTTGTGTTCATATACCTTGTAATCACCTTACGCCTTCATAGTTGTATTACTTTGCATCGGATGTGCAATATTCTTCAAATTGTCTGTCAAAAACAAACGAAAGTTTGTAAATAATGTGTGACATTTACGTAAATAAATCAGCAAGGCAAATTAGGTAAAGGAATTTGTATTTACAAAGTTTCGTGGCAAAAATATCTCAGTTCAAATTAAACTTGTGCGTCTAATTGATTTGTAACTATAACATTTTCATTATGCCTTCGATGTACATGTACCAAATGGTAATTGGTAATTCATCTTTCATAGTTTTAAAACTATTATGTACAATGGTACTATTTATGTTTGATCCCTTAACATGAATATTTGTTTTATAAACTTTGACTGAAAGTTTCTTTTTAAAAATGTAAACAAAAACACATAAAAAATTGAATGTATATCCAACCTATGAATTCCAGGTCAGAGAGTGAGCGATGATAACATCATTGCAACAGATCCTGATGTATCGAAATTATCAGTCACTTTAAGTATTTCAGGTAAGTCATTTCTGGCATACGGCTAAGATAATTTTATTTTATATACACCTCTAGTTTAAGTAAAGACATATGCTTATCTTCAGTATGTGTATTTATAACTTGCCTTATCTTATCCAATACAAATATTTAAAGCTAATTAAATGTATTGTTCATTGTTATGACCGGTGTCGCTATTTAAGATTTATTAATAACGGTTACTTAACGACGAAATGGTGTAACAGAAAGGACAATCCAGCAACAAACTAGTACAATAAAGTTTTATTTTAATAAACAATTAAATCTATAGCGTAACAAAATAATAACAACATATATCAGACACAATTTGAGAATGCAAAATAAATGTAAGCTTACAGTTTGTCCCTTTAGGAGGTTTCCCTTTAAGAGTCCAATGAAATAATCCAGAGGTAGAACTAGAACACGAATGCAATTAATATAATTCTAAATCAATCACTTTAATATTTATATCACTGTAGAATATAATAAGTCTACGTACCTTCCTAACACAGAAAGATTTGATACAGAAGCTGAAAGTATTTCCAAACTATATGTCCAAACTCTATGTCCAAACTATATGTCTAAACTTCCCACTTAAATCGGCTAACAAGAAACCCTGAACATTTACGAAACCTTGTTAAAATAAACAAATGAACTTTCTAGCACGATACTTTTCTTTCTAGTAGTTACGCGAATGCTACGTCATGACTACTACGATAAACAACCCCTTAACCTAACTAGCATAACCTTAAACGCTGGTGTACTACATTACATAACATCATTCATTCCCTTAACTGGCACAAGGCGAACAAATTTGTACTACCATTGTAAATAAAACTGGAAACTTATGTTCAAGATTTGCCACTGCTGCTACAACCTGCTACGGGGTGCGTGCAGCTAAGGAATCTAAGGAATAAAATTAAGCTGAATGTATAGAAAGCTGTCTTCACTATTCAATTATCAATCAAGAAACTCGGACTGAGTTTACCCTTTCCTAAATAATAAAATTGTCATTTCAGGCGCCCAAACGACATTTGCCATCGATACTTATGGTTTCGTGTATGTGAGTGACTCGTCAGGATTGGCAGCCCTCTCCTCCCCAACAGTTTTGACGATACAGGCATATGATGGTGGCCTGACGTCCATTGCAGCTTTAAATATCACTGTACATGGTAAATGTTCATCAATTGCTTTGCTGTTTTATCTCTATTTAGAGTATGATATATTGAGCTTCTTTTATCTCATAAGGTACTTGTGTACCACTATAAGACATATTGAATATATAAGCAAACTTAAAAACATTGCCAATGCCTCGCAATGCACTAGAGAGCTTTACATGCCGTCCAACCTCAAAGCTTCAACTTCTCTGGGACTTTGATTCCGTTGTGAATTCTTTTCGATATTCTCCAACTTACACGAGCCATATTTAGAACTATTGCGAGACTTACTGGCAACTTATTTTGACGATGACGAATTGACGTTAACAAACACGGGGGATTATCCCTCTTGCTTAATAATCTTCAACCTGACGAGCGAGGTATACATGTTGCCCGTCAAACAACCAAAGTCATTCCACATATATTACAGGTTATTGACTTAAACCATGGCTGCAAAACTTATTTGTCTAGTGTCCAAACTAACAATATATAATCAAAAGATGTTACGTGAAACGAAGTGAAACTTAAATGGTCTTTCATCGATTCAGCAGTATATTTTAAAAGTATGTAGAAAGATGAATGTTTAATGCAACATGGAACACTGAAGACAATATGAGACCATGTGATTTCCTTTCTAGACAACACTTGTTCAAACCCAAGCCCACTATGCCAGAACGGTGGTACCTGTAACTCCACCAGGGGCAACTGCACTTGTGATTGTTTGCCAGGTTACGATGGCACCACTTGTCAATATAGTGAGTACGTAAGTCCGAACACATCTATGTTGAGACTTTATCTTATCTTTCGTCACTGATTTTAGGGTCAAACTATTGCTTTAATCGTCTGATATAATGCAAGCTTATCTTAAGGACTTTAAGCTTCTTCTTTCTATGATAATTCCATTATATTTTCTGTTGAGAAGCACCTAAACTTAATAGTATAAATACAAAGAATATATCGACATGATCCACATGCCGAGAAAACAGTAATAAGTAGCATTTTTAAATGAATAGGTGACAGGTTCAAATATAATTATGTTATATATATATTCCTGAAATTGCAGTATATTACCCCTTTTCTTTCACTATCAATATGCGAAAATAACATTATTGCAAAAGGACAACATACCTAGCACACCTAATCCCGGGGATTTATGGCACAGCGCCTATTTAAAGTGGTGCTATGCATGAAAGATTGATGCATCCAGATCACTTAAAGCCATATTTCAACAGATGTTTATGAATCGTATTGCAATCGTATATCTGTCCGATCCTAGAGCTGATTGTGATATTATGAATGTTATTAATACCTTGGAAAAAATCAATTTATCTTAAAAGAAAAAAAACTGACATTCAAATATATTGATTCTGATCCATCATCCTTCATACATATGTATATTTGCAATAAGTGCTCACTTGTATCATATTGAAGGTTGATTGGAGTTCTGTAAAATAATATAGAGGTTTTGGCTAAGACACGAAAATAGGGCATTTGTACTTACGTATGTACAGACAGAGATATCATGGGCGAACAAAGCTCATATATATTTGACTGTTGACATACTAGTATTTTTTCTTGGCCAGAAAAAGACATATCCAAACAGCAGCGATGTCTTTTGTTATTGTTTGCTATATCACTGATATATTTTATTCGCTTGAGTCTTAAAAATATCACAACAAACAGTTGCGAAATCCTGCTGTTGCCTGCTTATAGTCCCATTAAAATGTTATTCCTTACAAATGGCCGATCTTAATACTAATCATTCATCAGAAATATAACGGAATAGTTTCCTTGATAAACAATTAATAGTGAAAACTAAATGGTAAATTTAATTTATCTTTTAAGAGACATTAAAGCCTGAGCCTTTGGTTCTAAATAAAAAGTCCGCACATTTTTCATGCATGATACAAATGCTACCAGAAAACAAAATATAGAGTATCTTATACATTATATTGAAGCATTTACATTAAGTATACAATTACGTCTATTGCTTTTGAATAATGGTTAAAATGTATTATAAATTGAAGTTAAATATATAAATATAATCTAACACAAGCGACTAATTTTTTTGAAATATAACTATGTTCATGTCCTCAAGGCATGTATGCTAGGATTTCGATTTTCTGAATATCGTTTTCGTCAATATTTATCGTGCCCTATAAAAACCCTTCCCTAATGGCGCAAATATGAATTGCGTACAGTTACAGGACCTTTCGAAATTAAAGGAGACATCAGAACTATCGAAAACTTCATAAGTCATTGTATGCGCCGGGTGCAGGCTGCATTATTTTGTTATTTACATTATTATTATTTATTATTTTATTACTTAAATTATTGAATTTCAGCATGATACCTAGGCAATCAATCATGTTAAATGAAGGCGTTTTAACAACATTGAAACATTATAGTATATCTAAGTACAGAGGTAACAGAACTGCTCGCCCCAGATCAAGGATAAATGCTGATGTTGACTGGAACAACTTAAACCTGATTAAACCAGACAGAGCTATAATTATCAATGAAAACATACAAATAATATTAAAGGTGTCATCAACAAAGACCGGATCAAGTGAAGTAAAAAACAAACATTTGAGCTTCTGCAACAGGTGTTAGAGGAGAAGACTGATTTGTGTGTTGTAACAAAAAATGGACATCAGGCTGATGAGGCTGATCGGCGTAGAGTCAGAATGAATTCTTTTTCGATGATCGCCCTTAGACTTAACCGTAATGGTGGTGGAATAGCCCTGTTTCATAAGTCAAAATGTTTCACAGTAGTCATATAAGAAATTTATGTCACTGGAGTGTACTGAATGAATTATTTGCAATGAGACGTTTTCTTAAGTTTAGGAAATATACCACCCTCATTATTTTCATTACAACCAGTGACCCAGATATATTTTTCTTGCAGAGTTTACTCAGATTTTTGACCACACCAACCAACAATCCAAACCTATTGTTATAATGAGTGATTTTAACATCCGTAACAGGATTACGTCATACTTGCTTGGGCGATCAAAGGACAACCCATGTCAAGCTTGTTCAGGAATTACCATTTACAACATGTGAACTTGTAATAATTTATACAAAGAAACTAATGTATTACCTACCACACTTTATACGCGTCATAACAGAAATTGTTAATCGATCCCTATCTTTTGGTGTGTTTACTTAGGAATTATAAAATGCACTGATTAAACCATTATTGGCAAGGAAAGGATCACATTAGAACCAGACAACCATCGGCTTATATCAAACCACTCACTTCTTGTAAAGGTACCGAAAAAAGCGTCACGCAAAAAATCAATGACTATGTTGAAGCCGGTAACATTGTTCTACATATTGAAGTGCATACCGAAGACAACACGGTCTTGGAACGTCAATCACACATGTAGAGTGAACTTCGTAAAGTAATTCATATGAATCTGGTGATTTTAGTTGTTATGGTGGACCTAATTGCTGCCTTTGATACCATTTCCATAGTACTTAAACTCCTTTATGAAAAAAAGAAGTCTTATTTAAATTGAGAGGATCGAGTCTTACCTGACTAACAGAACAATGGAAGTAATGTTTATGAATCAGCAGTATACTCAGAACCTCTGAGGTTTTGTGTACCATAGGCTTGATGTGCTGGTCCTGTCATATTTACCGTATATATCACTGCTATCAACTCAATAAGAGTGTACAGAGCCATTCGGCTGATCTTTTCGGTTATGCAGATGATCACAAGGTCGCTTTAGGAATTCAAGCTGTAAATCATAAAAAAACAAAAACAAATATTCTTTATATTTTAAGCAGCGGCCTAAATGACACCTTTACATGGATGACACGATAAAGACTTAAATGAAAAATTCCAAAACTGGAGCCATGTGTATGGCGCTAAAACAGCAATAAAACAACTCAATCATTGCAAGTGTGAAAATAAGAGGTTTTGAAGTAGACGGTGTGAATTATATGCGAGACCTAGTTGTTGATATGACAAGTGTTTTATTGGTATGTACATACAGAAAAAGTGCCAACTTGCACATGGCCAGTCGAGACATTTGAAGGGAAACGTAGACACACAATTCAACAGAGGTTCTTGTTCATGGCTTAATCCATTAATATTGTTAATTCTGTAATGGACAGTTCACTGATACCACAGCTTTACAAAAAAAAATCAAAGCCAGAAAGTTGAAAATCAGGTTGCAAGCATTGTGACATGGGCTGCATATGACCCAAACATTGCAGAAGTTCTAGAAAGTCTAGTCGTGCTAGAATAATGTATGAAGTGACATTTTGTTCTTTCAGTTAACCACTGCCATATCAATCCTTGTCAGAATTATGGTACCTGCATTAACTTAGACAGTGATTACAACTGCAGTTGTAGACCGGGATATGACAGTACCACTCCCGAAAACAAAAACTGCACGATTCGTAAGTAGTTGTATTATCATTCTTTTCTAAAATGTACTTTTCTCACAGCCACGTATATTTACACATAGCTGATGCATTAGGATTGTGTTTCTTAGTTTCTTTCTTTTGTTCCAATTTTACCTATGTAAGTAGGTCTCTTATTATACTAAGAAGGAAAATTGGCCGAACCTTGACTGCTTGCATCATAATCGCCACTGTCTGGGAGGACGTTTACCTTGTAATTAGACCTACTTGATCTGAGTAAAAAAACTTCACAAAAGAAGATACGTTCGTTGGTCATCCAGTAAGTAGTGAGGCTGGTTGAGTATCTCAAATACTGTTCGATCCTTAACAATAGTTTGGCGTAATCATTTGAAAGTCTACATATTGTGACAGAAAATAGTCATCTGACATCATTGTACACACTTTAGTAAGATTTATAGCAAAAGACCACAGAAGCAGAGAATTTGTATATTATTCAGTAAACAGAAATTTAATCAATAATCGATAATTAAAATTTTGTAGTTTAGCCTTGTACATTTATATTAATAACAAATCGATTATAACACATGGTATTAAAACTTACTTAAAGAAACGCATTAGTTTTTCAGTCTTAAAGAAACAGTTTCAGTTGTATTAAATCATATATGTTTAAATACATTACATGCAAAAATATTTTGTGATAAATATGATTATTCACTGAAACAAAAGAGGGGAAATTAAAATGTTTCCGTATCAGACTATTTTACATATAGTAAACATTTAAATGTTGTAAAAGTGTGTCATTAGAAACAGCACGTTTCACTTTTAACAAAGATTATCTTCAAACTATGCTAAAAGAATGGTTAGTACTTTTATATTCAGTCGAGCTATTAAATTATATACAGTTTTTATGTATTAAATGTCAATTTCTTTATATCCAATGTGGTGTTTAAAACCTTAAAAGTGATAATAAATAATGTATTTTCTTCTTCTTTTTCGTCCAGGTGTATCAGCATCAACTGAATCAACTACAACTACAGATCCAAGTAATGTGTTTTTAGTGTTTCCCCCTCGAAATAAATATTGTGGAACGCACATTTCGTTAAAAAAGCTTCCCAGACATGTTTATTACTACAAAATAGAATGTATAGCGTGAATAGTTTCTGATTTAATAATCAACAATAAATATGCTCTTTTTAAAACCCTCATAATACATTATATATTTGTTTTGCTTATTTGCTGTTATCTAAATTAAATGTCGATTTCATTCTATCCAATGCTGTTAAAACCTTAAAGTTTCTTATAAATCATGTATTTTTTTCTTTTTCTTCGTCTAGATGTATCAATTTATACAACTGCTCCAGGTAATATGTTTTTACTGTTTCCCCTCTTGAAATTGAAATAGTATGTGACACAAAATCTCATAAAACGCTTCCCAGACATATTTATTACACCAAAATAAAATGCACAGCGTAAATAGTTTTGAGACTGATGCGCATGCGCCAGACTTAAGTAACGATGCTGTGAACACGGCGACGCGCGGTCGTTAACTTCGGATGTATCATTGCGCACACGAGAGCGTATTCAAGTAAGCGGGGATTTGTGGTTACCGCGAGTGCAGGCTGAAATGTTCTGCACACGTGTGAAGCACAATCCAGCACACCATTCCACGAATGCTGATCGATTGATAGTAAGTTTCCGTGTAATTTTGGAGCGTCCATGCCAAAAATTCCATCGAACAAATGTAGAGTGAAATCATGACCAGCTAAGACAGTGAACAAGCAACTGAATATGCATGAGTAGTTTAGTTACGCCTAAAAGATTTCGTAGTTGTGCGGCATAAGAAGTAGTGCGTTTTTAGAAAACACAAATATTACGAAGGAATACGAACATTTGTTAGGAAATGCGACAAATAAAAACAAGGAAACGATGTAATGTTGTTGTTCGAACAAATATGAAAGGATATTAAATGAACGATTATAAACAAATCAGTCACGTGACAAGCGGGAGATAGCGTTGGTCGCCATTTTGGATAGATCGGAGTGCTTTTGATCGAGTGTCTGCTCAGCTTTCAAGGACCGTAAGTAAGTTGGCAAATATTTTTGTTAATGCATTGTTGCGAACGACGTAAAAAATAGGATTGTAACTGTTTCAGTCTCTTAAGTTACGTGGGCCTTGTGCATTTCATTGTTGACACTACTTCAGTTGTGGCGGAAGCTGATCATAACTGCATTAGAACTAAAAGGTTTTTTATTGTTTACTTCAGATAATGCATTTTTCGTAACGTTTGTGGTGTGTTGTTACTTTAATGAGCTTACTGACATTTTTGTCTTGAAATCTAGACCTAAATACAGGAGGCTTCGATTATAAACAAATCAGTCACGTGACCAAAATGGCGGGAAAAACTAGCGTGGGTTGCCATTTTTGTAAGCTTCTCTGGATTGAGAATTTCCTGAGCAATATTAAGGTAGCAGTGGCATCCATTGGTGGAATACAGTTTTCTGGTAAGTTTTCATTATTTATTTCCTACTGCATATGTACATATATGTTACAATACTGATGACCGCAACCGTTCACGTAACCTTCATGCTGTGCTACTGTTGACAATCACTGTACTTCTACTGCTTGAACCAATTACAACAGCCAGGTTAATGGTTATCACCACGGTACTGTATACTCAGGGATTTCAATAGCTTTCACTTTTGTTGAGAATTTCTTTGACAATTTTCAAGGGGTCATGATCAGATTGACACAAGTCAAATCATGTGTTCACAAACTTAACTAATTGTAAAATTGCTTTAACTTCATTTGAAAATATTTACTAGGGTCCAATTAGTATTTAATTCATTTTTTAAATGCTATACATACTACATTAATGGTTATCCTTGCAAAATTTGACCACTTATCCTGCGCTTCTGCATCAAAATGACCCCCAACCTAAGATTTATGTGAGGTCAAAACAGGAAAACCTCAATTTTCCTTGCATCAAAATGCAAATATCTGAATCTGTTGAAATCCCTGAATATACTGAATTATTTGCTAATGTTGTTGATAGTGACTGTCACTTACAAACGAAAAGAACATACGCATAGTTTCATATCTTTCGAGTAATGATATCTGTGCAGGAAAAGTTTGATTCTTTTGTTCTTCTCAACCTCTCTTTTGTTCATCTTCAAATTTTTTTCAAAGTTTTGTTACATTAAATTCTTATATGAAAACTACTAATTGTTGTTCATTGCTCCCCTATGACAGCCAATGTAAGACCATCAATCTTTCCAATTCTTTTATGTGCATTTCGCCGTCCAAAACACCTTGATTACTCCCGTGGAACTACGCTTTCAACCAGCGCGCCAGTCTTCCAACGCTTTCAGCGCTTTGATTTTTTATTAAATAATGAGCTATAAATATGTGCGCTTTAAAACCTTCATTATAAATTATGTATTTGCTCTTTTCTTATTTATATGTGTCTAGATACATCAACTACAACTACAACTGCCCCAGGTGATATGTTTCACTATTTGTTCGATCGTTAACAGTTATTTAACAATAGTTTAGCGTAATCTTTTGAAATTCTAAATATTGTCACAGAAAGTGCTAAGTCATTTGACATCATTGTACACACTTTAGTAAGATTTATAGCAAAACAGCACAGAAGCAGAGAATTTGTATATTACTTAGACAACAAAAGTTTAATCAATAATCGGTTATTAAAATAATGTAGTTTAGCCTTGTACATTCATATTAAGAACAATATCGATTATAACACATGATATTAAAACTTACTTTAAGAAACGTTATAACTGAGTTTTCACTCCTAAGGAAACAGTTTCAGTTGTATTAAATCATATATGTTTAAATACATTACATGAAAAAAAAGGTTTTGTGATAAATATGATTATTCACTGAAACAAAAGAGGGGAAATTGAAATGCTTCCGTATAAGACTATTTTACATATAGTAAAACTTTTTAAAATGTTTTATAGTGTGTCATTAAAAACAGCACGTTTGATTTTTAATAAAGATTATCTTCAAACTATGCTACAAAATTGGTCATTCCTTTTATATTCAGTCTAGCTATTTAAATTATATACAGTTTTTATGTATTAAATGTCACTTTCTTTCCATCCAATGTGGTGTTCAAAACCTTAAAAGTTATAATAAACAATGTATTTTCTTCTTCTTTTTCGTCCAGGTGTATCAACATCAACTGAATCAACTACAACTACAATTCCAGGTAATGTGTTTTTGCTGTTTCCCCTCTTGAAATTAAATAGGTAAATAAGAAAAGTTCCTATCAAAATTTTCACATATATTTAAATTTTATCTACCTGTTGACAAAGGCAAACAAAGGTACATGGAAATGTGACAAAAACACAGAGACGAGACATAACACATATAAAGAAAAACCATCAGTTACCGCCTTGGAACGGTCAATCGGCAAAAGGGCCAACTAGGGTGCTTAAACCTGGTTTGTTGAGCGCTCCAACCTCGCACTTCCTGAAGGTTTTTCTAGCAAACAAACAGTGTAAATAACAACATCCCGTCTGCAATTCATTTTCTGATAAGTTTTGTAAAGTGGTCAGAAAAGTTATTGAGACCCTTAATTTTCTTTAACTTGTATAAAACATTTACATAAAATGCAGGATGGCTTATGCCTTTCTGCATCAGTGTTTTCATACTGCTATTATACTTAGAAGCAATAAAACCATTGCGGTAAAAGAATTTTGAAAACGCCTTTCTTAATTTATGAAAACGAAAGCCTTGCTGTAACAGTTTAGAAGAAATAAACAGGTTTCTAGCATTGAAATCTTCTACTCAAGTACAAACTCGTGCAAACCTTGTAAGTTGTGATATGTAAATACCATAAGAGGTATTACGAGGTGAATCACCGTCAAGGTATGGATAATTCCCAATACTAAAGTTGAAATCATCTCTCTTGTCATAGATTTTAGTAGAGACGTTGTCATTGGAAATAGCAATCTCAATGTCTAGAAATGCTGCATTTAAATGTCAGTTATTTGATTTATTGAGGGTAAGTTCTGGAGGGTAAATCAGATGGATCATTTGAGAAAAGAAAGGATTATCTATAGTACGAATATCGTCAAGATAGGCGTGACGTTAAATTGAAAGCCTCTATAATGTGGCTTTGGTTAGAAGGGGATAA
This sequence comes from Sinonovacula constricta, assembly GCA_007844125.1. Lineage (NCBI taxonomy): Eukaryota > Metazoa > Mollusca > Bivalvia > Cardiida > Solecurtidae > Sinonovacula > Sinonovacula constricta. The sequence goes on along the minus strand of CM017555.1, from coordinate 17,131,119 downwards.
AGTTAACATGAAATCATGTTCAAAGCAGTATAAAAACAAATCTGCAATCAATGGTGCACAGTTGGTTCCCATAGGAATACCAATTACTTGTCTAAATAAAGTGTCACCGCATTTTATGTAAATATTGTCTAATAGGAAACGTAGAGCTTCACAAACATCCGAGCAAGTCTACATAGTAAACTTTTCTAAGAAAGTGTTGGTAAAAAATGCAAATGCATTACTTTCATGACATGCAATATATAGACGTTGCTCTCGAGAAAATGTTTTCTCAATAAGAGCAATCAATTTGGTCTTAATTAAAACATGAGGTAAAGAAGTGTACGGCGTGTAGAAATCGTAAGTATTAACTGCAGAGCAATGAAAGTTTAAAGTACGAAACTTGTCTAAGACTTATGAAGAACATTTTATAGACCAAAAATGTTCATTCCTGAATTTTCATATACTTTTTCACAATATTTAACTACGTGATTGCGAACGGCTGTAAGGCAAGACGTAAGTAGTTTAGATAGGTGAGTGGTGGTGCTAGAGCTGGCATTAGCTATGAATCGTGCCTTGTATGGTGTTTTGTGAAGCTTAGGAATCCAGTACAGTAAAGGAAGTTTTTATTGTTTAGATTCTATTTTTATATTAAAATTATGCAATATCTGTTTGTGTTTATCAATGACTGTCTGAAAGTCAAGGTTGGAGCTAGAGTAAGAACTGGTGGTGGATAACTCAGCACTTAGTACATTATTGTAATATAGTCGTCAGACAAAAATTATGTTGTTTGAAGTTTTGTCTGCCGGTACAAGTAAAAGTTTATCGTGACTATTCTGAAAGGACTGTTTTAGATGTTTGAAGTGATAAAAGGTTTCTTTGGTAAACTAGAAGGATGTGAGCGGTAGAATTTAAGGTGATGTTTTTATCTTAAAAATTGCTTTCTTCCAAGTATTGAGTGCTACTGTATACATAGTACGTCTTTTCTCTTTTACACCAGTGATCGGCAAACAGATTAATTGCATCAGCTATTTCATTGCAACAAAGGTCTAAATCTATTTCATCTGGCAGGCAATATTTCGGACCCTTAAAGAGTAATTTTCTTAATTTATAGTCATCGACGAAGTTTAAATCCCCAGTAATGATATGGCCAGAAGGAAATAAGAGAAAGGCGAAGTTGAACAGTTACAAGAATCTTGAGAAGGATCTTTCAGGTTAAGGTATGCTACAGTCTGGTTGTAATTAAAAATAAGACCTCTATTGGGTTTTTTGTACTTATAACAAATCATTCGGTTTTCTTTGTTTTCGAAGTAACTGGGGATTTTATTGATATTTTTGTCCCGAAAGATACTAGGTAAGTCGATAAAGTCAATCCCTTTATTAATGTATTTGATTTTCATGAAATGTCGTTTGTGTTGAGACTGTTTATCAATATGAGGTCTTAAAGCATGGGTAGTATACTTTTGAATGATGGAAGCCACCTCAAATAAAGAATGAGTACGTAAATATATTTTATCTGCCTCATTGTCTAAAATAACTAGTGATTTCAAAGGTAGATTTGTAACTGTGCAAAGTAAAGCATGAATACCAGATCGAATATAAAGTGTGTTCAGATCTTGAGTAGAAACATTTTTCCTAAATCTGCGTTTAAGATTTTGATTTTTTCTACTTCCATGAGATCGGTGTTTGCGCTTGCGTAAAGATAGAATACTAAAGATGTCAGTGTTCGGATTTTTAGAAACATTGCCCGCCTGATGAATATTGTCATTAAGACCGAGTGGATATGGAGTCTAAAGTTTTTTAATCCAATCAAGTTCGGCACTGTATCTGGCCTGTAATTTAAATCCTTAAGTCACATTGTCATCGAATCCAATTTTTTGTAAAGGTTAAATGTTCACATATTTTAAAGTTTAAAAATGTTTTAAAGGTAGTTCTTAAAACGACGAGTCGAATGATTTCGAAATCTAATTTTGAGCGCCCGCCCGTTTGCCCAACGTACTGAAGTTTACTGTTAGGATGGTTTCATGTTATAACATAAATTATGTTGTTACTTTGTCAATCAAGCCTGAATAGTTTCTGATTAAATAATCAACTATAAATATGCTCTTTTTAAAACCTTCATAATACATTATTTATTTGTTTTGCTTATTTACTGTTTTCTAAATTAAATGTCAATTTAATTCTATCCAATGCTGTTAAAACCTTAAAGTTTCTTATAAATCATGTATTTTTTTTCTTTTTCTTCGTCTAGATGTATTAACTTATACAACTGCTCCAGGTAATATGTTTTTACTGTTTCCCCTCTTGAAATTGAAATAGTATGTGACACAAAATCTCGTAAAACGCTTCCCAGACATGTTTATTACACCAAAATAAAATGCATAGCGTGAATAGTTTCTGATTAAATAGTCAACTATAAATATGTGCGCTTTAAAACCTTCATAATACATTATATATTTTCTTTTCTTGTTAATTGTTATCTAGATGAATTAACTACAACTGCCCCAAGAGATATGTTTCACTATTTCTTCTTGTGTAATTGAATAATATGTGACGCAAAACGTCGTAAAATCCTTCCCAGACAGGTTTATTACATGAAAGTAAAATGCATAACGTGATTAAGTTCTGACAAAATAATCAAATGATAATACAAAGTTGTAAATATTTTCAAAGGGCACTGTAGATTAGTATTTTCTCTGAAAACGCTCACACTCAGATATTTTGCAAAATGTCTTTTTCAAGAGTTAAACACAAATAATATATTGGCGCTCCTGTACATTTGCAAAAATATAAACTGAAACAATGTTTGTGTTTAACACTTGAAACTTTGTAATATATATATATATATGTGTATATATATATATATATATATATATATATATATATATATATATATATATATATATATATATATATATATATATATATATGTTCTTCTTTGTTTTCATCCATGCGTATCAACAACATCTTCTCTAGGCAGTATGTTTTACAGTGTCCCCTTTTGTAATTGAAGATTATTTGACGCATAATGTCATAAAACCCTTCCCAGACATGTTTTTTTCGCAGGAAAAAGCATAGCGTGAGTTGTTTTCTAATAAGAAAATCACATTAAAATGTGATGTTAAAAACCATCACATACAATTTCCAGCTGCTACACAAACAGTCTCTTGAGCATGTAATATCAGCTAAGTATCTCGCCTACACCCTCAACAAAACATTAGACTGGGGCCAATACATCGGCAATATTACAGACAAAGTCAGTAGCACCATCGGATCTTTGAGACGTAACTTCAACACCGGCTTCACAAAAACAAATGAAACTGCCTACAAAGCCATGGTCAGACCCTGTGTTGAGTATGCATATCGGGAACCATATGCGAAAGGATGACATTAACAGACTGAAGATGGTACAAAGAAAAGCTGCTAGGTTTGTCCTACATCGCTACCACAACGACTCCAGTGTATCCAACATGATCTTACAGCTAGAATGGAAATCTTTAAGACAAGAAGGCGATTAACTTTATTGTTTATCTTATACGAAATCATTGGCCAGGATGTGACTATCATCCAAGAAGCAACCCACAAAATCAAACAAAGTTGAGTAGAACACATGACGCCTATTGGAAAGCCCTTCCATGTGCAAGCACCCTTCCCAGAGAGCAGTCCTTTTACCCCCGCACCACCCGCAATGGGGATCTTCTACCAGAACAAGTCAGATCGGTAGATCTGCTGCAGGACTCAAAACTTTCTTCCGTTTTAAAAACCTCACTCTGTATATATTCACTTTTGATTTTATTATCGCCATTGCGGTCACACACCTGGTAGAATGTTCAGCTTATTGAATTTGGTCAGTAACAGAAGAAGAAGAAGAACCATGCTTGTGAATGATGATATGTATTTGTTTCGCCACGTGTTAAGGAGCCAAAAAATGACGTCATGACATACGTTTTAAATGCTCACAGAACTTTGTCGTATATTCTTATTAATGATTCTTATTTTGGCGCCGCTATTTTGCCTTTAAATTATATTTAATCTCTTTGTCCAACAATAACTAATTTTCTATAGGACAACATGGCAAGGTTTCTGTTTCAATGTATTTTAATTATGTGTTTACCTATTGTACACCAATTTGTTGGATTCTGTCGTAAATATCTGGATTCGTTAGGTTTGGTCTTAGGACATACATGTTGATAAACCATGAGTCCTTGTTTTCGATAATGACTTCATTTTTAATTGTGTGCTTTGAATAAAAACATATTCACTTTTTCTTTGTATTTGTTGTAAATCATTGAATGTGTTAGTAGAACCACACAACTATGTTAAAACGACTAGGTTTTATTTCGGATTTTATTTATGACCCATGTTTTAATAAATAATGGAACATATATTTTGTTACAGTCGAAAATAAATCCTGCCAGCAGAATAGCAAAAGATGTAAAAAAGGTAAGCTAAAATTAGCAGAAGATGCAGCAGTAATACAGGTATTAGGAGTTTAGTAATAGTAGTAGTAGCAGTAGTAGTAGAAGAAGTAGTAAAAGTGGTAGAAGCAGAACAAGTACTAGTGATCACATAGAAGAAGTAGTAGAATTAAAAGTAGTAGTAGTAGTCGTCGTAGTTCTTGTAGATGTTGTAGCAGTAGTAGTTAGCGGAGAAGGAACAGTAGTACCAGTGGTAGAAGTAGTAGAAGCAGAAGTAATAAAAGCAGTAGTAGCAGCAGCAGCAGGAGCACTATCAGTGGTTGTAGTAGAAATAGTAGTAGTAGCTGTTGTAGGATTAATTTTAGAAGGAGTCGTAGAGGTAGTATAATTTACAAACGTAAACATGTCGATGTTTTGTCATTTTCATTTATAATTATATCACTAAAAAAAATTGAAAATTCAGGTTGACTATGCCTGTTTCCTAAATAATCAGTTATTAAAATAACGTAGTTTAAAATAGAAAAATATTCTTTATAACACAATATATTGGAACAGGCAATTTAACACCTAAATCGCAAACATAATCCAGATGTATCATCTACAATTGCTCAGTTAAGTGTGTTTTGATTGTTTCCCTTTTTGTTATTAAACATTATGTGACGCAAATTGTGGTAAGAACTATTCCAGGATATGTTTATTGCTGCGAAGTGATACGCATGGCATGATTGATTTCAGATAAAATAATCAAACTAAAATACATGTATGCATCCTGAGGAGTCACACAGCCAGTCTATACAAATAATTACTAAACGCATTTCTCTTCAAGAGTACATCATTTTGTGTTTTAATGAAAACGTGTTGAGATTCTTTGTTCAACGTTATATTGTTATGTTACAGTGTTATTGTTGTGTAAGATTTAACAGCTACGGTGTAGATGTATATCAAAATCCATAGCATGTTGTTTGATAAGTTCTTCATGAGAATTTTACTGCATATAATGTTAAAAAAATATAAGCACATACAAATCAAGATTGGATTAAAGAAACAATTATGACACTTGAATTTAAAACAAATCAAGATATGATTGAATAAATAATAAAGAAACGTGATTTTAAAACAAAGCTATCTTCTTTCAGATTTTCCTAGGTTACAAAAATCCGTTTGTGTCAGTACATATTAAGGTTATACCAATAAGCAAAACATAAGTTGTCATTCATGTATGCATATATTCATATATGTAATATCCGTCATATTTCTTTAGCTAATTGCAATTTAGTCTTTGGCTTCACTGCTATATTTTGGGCGTCAAGTGATGGCGTTTTCAGCATTTAAAATAATATAAGTTTTCAGATTTTCAATATCTATATTAATATAATATATTAATGTATCCCCAAGTAAACGAGAAAAAAGTATCTCAATGTATTAATCAAGTTAAAAAAAGAGTACAATAACATATGTAACTGGTTATTCCCGAGTCAAAGACTGCTTTTTATTCTTGAAAACTTGGATTCAACACCCCAAATATTTTGAAAATATACGAATAATAAAGCGTCATGACATTGACAGCAAGTGAAAAACAAAACATGGCTGACAAGATTCATGGCAATAAAGAGGTTCATATAGTGCTCGCATTGTTTAGTACAAATTATTCTAGGTATTACTTTAAACTCGAAAGACTCTGCAACCTAGAGGATACCCATGGAGAAAGCGGACTTATCCGCTGCTTATACATTCTTTTCTAAATCCGGTTCTCGTTCCGTACACATTCAACCAAACAGTGACATACTTATCGATCTCAAGTTGTCACAGAAAGAAAACTAAAGTTATTATATTTTTTTAAATGTCATAATTATTAATTAAACACATAATTAATATTTGCGTATTTAAATTTGTATTTAAATGTCATAACTGTTGTTGGCATATTACATTAAAATATAGTCGTGCTAAAAAGATTTAAGGGTTTTTGTACATTTGTAAAAATATTGACAGAAGTCCTTGTACAACTGATACTGCTGTGTTACAGATTCAGCACAGTAAAATATCTCTTTTGATATATAGTCTACAAAATCAGTCAATCACTTCTTATATTAGTTAGAATTCATGTAGCTGCAACTGGAGCAAATTTAACACCACAACCCCACCAAGGAAAAAGTGCATTCGCCAGGGACAGATGACAAATATCAAAGTGGTCATGGGAAGATGATACTTAACAGAATTCTTATGTTTGATTAAAATCAGATACAACATGGCAGGAAGCAGGATTTGAGCCAGTGACTTTGAGAATGGGAGTCTATAAGGCAACCACTAAACCAATGTATGTAGTTTTCGTTTATCAATGTGTATTTAAACATTAACAAGAGAGCATGTTTACTGTTCCAGATGTTTGTTGCCTTAAGATTGGCATTTACCTTCCGCCTGATTGTGTTGCTGCTATTATTATATCTACATGCGTGTTTGCTTTGATTTAATAGGAACTTGTATGTTGTCTTATTGTGTGTGTTATTAATATACATCCATAAATACAAATGGTGATTTTTGAGACAAACTCAAACCAACTTTGTTAAAGGCAATGGATGGTTTTCTACTTAATGTTATTATGTGCCTGAGTAAATTAACCGACATAAAAGAAGAAATAATTAGTTATTTTGAGTCTTAACAGCAATTCTTCAGTAACCTCAGGAATATATTTACTGAATTTCCTGAAATATATTTCGATGATATGGCAACGCATAGAAACTAGTGCTTATGGGTAAGTTATAAGCAAAGGTTTATGCACTTAATGAACAATGGGCATTTAAATATGCTAATTAACGTTTAAGCTAATAAAAGATACGGTTTAAGTACATATTTAGAGAGCCAAAAGTACAATTTTCTGAGTAATCAGAAACCGAGATAATATTTATTATTGACAGCAAAGTTTCTTCAGAAAATAAATATTTTGTACCTGAAAATTAAAAAAGTAACAAAAAATACACATATTACAATATCATATCGGAATGTTTTAATTGCCAATACTATTCCAATACCATTATTTCATACTTTTTAACCATAAAGTTGCTGTCAAACATAATAAGCATACATAAAAGTCTATAATATACTGCAGATATGCTTTCCAATTACAGTTTGATAAGTAATGTGTGTTAGTAAATTCACCCAAATGTAAAATGCTCATGACCCTGGCGTATTTTTAGAAACTTATGTTATATTAATTTGGTATCAACTCCAGTAAGACTTTCTAAAAATAGAAGCAATTAAAAATACTAACACAGCAGACTTTTCCTAGAACTTTGATATACCACTCCCCATCCACCAGTTTTTGAAGTTTTTAACAACTGAATAAGAAATAATAGCATACTTTCTGGTGTCAAGTATTTATTACCATAATACACTTCTTGTTAACAGTATAAAATGCTGTTTAACATGATTATCTACAAATGAAAAGACTTGATTTGTTATACAGTGTGAAATAGATTCAATTTGACTTTTCATCGATTTATTCTATATGATTTCTCAATTCAATTATATTTTCTGGCCAAATAAGAGACTATCAAAAGCAAACAAATTAAAGAAAGTTTAAAATCGAAGCAAGCTTTTAATCTTTGTTTCAATAATGAAAAGTATAAATTAGCATAAACGGTGCATAAATGTTTTGATCGAAAACATACAAGATTTAACATGAATTTAAAAGAAAAACTAAACATTACACATAACACAATTAATAGTTAGAAGTTATCTCTTTATTAAAAAAGATCAGTTACAGCCACCCCAATGTTTTAAAATATTCATTTTCCCGAAGAGTTGGTCCCATTACCATAGAATCCAGCGATCTGGGACACATGATTTCTCTATGATTTTTGACTTCTTTCATAACACATATATTCACAAAAAGCTTTGGCAAAATCACAGAAATAGCGTAGCCAACGTTATCTGGTGGTTACAGTGAACTGTCTTTAATGCAAGAATCTAAAATAAACTGTTTCATAGTTGACAGTTTGATTTAACACGATGGTTATTTCTTTTCACTACGGATATATCGTATAAGATATAAAACGTTAAGTTTTAGATATTGTTTTATTAACATTAAACTTATTGTTATCAACCTTTTCTTTTTATAAAATTATGTTAATTACCTTAGGAACATATGTGTTGTTTTAAACCAAAATAAGTAAGCACACAAGCAGTAGTAAAATAAAGTCTATACTGTTTTCATGAATAAACAAATTAATATTGAAAGTATCATTTAAACTTAAGTGTCAACACGTAATTTCTTTAGACTGCACAACAAAATTGTTAAAATTTATATACATCTCTTATTTTTCTCGATTTTTTTGTTTTTCTTTAATTTTTCCATTCCTTACATAACTTTCTGTGTCCATAACTTTTGACATTGTTGTATAATGTACTTTTTGTAATTTTATGTTGCAGAATAATGGGGAAGGTACGTTTACACTGTAATGAACAAGACGTCAAACATTCTGCCTTTGTGTATCCTTGGTAATTGTGTTATCATTGTAGTTAGACAAAAGAGGCAGAAATGTGGGCAGATTTATACGTGTGGACAATGTCAAGATTTTAGATCAAAATTTATATTTTGGTTGTTCAGCTGTCACCATTTTGTGGATTTCGTTCACACTACAAGAACTAACTGTTGCATGTAAGGAGATATGAGACAATGTGCTGCACGCAAAGCACAACAGTTTGCATATCCTGTCTTTGTATTTGCCCCATTGTTACTAACTATTGATAAGAATGGCTTGTATGTGACAGACACGTTTTCATCTTACAATGTAGGTATCTCATAGTGAGCTGATGCACAGAATACAAAACCTTTTGTTTGTGCATTGTTAATAATTTCTCATTTAAGAAAGTCCCAATGTCAGAGGAATCATTGTTCATATTTTTAAAATATAAGGAACCCGTTAATTTTTTTGTCAAAACTTTCTTACTTTTATCTTATGCATACCTTCTCTTTTGAAATGTGTGAATGGCCAGGGCTCCCCCTGGGGTTTTTTTGGTCCGAGCCAACCAATGAGCCAAATTTGAAAATTATGAGCCACTTTTTTACTTCATAAAATCCAAATTTACGCGTCAATTTTAATGTTATTTTTGTAGTATGTATATGTATGTTTGTTAACACGAAATTCTTTTTATTTTAATATACTTTTTGTAGTGTTATTGAATTGAGAATGAAAAAACAAAACAACGTGAACTTTCTTTTTTACGTTTAATTTACATAAACATTTGTATATTTTATATACATTTAGTATGTCTATGTCGCCTTTAGGCAATATCATACTTTTAACATAGCCATTATATGCAGTTACAATGAAAGCAATAGTCATGGTTTAGTATTTACATTTTGTACATTGTAAGCAGAGGTACAGAGTCCCTTTCACATTTATCGTAGCCGACATTGTCTTAACATTGTCGAATGTAATTCGTCACAAACACATTTTCGGCTGCTGTCTGCTCACCTCATAATTATGTATCTAATTGTATCATTAATTGTTATTAATCGACAATCCAGTACTGTCCAATTAATGATCGCAACAAACATTCGGCTGGCTGCTTTATTATCGTCTCGCAAATTACACTCATCACTGGTAATTTGATTTATGTGATGCTATGTAACTATGATATTCATTATATTTGATTGCATCTTTATCGTGAAATGTGCTCCATTTGATCGTATGTGTTGTGTCTCTTTACATTTCATACTAGACTCTTATTTCCATGTAATCAAAACTTGACGAATATATTCAAATACCACCTTTAGTCTGTAGAGATAGCAGAACAAACAAACTTAACAAATTAGTAGTAAGTCGCATACTAGTAAAAACAATAGTACATATACACAACGTAAGACAGCTATATTGAAGCAGGTGGTAGATATTACACATGTATTTCAATAAAGATGCAGTTAATGTTGAAAGGGCGTCTCACTTTTTGACTTTGCTTATTGTGGCTTTTGATCAAGTTACAAAGTAGTAATAAAATGTAATAGCAGTCCAACTTATAGCTGTTATATTTCTAATTCAATGAATATTATATCAAGAATATTTTAAAGAAAAGTTTCATCTTAGTGTATATATTACAATATTTCATGTCTACACGCAAAATATGTATAATCATGAATTTATTGCAACTCATTATTTTATTTCATTTTTTAAACAGAAAAATGGCATGTGTGTTAGTAAAGGTCAATTTATTACAATCAAAATGCTTACATTTTCCCCCTAAGAAATATGTTTATAACTATATGTACCACAATCCCATTGAATGTAGCTTAGCTGCGAGAAGTATGTGGGGGGTTAAGAATCAAATACTATGAAGGTCTTTGTAAATTCTAGGTGAGAACTTAAAGGTATCAGATATATGTAAGAAGCCATAAGATTTGGGATCCAAATGGTGTATCTAGACGACATTGAGTCATTTGCTGTTTCAAAGAGGTTAGAGTTGGTTGTGTTATTAAAGCACCTGCAATAAATCAAAAGTTAGATTATTTTCATCCGAAAAAAGTACACACAGAGAGGTTTTAATGAGACATGTTAAATATTTTTGTCCATGATAGAATTTTTATCAATGTTGTCTAGAAGTGGAAAGTTGCAAAATGTCAAGCGACTTAAATAAAGATAATAATGTTTTCTTGGTTTAAGTTATTATGCAATGTCAAATACTTATGATAAACAACAGATGCATTAACTATATGTTTTGCTGTTTATATTAAAGCAAGAAGAACAAATACAATAGCATGACATTTTGCAACAAATTACGCATATACTTATACAACAGCGAATATCAAATGCCATCTTGATCAGGAAAAACAATTTTATGGTAAATTCTGTTCTAAGCCTAATGTAAAGGCATGTTTTTTTTTATTTAATTAATGTACTGTACGCTAATCTAAGCGAATATTTTGACTTTTAACGAGCAAGGTGGTCACTGTTAAATATTAATTACGTTTTAATCTATCGAAGGGCTGATGTCAATCTGTTATAAAAACAACACTTGAATACAATATATTTTTTTAGGAAGTACATATGTTTACTTCCAGGGAAATGTGCAAAACAATTGCCGTAACTGTTAAATGGTTACAAACGCGTATGGTCTTGTGAACACAAGGTGGTAAATAATCATTTTTGTCTTGTTCTAACAGATTCCATATTCAGATTTGGTAACATGTGGCTAATGGCAGAGTGATTTGTTATGGCAAACTTCAGTCACTTTCTTAAGAAGTTAACAGTTCATTGTCGCCGCTCATGAGATCGTCATTTAGTTTAAAATGAAGCGTTACACCCTTATTTGTGACTTGGAAATGTTTAAGTACCATGTATCTGAGTTTTTTAAGTTGAATTTTACGACAATGTACTACAAACACTTATAAATAAAAGTGTGCGTTGTTGTGTGTATTTCTATCTCTTCCTTTGCGTTATAAGACAGTTCGTTATTGCTAAATAGAGTTTTTGCCATTTTGTCATTTTAAATCTTATACTAATCAACAACTGTTTGGTGTATTTTTTGTGGCAATGAAACTGTGTTATTAGTTTGTTTAATTATGTTTGGTGGCGTCGTTTTATACATAGGTTATAGGTTGGGTACCTCTTTTAAAGTAATAACTGTCTGCCCCTTGCCACGCTTGTCATTTATGGAAGCTGGGAACCGTCTCCTTTGTTTAGTCAACAGACAATTTTCTTTAATGTGCTTTTTTTTATTCCGTTTACTTATTCTGCAAAGATGGATGTATGTTTTTTTTCTTCGGATGTGTTTATATATATACAATTACCAAATTTTAAGGCATGAAGGTGGTATTCAAGAACCATGAGCAGTAATTATTATTAACTTTTGTTCGTATACCAGACCAGATTTAATAAATGAAATACAAGAAAGTTGGTTTGTAATAATTGTATTTTCTTAAGCTATACATTATGCCCATTTCAACTTAATTGGAAACAACTAACCTTCTGCAGCCCCTTATTTCTGTTCTTGGTTAAATTAGGTTTGGTACCGTCACCTGCTAAACATAGTAAACGACATCTCCACATGAAGACCTCATCAAAACCTTCCATCACAGACATATTAGTTGTATAAATATAACACAAAATGTGAATAGAAATTATTCATACCATGCCGAAGTTATGTGAATATGAGCCCAGATGTTTTATGGGGAAATTAATGAAACAGAATGATATATATATATTTGTGAAATTTAACAATGCCTTGCTATTGCGTGCACAATTCGGTCATTGTATTTCTGGCTACAACATTTGTAACTGACAGGTTTCCTAATGTCTATTACTGATAAATTAGTGAAAGTACAAACTATGTTAAAATCAAACAACAATTTTAATATTTCTTAAAGCAGAACAGTAATTAGTACATTTCAAACAACATTATCATCAAATCTTTCTTCAAAAATCATTTTATGTAAAGCTTATGCCGTGTAAGGGTGTGCCTTTAACACAGAATCAGGGGATCTAGAAAACTTACAGTTCATTTATATACATAAACCATCTTCACTGTTCACATTGTGTAGCAAACTTTGTGATTCAAAGGGGAAACTCGTATTTTTTATACAGATTTGAGTGTAAAACGCGAAAATACAAATATATATTTGGGAAATAGATTTTAAATTTCCGTGATTTAAAGTTCCAATATCTATCGTTAAGATGCGTAAATGTAATAACTCAGGCCTACGGCCGACGTGATTTCATTAATACGCATCTGAACACGAAACCGCGTTAGATCACACAAACGTAAAACCTATTTCCATACTAACACGTTCTACAAGAAATGTTTATTTGAAAGGGACATAAATGCGCACTAAAATTTAAGCAATGTTGTTAAGTTGTTTCACTTGTTTGCCTGTTCTATTTCACACTCGTGTACTTCCTGGGCATTTTTTATCTAAAAGAATATCAACAACCGGCGCAATAGCATGTTTTATATATTTATTTTATCACAGTTCAATACGTATGTTATAATTTACGTCATATTTAATTAAAAGAACTGCGTATCACAGCATGTCAGCTTGGTCAACAATAGGAAAATGGGTAGGAAAAGTAAACGGAACATCTATTCTATTGTAGTAAAATAGTCTTGATATATGCCGATTTATCAAGACAGATTTATTTATTTGTTAAAGAGGTGAAATATTGATCGTGTTAGGATAAATAATATAGCCAGAATGTGTGTGTGTTTTAAGATAATTCAACTTTATTTTTGTTTATACTAAGACAATACCTACCGATTGAATTATAATTATTTTCGTGACGTCACCTTTTCAGTGTTTTTTTAAGTCAAGGCTATTGGCTCAAGGCTTTGGACCCACAGTCTCATGGCGCGTCACATATATACCGTGTCTTTAATAAAATCAGGAACTATGACAGTTTTGTTGTTGTTGGTGGTGGTTGTGGAACTGTTGTTTTGTGTCTTTATATTTGCAATAAGAATGCAGAGACTACAGTGCATTTTAACTAACGACAATAGTTGTTTACGATGTACCATAAATGTTTTTCGTTGTTGTTGTTTTTTGTACATCAACAAGAAGTAAGGGTAATAATGAATTGAATATACTGAATATCTTTATAAAGTCTTAGTAAAGAATCAAAGGCGCAATAGAACTTTCAGCTTATGTAGTATCAATTATTTTGGCAAAGTACTACCATGAGAGTTTTAAATATGGACAATTTCTTAAATTACCGTGCATAAAAGGTCTGTAGTAGTCTCATCCCATTACGAAGAATTGAGACTCCTTAGAATAGTTTATCATTGAATGAAAGATAACAGAATCCTCCAAAGAATTTGGAGAAATCTTTTATTTTTCTTTGTGAGTTTATTGGGAGAAAGAATTAAATAGCTTTATCACAACAATGGATAAAACGCTAAAAGTTATGTTGATAATGCTGTAATCTAGACTGTTTCATACGTAATAATGCCTTGTATCTTTGTGTAGTCATTGAAAAAGGGTCTTTGTAAAAAAGTTACAAGTAACGGATTTAATATCATTTAACACCTTTGACTTATGCGAACCGTTTCAATTAAGAACTTTTCCCAACATTTGTCATGTTTGTTCATAATAGTTGGAATTTCAAAACGGCTTCTGCTAGAATGATGCGCTCGTTATGTGTATATTTTTATAGATAGTGAAGAAGTATGGCACACAGTCAATCCTCCCACAAGGGACGCAGGAAACTCTCCATTTTGTGTTATGACGAGAAATAAAGTGTTTATTGTTTATCTGCATTATGGAACATACAACAATGTCGAAAATATTTTCGAGCAATTATGAGACAACTTAATGCGTTCTTCCAAGCGGTAACCAAAACTGTAGTGATACCTGTAATAGGATTGTACTTAGAAATTTTCTGCGACGAAATTTACCTTGCGGTATTATTCTGTGTACCGACTATATAACTGTACTACACTTGACACTTGTTCGTCTAGATGTGGTAATTAGAGCGAATTTTATGAGGCCCGTGCTACATGTTTGCGGAAAATGCAGATTTATAATCGATTACAGAAAACGTTTAACACATTGTGGAACAGAAGTTTGGTCGTACAAAATTGCTATGTCAGAATCGGGAAAACCATCAATTATTTCATCAATATGATTGGCTTTCACATCTTAGTTTCTGACTACACAATTATAAAGTAGAAGCGACGATGAAGGAACACGTCGACAAGTAGGGGTTTCGTTCGAAATTGGCTTTTCGATTATTTAATCCGCACACGCACACACAACTAAAATATGTGAGTTGGGCTGTAAGAAAAAATGAAGAATGCGCAGTGTTTCTTGGTGTATTATTGATTATACCAACATCATGCAATTCATTAACCTTGTCATTTACTTGAGGTTTTATCTTAAATTTATTAATTATTAATTAACCATATACTAAGGTACAATTGTGTATTTCATACTCTTCTCTTTTAGTTCAAAGTTCTGTAAGAACTTAACGCGCATAAACCTCTTTGTAAACATTAACTCGGCAGACTGATACAATATTTCCAAGATACACTCTGAAATGGACATAAGAAAAGTTAAACCCAGTTAGATTTTTAAGATCCAGACCTTTAGTGATAGAAAAAGAGGAAATATAAACAATTGTTTCCAGTAATTAAAACAGAAATACATTTGAAAAACAATATACAATACATGGTAAAGAGAATAACCAGAAATTCTTGCACATAGTAAAATATTGCAGGGAACATACAGGTTTACATAAAATTTAAAGTAAAACAACTGTGACGGAACACTGAAAATGGAGTAACACAAAGATTCCTATACAAAAAAAAGGTGATTGTCAGTCCGAAAATCTCTACTGCCTATTAAGCAATGAAGAAATCACATGCGCACCTAAATTATGAAAAAAGATTACGAGACTATGACGCGAATTTACCAACAATTTTACAATTTAACTATTTTGACATATGTCAATAGTTGGTTGATCAATAAATATAACTTTAAAGCATCAGTTTAAAGAATAAAAAAAGGTTGGAATTCTTAATTCTTCTATTCTTTAAGATTTTTTCATTAATTAGACACCTATTAAATCGATAAATACTGTATAAAAATAATCATCTGGCACATAGCATAAATACGGCATCTGATTTCGATATCTTCATTTTAAAAGCTAAGAGCTTTCATTACGATAGATATTTGGAGAAAGTACAATTTTTTGTAACATAAGCTTTTGAGTTAATTAATAAAGCAAGTTTGAACGTGTTTTTTTAAATAATGGGTAAAGAAGTCTATTTTGTATCGTATCAGAGTTTATAGAGGCGTTTCAAATTTAGGAAAATGCAAAAATAGTGTGAACATGATGGTATTTACCCTGAACACACTTCTTTAATGAATCTACTTCCTTACAAAGATCTTAATAAACGTATTTATAAAATATTTACACATTGTAAAAGTCTAATTATTCAACAACAATAAATAGCCTGTTAAACTGTAACACACACACACACACACACACACACACACACACACACACACACACACACACACACACACACACACACACACACACACACACACATATATATATATATATATATATATATATATATATATATATATATATATATATATATATATATATATATATATATATATT
This sequence comes from Sinonovacula constricta, assembly GCA_007844125.1. Classification (NCBI taxonomy): domain Eukaryota; kingdom Metazoa; phylum Mollusca; class Bivalvia; order Cardiida; family Solecurtidae; genus Sinonovacula; species Sinonovacula constricta. The sequence continues at coordinate 17,114,609 of CM017555.1, read as the reverse complement.
ATATCTAAGAATAAGGAAGTTCCTCTACATAGCTGAATAAGTTAACATGAGAAATATATATACACGTTTAAAAGTCTTTGACAAATATGGGAAGATTAAAAAAATTGTTCATTGACATTTGTGATAATGTCTTTACAGTAAAGGGAGAAAAGCACATTTAATTACAATTTAACAGTTAGTAGAACATTAATGTGTCACACTAATACATTTAACAGTTAGTAGAACATTAATGTGTCACACTAATACATTTAACAGTTAGTAGAACATTAATGTGTCACACTAATACATTTCAACAGTTAGTTGAACATTAATGTGACACACTAATACATTTCAACAGTTAGTAGAACTTAAATGTGCCACAATATTATATTTCAACAGTTAGTAGAACATTAATGTGTCACACTAATACATTTTAACAGTTAGTAGAACATTAATGTGTCACACTAATACATTTCAACAGTTAGTAGAACATTAATGTGTCACACTAATACATTTAACAGTTAGTAGAACTCTAATGTGTAACACTAATACATTTAACAGTTAGTAGAACATTAATGTGTCACAGTAATACATTTAACAGTTAGTTGAACTCTAATGTGTAACACTAATACATTTAACAGTTAGTAGAACATTAATGTGTCACAGTATTACATTTGAACAGTTAGTAGAACATTAATGGGCCACAAATATACGTTAAAAAGCATATATTGCCTATTTTGGTCACCTTTCATTGGTGAGCATATTTACGGCTCATAGATTTGTAGAGAAAACAAGTTGTGTTATATTGTTTCTATAATCGTATTATAGAAAGCGCCAGAGAGCTCATTCATTATTTATCTGTTAAACAAAATATATTCTATTTCGAAATTATTGTTGTTATTTGTATCCCTTTGGTTAAACTGTTTTTCACAAAACATTTGCAGATTATCAGATGTAGGTGAAGTTTTAAGAGGTACATATCTAACGTTGGTATCATCTCATATTTATATTTTCATGTCATGCAGAATTATTATTGCAGGCTGTGCGCAAAGTGTAACATAAATTTCCATCAAACACGCAACTATTTAATTACACTTAAATCAATTAAAACAAACGTATAAACAGTTTATAAAAAAAAAAAGAAAAAAAGAAAAAGAAGAACAATCCAAATAATAAGTAAATTATTACAATCATATTTATGTTTGTACCATTAATACGTCTATTACTTCTACTACTATTATTACTACTAGTACTATCACTACCACAATTGCTACCACTACGACGACTACTACTACTATTACTACTACTACTATTACTACTACTTCTTCTACTACAACACTACAACTACAATAACTGCTACTATTACAACAACTACTACTGCTTTGAGCACTACTAATACTACAACTAGCACTTCTACTTCTAATACTATTACTTCTACTTCTACTACTACTTCTACATGATGATGATAATGATGCTGCTGATTCAGCTGCTGCTGATGATGGTGTTGATGACACCGACGACGACGACGGTGATGATGATGATGACAATTATGATGATGATGATGATGATGATGATGATGATGATGATGATGATGATGACACTTGGGATAATGATGCTGGAGAGGAGGAGAATGGAGAGAAGGAGGAGGAGGATAATGTGGAACAGTGAGGGGGGGGGGGGGGGGAAGCGACAAGCTGGTGGAATTTAACAATAATTGAAGAGATTAAATCAATTTTTTTTTCATAGTGAAGCCACTATTATATAGTTATTAAAGAATACATAAATAACAAAGGCCGGGGCCAAGGCACGTTATCACTGTAAAAAAAACACACAATAAACTTCCAGAATATTTCGAAAATGAGTCAAGGAAGGTTAAAGTTTACAATGAAGACCAATAACATATATTTTTATTTCCGTTATTTCTGTGCAATTATATAGATGATCAAAAAGATAATAATGCTTTTAAAATGATATTGTATTATATAACTTTCCACTACACAAGTTATTTTATTTTAATCAGATATTTCAATTTTGTTTGTTTTTTTAGTTGCAAAAATATATGAGAAATGAAATATTATTTAGGAGTGTTGCACAAATATTTTTAGCATGTATTTACATGCATGATTCATAATTGTATAAATTTTATTATCAAAATAATCTACAACAATGCATGCACATATTTCAAAGAAATTACTTTTAACTGAATGTGGGCTATTATAGCGTACACAATACGTTTAAAGAGTGTTCACGTTCACTTAAACATTATATCGTCTCGTGCAGATGATCATGAGAAGAAGGAGGAAAAAAAGAGAGAAAAGAAAGAAGTCAATAATATTTGTAAGATCAATCAATGTCACTCCAACTTATTAAGAGTCAATGAGGTTTTTCCTCAAGCAAACCCAACGTCTGTCTTTTGGTCCATGTATCCGAATCATTCTTTGGTCCATGTATCCGAATCATTCTTTGGTCCATGTATCCGAATCATTCTTTGGTCCATGTATCCGAATCATTTTTTTACTATTTGACCGAACACCCTGAAACAGAAAATAAAAGAAACCAAATGTATATTACAGAAAAATGAATAAGTAATCAATGCTTGCTGTAAACAAAATACGCAAAAAATCTAACAATTAACGAATGTTAAAAAATCCATGTCGCAATATCCTCTGAGAACTTCTGCAAGATTTTGCTTCTTAACAATAAACCACTATCACATTTTCTTTATATCAATTAAGTATATAAACAAGAAAAGTCGTTGATGCGAAGCATCAAAGTCGACGCAAAAGTGGAAGAGGTAAACAGGTTGAAGCAATATGGATGCCAGTAACAAAGACATATTTGAAAAGTTATGGTTTTTACTAGAACGTTTTCAGTATACTATACATTTCTAGAAAAAGTATGTATAACGTATGTTCCTGTGATCATAGAATGGTTTAAAACAAAATAAAAAGCAAAACCCGACACCATTTAATAGATTTCCCGCGGTGTGGCATATGTTGATGTTACACGTGTGGAAAAAAATGCATAATTATTATAATTGACTATAAAACTAAAGTGTACAATCAGAAATTACGCATTTGCAGCAGCCTCATATTACACAAATAATTATTGTTCAGATAGTATTTTTCGGTAACAAGGTATGTTTTTTTCTTTGTCAGTATGCTAATGTTTATCTTTAAAGTTATTTTGAAAGTTAAAATAATTGTTAATATTAAAAATAAATATAAAAATAAATAAATAAAGTAGAACGCCTTTTACAGAATTAGGAACCGTATTTTCTCAGGTTTAGACAGCCCGCAAAACAAACTTTCCCCATGCGCCAATTGCAGTGAGCATTCCATATATAAGCGCCGCACTCCAGCGCATTGCCAAGAAACCAACAAAACAATAATAATAATAATAAAAAAACGTAGACAACAGTTCAGAATGCCTTCATAGGTTGCTTGATACAGTTGAACTGCTACCACTAATGTCATCAGCTGGGTACCACTTGTCACTGCTTGTTTCGCCCTTTTAAACCCAGGACAAGCTCAAAGTGGTGGGCGATAGTGTTGATCAGACACTACCCATTAGTGGACGGCTTCCAGCTACTGGCGTTCCTCCTGAGCCACAGCCAGCTGGAGCTTTTTTTCAGCAGATTGTGAAGCCTTCTTGATGGCCAACTTTCTTGCCTGTCCCACGATGCCAACATCCTGGAACATCTTCCCCAATGATGGTGCGTGGAACCCTCGACATCCAACCTCGACTGGGTAGTTCCAAGCCTTTCATCCAGCCTGCCTACACTCCTGGATGAGGTCTTCATACTTGGCCTTCTTGCGCTCGTACGCTTGGGTACATCTTTCTTCCCAAGGCACCGTCAGCTCCACAATGACAATCTTTTTTGCCTTGGTTGAGGACATCACTATGTCGGGACGGAGGGTGGTGTGGACAATGTCTGGAAATTGTAGTTGTTTCCCAATGTCTGCCTGCAGCACCCAGTCATTAGAGCCGTCAAGTATGCTGCAGGGTTGTCCTCCCTTGTTGCCTTCTATCCTTGCCCCTGCCTGGATAAAGTTGATGTGCCTGGGTTTGACATGTACCCGCGCCTTCTTCTTCTGTCTCTCGAGGGTGTCAGCTATCTCCCGAAGTACCTGGTCGTGTCTCCATCGATATCTTCCCTGGGACAAAGCTTCTTTACACGACGACAGAATGTGGTCCAGAGTAGCTCTGCTTCCGCATAGCGCACACTCAGCAGCTTCCGCCAGCCCCCATCTCTGAAGGTTGGCAGGTGTTGGCAAGACATCATATACCGCCCTGATCAGGAATTGGAGTTGGAAAAACTGGTATTTCCAAATGTCTGTCCAGTTTAGTTTCCTTTCTGATGTCTGCCACTTTGTCCAGCTTCCCTGGTTCCCCATCTGAACCGCCTTCACTTTCCTTGACTCTTCCTCCTCTCTCCTGATCTCACTCTGGACAAGCGCTCGGCGTTCGCCTGTAGTGGCAGAGTTCCATAGTGGCCTGGTGTTGTTTCCAAGGCCCTGTCTGCCTGAGCAGCTTATCCCCACAATGTCCTGGTGTTTCAGTCTGCTCTCCGCCTTCTCCACAGCGCTGGATGCTGACCAGCGTCTACCCGTGCGAACCTCGATCCCTGCTCTACTGATGCTCATGTCGATAGAATCTCTGAGGGTCAACACAAGCCTTGCCTTGCTGACTTTGTACTCCTCTACAATAGATGATAGAGGGAGCTGCAGCATACCGGTCTTGTTGTAGAGTCCAATACTTGTCATGGATGGAGGGAGTCCAAACCATCGTCTCAGGTACCTGTTGACCATGGTCTCCAGGCCTTCAACAGTTGATGTTGGTACCTCATACAACGTTAGTGGCCATAGAAGACGAGGTAGAAGTCCATGTTGGAACAACCAGGCCTTGAACTTCCCTGGCAGGCCTGTTCCGTCAATCTTCTTTAGCCCATCCTGTAGCTGCTGCTTAGTGCGCTCAGTGTTGTTGGTGTCACTCAGCGTAGTGTCAAACCATTTCCCTAAGCATTTGACTGGGTTGTTGATCAGCGATGGAATTTCTTCACCCTGGACTCTAAGGGTCGTATTCGGCCAGACCCTGCCTTTCCTCAGGATCAATACCCGGGATTTTCTTGGCTTGAAGCTCATTCTGGCCCATGTGACAACATCTTCCAGAGCGTTCAGAATCCACCGTGCCTGTATGTGGGACTCAGTTGTTATTGTTAGGTCATCCATAAAACCCCTATTCGGTGGGAGTCTGATGTCTGACTTGGTTTTCGGTCCCCTGGTTTCCCTGTCTCCTGCCTTCATGATCAGATTCATGGCGGCAATGAACAATATCACTGACACTGTGCAGCCAGTCACAATTCCCTTCTCTAGTTGTATCCAGGATGTTGTGAAGTTCCTGGTTGTGAAGCGCATGTTAATGTCACTGTAGTAGCGTAGCTTCTGACAATGTTCTGAATGTGTTGGTGCGGGACTGTCCCATACGCATTTGCCAGGTCAAGCCATACCATTGTCAGATCTTGCTTGTTGATCTTCGCCTCTCGTATCAACTGGCTGATTGCGCTGGTGTGTTCAATACAGCCAGAGAAACCTGGAATCCCTCCTTTCTGTGCTGATGTATCTATGTACCCGTTGCTGGTCATGTATGTTGTAAGACGTCGGGCGAGCACTGACATGAATATCTTCCCTTCAGCGTTCAACAAGGATATCGTACGAAACTGTCCAATATCCTTGGAGTCTTCTTCTTTTGGTACGAAGATGCCTTCAGCCCGTTGCCACTCCGTACGAACATCTCCTTTACGCCAGACTACTTTCAGCAGCTTCCACAACCGTCTCAGCAGCTTCGGGCATGACTTGTACACCTTGTAGGGTATTCCATTTGGGCCTGGTGCAGACTTGGACCTTGCTTTCTTCACAATGCCTTGGACCTCCTTGAGTGTTGGTTCTCCCTCAATGAACGCAACTTCAGGCATGGGTACGTCGGCTATCCGTTCGTGGCCTTCCATCTCAACGTGCCTTGACTGGTCAGAGTGGGTATTTCTCAGATGTTCCTCCACTTCCTCTCTAGAGCACAACAGCTGCCCTGTTCTCTTCTGCTCAAGTGTTTCCTTCACAAAACCATAGGGATTGGAGAGGAACCGAGCCCTTTTCCTGGTCTTCTCCCTTCTAGCTTTCCTTATTCTCTCTGCTTTCCTCAGCTCCTTGAGTCTACTTCTGAGGTGGTCTCTCAAGCCTTGTAGACCAATCTTCTCCAGCTCTGATGCCTTGACGTACTGTTTCCTTAAGTTGCGGAGGTCTCTTCTGAGTCGCTCTATTTCAAGCTGCCGCCTGTTCTTCTTGCTTCCTGCAGCCTTCTTCCCACCAGATGTTCTCAATCCGAATCGTTCTTTACCGACTGCATAGATCAATCTGGTCATGCTCTCTAGCTTTCTCACCACTGTTCCTGCTGGCACTTGTTCCAGGATCTTGTCTACATCTGTGTCAAAGTCTCTCCACTGTGTGTCATTCATGGCTGGCCATTTGAAGATTCTTTAAGTTAACAGATGTTGATATTTACCTTTGATATTTGTTTTTAAAGATGTCCATGACTGGGAAACAAGCGAATGTAATCATTCAGTTATTAGCCTCGTTTCAATAGCATTTATGATGACATGTATCAAGTCTTGACAAGACTGATTTAGCAAATTCTAGAACGTTGGTTATCGCTTATGTTGACCTAGAATTACTTGTTGCAGAAGAATAGGTCTATATGTTTCTATTGTTGTTATTTCCTCAGCGCGCAAGCACTGAACACATAGTTATAGCTACGAAATCCAAGTTGCTCGCGTTCTTATGATTGACCGAACATGAGTCAGCTCAAACTCCCTACGCAAAAACATAGTCTTACAATTAACGTCAAGCGTTGAAAGATGAGTTATTTTCGTTTGACCAACATATGATTACATGACGTCTGTGCTGACTTATTTGTTTCTAATTACAACATCCTTTAATTAAAACAAAGGCACTGTGACAGAATAGAATTAAATTGTGTTAAACAATTCGACACAATTACATTGAACTACTTCATTTCTTCGCCGGGGTTTATGTACGATAATCCCAAACTTTTATTAATTACTGCAACCTTTATTTAAAAATTATGATTCTATATTGTAAATCATTGTTATAGATGGTAAACAAAGAGATTATATTAACGCAGTCTATATTATAACATATTAGAGTTGTACATGTGCAAGCGTTATATTACAATATACAGAGTGCTGTTATTAGATAAACGCGACGATGATATAATATGATTATATACCTTCATCTATTATTAGTTTTTTTTTTTTTTTATTCTATTATTTTTGTACGACCTTGCATATCTTCCTATCTGTGTAAACAGTACAAATCGAAACAGGTCATGCATACAATCGCATCACTACCAGTATAATCGCAAATATTACATGTAAATGTATACATGTACTTTCAACGAATTGAACCCTTTGTATCCTCATGTTTTCTACTCATTCCAAATATACACAGCGTACCTTTTTTACACACCGGAATCGCACTTTTTGAACAATTAATACCGCGCCATTGATATAGATGCTGTTCAGAGAAAACGACACATTCGTGTTCATCTGTTTCCTTGCCGCCCCAGTCTTCAATAGTCAGTTTCGACTGGTCTTCGTGACAACGCCACTCACTGGTCGAAACGTTGCGTTTTATACCCAACCAAACATCTAAAAGGCAATTGATATAAAAGTTAATCACATTTAGTTTTTGAAAATTATAGCCTGGTTCATGAAAATGGAAACATAGTATGTAGTATACAGTATACAATGCAACACATTTGTCAGTTTCGATTTGTATATCGTTTCTTATTGTTGTTGATTTTGATATAAATAACAATACATTTTAAAGATGATGATGATGATGATGATGATGAATGTGGTCGTGGTGGTGGAGGCGGTGGTGGTGCTGCTGCTGCATCTGATGATGTAGATGATGATGGTGACGATTATGCCGTTATCATAATAAAGTTTTGGTACTTGCATTTAGGAGTGTCTTCTTTTATTGCCGATTTGAGAAAGTCGTTTTCCGATTCGAATTTCGGACAAACTAGCGATGCATTCATTTCACAGCAAAAGGTCTGTAAGAGAACACACGTAATTATTTTAATTACGGCAGAAAAAAAAACAACAACTAACTTTTCTGTAAATTACACACCTGGGTTTTACACAAACCGGTTTTATCATAAAAATTATGTTAGGGAAAATATTACGTCTTTTGGTATGTGTTGCAATTCTCATAGCCTGTGTCATATATTCTTATTCATGATCACAGTAATGTTACTTGTGCAGTGTGGCGGTCGAAAAAAATCTCCCCGTGCATGTAATCTATGTTGTCATTTAATTCATCCTATAAGGATTGTTACGTGTATTTCCTTAAGTCCATCCTCATATGAACAGGATGCTGCATGTACAACCATTTATTCTTCTCTGGTCATGTTTGTTCTTGATTCATGATGTTTATTTCCTAAGCGGTAACTGTCGGGTTTACTCTTTTCGTTAAATGACTCATCACAAATTTGTTCTTACTTTTCACTTGGCTTGCATGTGAAATACCTCTGTTCTGTACCTGTTCAGAGTTTGGTATATGTTGCAATGCTCGTAGGACTTCGTCATATATTCTTATTTTAAAAAGCAGGGCATACCTGTGAAACTCGTTTGGTATACCCTGCAAGGAAGTTAGTGATTATATTTTGAAATGAATGTATGTCTAGTTTGGCAATGTAATCAGTTATGACAAATAACAAAAACGTTAGAGAATTATCGAATGTTATAAAAGTATCTCGGCACGATTGGCCCATGCCCCATCAGTTTTGTTGCATTCACAAAAACTCACGTCGGCATCTTTAAAGTTCCTCTTGCGTTGACCAACTATATAACAGGTCTGTTCCATCTGAAACCATCCGTCTAGACATCTACATAGGGTACATGTAGGCTGAGCAGTGTTCTGCCAGGAATCTGAAGAGCACATTCGAAGGTGCAAACTGAATTAATAATTAAATTACAATATTTGTCCTTCCAGAGCCTCTTTAATTACTACATACGATACGTCTATCTTTGAATTGTAAAATTACAAATGTATGCTTCTTAACAAACTTCACATAACAAAATTTAAATATTTTAAAAAATTTTTACTTAAGCTGTATAGTCAGGGATATCTAGTTTAACGTATACCAAAACACGCCATAACAAACAGGCTTGTTTCAGCCACTATGTCCTAGTAAATGATAGGCTGAACCAGTATTGTACCACATCAGTGGGGATGCACGAAAGTATTATGTGGCTTTCAACTCAAATATTTTCCGGGAGCTTTCTGATTTATTCAATGTTACGTAATATATATGACATTTAGCATGCAAAGGTCACGAAATTGTCTAGCAAACGCAATTCTTATTGTCCAAACGTCATACATAAAAACCTCATCACTATATAAAAAGAAGTTTTAAGGATTTGTTATTAACTGAGACCAAACATTCATTAAAACTAAGTGAAAAGCAGTTTTTAATAACAAACGAGATGGAGAAAAGAGTTTACCTGGTGTGGAAGTGGGCATTGTAGTGCTGTCATTCTAAAAAGATTAATACATAAATGCTGATCATTGTGACTTGCTCAATGTATGCATACAACAATCAATAAAAGACACTACATGCAATATATCAAGGCTTCGTCTAGATACGTACGGTCCCGAACTAAACATACAAAAATCGCTAAATAAGATCATCAAAACAACCAATCAAAAGTCAAGAAAAAATTAACAAAGAACTTACCAATTTAGATAGAAAAAATCCTGCAACTAAGCTTGCTGCCACAGTTGCCAAGACAATAATAATAATGCCAGTACGAAAACAATACACGTTTCCTAACCACGTCTTCCGTTTTGCGGCGAATGACGATCGAATTTGGTTCAGCCTTACTGAAAAATCTTTTTCCTGTCGAATATCACAGTCAACTGATTCGTACTGGTTTATTGTACATGGCGTTGCCAGCGTGTCTGGTATATTCGTCTGATACTCGATGTTACTGTACACTGGAACACTTGTGGCTAATGTCCCATGCATTGCAGCTGGCTGAGGCGTCAGGTAATACACATCCTTTACCGACGTTGCCATTTCAAGAAAAACGCCTTTTTAAACAATGTATTGGACTGCTGGTGACATAAATTGTCACAGCTGCAAATACGTTACATAGGAAATGAAATTATATCAGTGTAAATGTCGTTTTATTGCTTCGGGAAATAACCTCTTATTTCAAGATAAATTTCTTATTGGCTATTTGAGATACTTTGCAGTAAGTGTTTAGTGTGTACAATTACAAAATATCTATGTTTTACAGTTAATGCACTTAGGGTGAGTGTGGTTAGAATACTAAAATATAGAAACTTACCGAATTTATCTTGCATATTAATTCCGAAAACAAGTATTATTCTACATACAAACTTCAAATTTTCCAGTACTTAGGCTAATTAGACAAGCCAATATAGCACATAAATAGTTTGCATTTTATTTCGTTCCTTCTGTCTGTTTTGTTCTCTTTTTATATTGCAACTTAGTAATTACTGGCATAATGTCAAAAGGGCAAGTATGTATTATCAAGTCAGTGTTAAAAATGGACATACAAACTATTTTCCTCAAAATTATAACTTTTTTTTTTCAAATAAATGCATGAAACTAACAAAGACAACAATCAAATTAACGATTATTTATTGTTTATATTTCTTTGATTTAACAATACACAATGCAGTGATAAATACCCTCGTTCAGTTTTTTCGTACTTGTTCTAGTATAGATGTTTGGATCGTCGCATGCCTACATATACATGTATAAAGCTGGCATTTTAATGCGCCATATGTTTTATGTATGACAATCTGCAAATAATGGTTAGCAAGAGGGAGGATGGATACAGTGTGTGTGTGGGTGTGTAGTGGGGGGGGGGATGTAAAATGAACAGATACTACGACAATATTACTTCGTAGTTTCATGTATTTAGACTTTTACAATTAGTAAAAATGAATAATTTTAAATAATAATGATAAGATATAATAACAAATAGATCAAATAACGCATAGTTTATCTATACCGCGCAGCAATTAAATTTAGTCTTTTATCTAACATGTATTAAATTATAATAATGTCGTGTCTTTTTCATAATTTAAAATGCAGAAAAGTGCAAAATACAGCAGGAAGTGTATAGTGTTTGCATCAGTTAGGACTGGAAAACAACATTAATGTATATGTAAATGTACTTAAAATATAAATCCCTGATGACATTAATGTGACAATGTTCAGTTTTCATCATGAAGATTGTCATTATGTTACGCTTTCTTTTGCATTGTGTCCACGATATTACAGTCAAGTGATATAAATGAGTTCCCATTTTGGCCAAATTAATTTTTGTTGACGAACAACGATTTGTAAATCATTCTAGTTTTCAATTTTATTAATCAAAAAAATCTAACATTGTACAAGAGAGTAAACCTTTATTGTGTATATGACCAATCACAATTAAAATTTACCGAAATTATTTCCTCTTTTTTGGTGTCTGTTGAAAGTGAAATAAGGCGCGATATGGTAAACAAATGTCACCATAGGTGGAAATCGTTATCTGGCCACTGTCAGAGAGAGGCTTATCTAGCTAAACGATCGAGGAAATCACTGGAATAAAGCGTAGAACAATCTCGAAATTTTCTGAAACGTGTATCTCTCCGTGGTAACATTGAAAAATCTACCTCGAAGCGGACAAAGACCAAAAACCACCTGCTCGTGATGACAAAGATAGTTGCTGGCACAAATAGGGAAGTATATGTTTGGAGAAAGAATATTGAACGAATACGACCAGATTGCCTTGGTATACAGTCGGACCTAAGAGCAGCCAGTGCTTGCATCTACCATGCCTTGGGGTGTATTTGTTATGATGCAGTGGGTACATTGACCCCTGATGTAGGCCATATTAGTACGAAAAAATTCATTTCAATATTAGATGACAATTTATAGGCCCGTTCTAGCTCGCCATTTTGGGAAACAAGCCATTGATCTTCCAGGAAGATAATGTCTTAAGCAGATCCGATGCTTAGAAAAGAGATAACGGTATAACAACCATTACATGGACTGCACAAAGCCCTGACATTAATATTACAGAAAAAGTGTGGAGAGTTATTAAATGTAAAGTGCGAATGTGTGTTAACGAAATTCGTTCTAACAATGACAGAGTTGAACAAAGTTGTGATGGAGGTTTGGACTAGGGTTACCACAGCCCTAATTTCAAAGCTTATACCGGAGCTTACGTAAAAGGACACGTGATGTTCCGATAGCCGGGATACTGAAAGTTTCAAGTAAGTCTGTTTTGTTTTAATGTTACAATTGCTAGTTAAAATGTCACCTCTGTAACAAATCGCGCATGCCAAAGTGGGAACTCATTTATGTCATCTAACTGTAATTACGCATTGGCGCGTTATGTAAACTATACCAGTTGGTCAGAATAGTAAGCGAAATATATTATGCTATTGAAGTATAGAGAGGTTTTTTGTATTTATAATGATATAAGCTATTTGGTAATAAAACCATATATACACAGACACAGACAAAGACGCTCTCGCACACGCGCGCGCATACTAAAATACATTTTAAAACAAGTTATGAAATCTAAATATAAATTTAGATGAACTAATAACTTGCTTGGCAATGTAACGAAAGTCATTATCTTGTCTTCTATCAGTGTGATTGTATGCACATGTTACAGTCTAAAACGTTCTTCATACTGACATAGTTTAAAAGTGGAAAAATTAATTAATTTTGCAGTGACTATGTACCAAATATCATACCTACTGACGAGGGAGATAGCACAATGCAATTTAAATACTCAGAGTATTCACCCCATATAAAGGTCAAGAAGGTTATGCAATCATTGTTTATTTCGTGTCTGGGAATTTGTGCAAAGATAAATTATGGTTATGTTTGGTTATAATGACATAAATGGTAAGTGTGCAAACGAATGAAGCAGGTGTTCTGTTCAATTCTGTTCTGTATATCATGATTACATTCAATTATCAGTCAGTTACACTGTTTGTTCCAAATCCAGTCTACGAATCTTCCCAGATGGCTTACGAGACCGCATCCAATGTTTTCTCAACTGCATAAGCGACATTGAGGACCTTGTCGTCGTGGAAATGTTTGCCGACTATCATCATGCCGACGGGCAGTCCACCCGACCATCCGGCAGTGATAGTGATTGCGGGATGGCCGCTGGAGTTGAAGGGACCAGTGTTCTTTAACATCCTTAGACCCTGCTGCAGGCGATCTGCAATATGGATGGACATATTCGCTAATATTTCAATTTTAATTGTTAAATTACAACACTGCATATACTTAAGTTTGTGATTTGTTTACAAAAAGATGTTCGTTTTTTACATGTATCTTATTCACATTTCTCGCATACAATTTGAAGTTACAAATCTCAAGTCACAATTCTTTAGTCATACATTACTTATGTAAAGTTAACAATTGACACATATTGAATTCGTAAGAACAAATGAACATTATTTGATCCCCGGTGCTCATCGAGGAGGTTGAACAAAATCATGACAAATTACGACAGCTTATGTTTGTTGTTAGAGTTTAAACTTAATTCAACCTAAGTCCTTTCTTGATGAAAAACAAAGTAAATACACATGTGGAAGCAGTCCTTTTGGCAAAGGTATTATTTGTAAGCCAATCAAGACAAACAGGCACACTTAGTACTACTAAAAAGTACTCATGTAAATTTTTCAAACCAAAATGCCAATTTCAATTAAAATAATACTGGCAAATTTACAGGCAGTTTCAAGTCAGTCTAATTTTCACAAGTCAAAACCATCTAGTGGGAATAATAATTCTTAATCTCGTGTATTTTTTGCAATTATTGTAAGAAAACTGATCATCTTGATTCTGACTGTTTAAAACTTAGAAGAAAACGGTATATTGATGAGGAAAGCACACGCTGCTTGAAGGCCACAGACTTGCCAGAAAGACGCGTTTGATAAGGTCATTGAACCTGATTCATTTTAAGGCAAAAGAGCCCATTCAAAATGTTCAGGTATCAGATGAACGAAACTTTTTATCCTTCATGTGCAGTTGCCATGGCAAGAAGGGCTATGCATAAAACATCTAATAAAGCAGGCGATCCATATAGACAATAGAGTCACTTCTGATGTTGATATAGCTGAAACAATATAGGTCAGATCATAAGTCAGATTTATAAGGAGGTCAAACGCCCGTATTTGAGTCCATGTAAGTTCACCACATTCGGATATGTCAACATCTTCAGTGGATGACAATGCATCAACATGCTAAAGCCATGACAATAGGTCAAGATCACAATCTATTCAAGATTAACATAATTATCCAGACAAGGTTTACCTGTTTGAAAACTTTTCACATGAGAACGAAATGTTTATTACATGTATGAATGGAAGGGTGTACTTATGTGAATGGGAAGACCACTTGATGTTCCAGCTGACGATTACCGGATGGTTAATCATTAGATTGTTGTTCCCAGGCAATCTCGAAATGGGATTCTCAATTTGGCTTATGAAACAACTTTGTCAGGTCACTTAGGCAGTAATACTACTTCCGCTCTGTCAGTTAACTGGCACTTACAAGATTTCTGTAGTTCCTGTGTATTTTGTCAAAAATAATGTTTCATTAAGCGATCGTTGCGAATTCACCGCACATCCGTTCTGGTCTGCAATTCATGCATAGTCACTACGAAAACGCATCAGATGATCAACAACTTCAGGTATATCCTTCCGCATCAGATGATCAACAACTTCAGGTATATCCTTCCGCATCAGATGATCAACAACTTCAGGTATATCCTTCCGCATCAGATGATCAACAACATCAGGTATATCCTTCCGCATCAGATGATCAACAACATCAGGTATATCCTTCCGCATCAGATGATCAACAACATCAGGTATATCCTTCCGCATCAGATGATCAACAACTTCAGGTATATCCTTCCGCATCAGATGATCAACAACTTCAGGTATATCCTTCCGCATCAGATGATCAACAACTTCAGGTATATCCTTCCGCATCAGATGATCAACAACATCAGGTATATCCTTCCGCATCAGATGATCAACAACATCAGGTATATCCTTCTGCATCAGATGATCAACAACATCAGGTATTTCTTCCGCATCAGATGATCAACAACATCAGGTATATCCTTCCGCATCAGATGATCAACAACATCAGGTATATCCTTCCGCATCAGATGATCAACAACATCAGGTATATCCTTCCACATCAGATGATCAACAACATCAGGCATATCCTTCTAAGATTTCTTTGACTAGTGATGATAGTGAAATTGAATCAATTCAAAATGGCAACCTCGACGTCTTATTTACACAGCTGAGACCAGACGAAGAAGGAGAGTTGTGAACAACCAAAACATAGCATTTCGACCTAAACAAAAACAAAACAACCCATTCCTGCATTCGATGAAACATTTAGTAGAAATATAATAGCGTTGGACCTTTAGCAACACAAATAAGGAAATGAGTACGTTTTAACGATAATGTATGCTTCAGATCGTTTTCCTGAGGCTATACCTTTAAGGAATATTAATTCCTAGACTACTGTCAAAGCTTGTGATGTTTATCACATTTGTTGGTATGCCTAAATCGATTCAATCTGACCAAAGTATTAACTTTATGTCTGGTATATTTCAACAGGTCTTGCACGAATTAGGAATTAAGCAATGAAGGTCGTCGGCTTATCATCCTTAAGGTCAATGTGGTTTATGAAAAGTTTCAGCCGACACTGAATACATGATTCGGTCATATAACTTTGACACTCACAGAAATTGGGATGAAGGTATAACTTTACTATTTTTCGTTGTTAGACAATCGGTCCAATGGGACTCTTGGTTTCAGCCCATTCAACCCTGTGCATGGTCAAGGAGTTCGTGGACCATATTGAAACTGCTTAAGGAGAAATTCTTCTCTTGCGAAGAGCCATCTTTGAATTTACTCTAGTATGTCTCTGACTTGCGAAACAGACTGTCAAAAGCTTGTGGGTTGGCAAGAACTAATCTAAAGCAAGCCCCCCCACCCCCTCCAAAAAAAAATATATTAAAAAATAAACATGAAACAGAGGTTATGACCAAAACACCTAAGACAGCCCGGCCGGGTTCAGTCCCTGGGCACCTCATAAGTGCCCCTGTGCTATAATGATAGAAATGTCGTTGCGCAGTATCGGCAAAAATGCCGGCTAATCCCAATCCCAATCCCTAAGACAGGAGTTATACACCAGGTGTGCAGGTTCTTGCATTGTTGCCTGTTCCTGGAAAGCCACTCAGTCTAGAAACTGTGGTCCCTATATTATTGACAAGAAAGTTAATGACAGAATAGAATCAAATACCGAGAATTGATGAGTGCATTGACAAAACTGGAAAAGTCTGTTTTGTTAACAAAGTTTGAATTATTAAATGGATTCTGGCAAGTTACACTTAAAGATCGTGCCAAGAAGTTTCGCTTTTTAAGCACCAAACAGACTTTAATAGTACATGGTTATGGCATGTGTTATCAAAGATTCGCCAGCGACTTTTTCATCGACTCCTAAATTATGTTATTTCCGGACTTTGAGGATGTGGTGCTTGCATTGATGACTTCATAATCTGGTCAGACACTTTGAGGAACATCTAGAGATCATCGGATCCTTCTTTAACATACTAAGTGAGGCCAAACTGATTATCAACATGGCTAGACGTGAGTTTTGTCTAGCAGCATTGAAACTCTTAGGACATGTAGTTGGACATGGTCATGTTAAACCTGTTGATGCAAAAGTTGGGGCTATTTCTAACTTGCCCATACCTTCATGTAAAAGACAAATGATACAATATCTTGATATGGCTGTATGTTATACAAGATTTTGTAAAAACTTTTCAGAAATTTAAACTCTTGACAAATTTACTCAAAAAAGGAGCACCATTTGTTTGGAATTCCGTTTGTCAAATTGCATTTGATAAGATAAAGGCCATACTTAACAATGTACCAATGTCCTCAGCATTCGATTTTGATAAGAATTGTAAGTTAGCAGTAGAGTGTTTTGGTGCTAATACTGTGTTGTTATCAAAATTGTTATTTTTATAGCAAAATTACACTTCTATAGAAAAAGCGTATCCTGCTCTTGTACTTGCTGTTCTACATTTTGAAGTTAATTGGATTTTTCACACATATCCACGCAAAAGAAACATTGTTGTTTTCACAAGGATCACAATCCTCTTAGTTTCTTGCATAAATTTAAAAAAAAAGAGAGATTGTTAAGACGGAGTTTAACCTTGCAAGAATTTGACCTCGACATAAGACATAGCAAAGGTAGAGACAACGTCATTCCGGATGCATTGTCTCTCTTGTAAAATAGTACTTAATGTTTTTCATGACACGTCATGCTTATAAATTGACTTTTTTGCAATGTTTGCCTAATTGTTGTATGTTAATATATTGTTTTATGTTGTAATAATATTTGTTTAGATTTATTGCTGTAAAGGATTTATTGCATAAATCTTTTCTTTTTAATAGGGGAGGTGTTAGGGGAAGTGTGACATAAGAATCTCTTATCATATACGTCACTGAGCACTACCTCACTAATTAATAGAATGTTCCCTGGTACGCGATATTGATTTAAGACCTTCAAGACTTAAAAGACCATCCACGGATACAAGTGTTTAAAAATAACATATGTCGCCATTTTCGGACATTTGTGGTTTATTGTGGATTTTATAAGAAGTTGAATATTTAAGTAAGTGAACAATTAATTGAATTTTATATAGGACTTGGGTTGTCTAAAACTTTATTTGATAAACATAATTTATTTTTCTGTTTATTGAATACATTGTATTGTAAAAATGTGTTTTTGTTTAAAAAGTAAATATTTAGTTGTAACACTTTAATGTCTGTTGCGACATTGACAGATATTGTTGTTGTTGTTTTTGTTGTTGTTGCTACTGTTGATGATGATGATGATGATGATGATGATGATGATGATGATGATGATGATGATGATGACGACGACGACGATGATAGTTTACCATATAAGGCGGAATCTTTCCGCGGTAGAAGCGGGGCTGTGTACGGCATTGTTGGCATTACAATGACGTCATATCTGTCGAGAGCTTCGTCATACGCTTGCGCCAAAACTGCATTTAGGTTGTGAGCTTTCGCATAAAATGTGTTTCCATAGTTCTGTTGAGGCAAGAAGGAATAAGATACTGCATGTTTTGATTTATACCGTAAAATTTTACTCAAACAGTTATTAGAATAAATAGACAGTTTTCTTGGAAGTACCATGATGCATACACTACTACCAATGTCGCGAAGTCATAGCATGTGTATACGTATATAAACACTTGGTTAATTTTTTATCCTTTAGTCTATTATCATATTCATTATGAACTAAAGCTGTTTTGTTTAGGTAAGAAAAGGTCAATGAACTTATGGTTATCTTTATTGTCAATGAAAACTTTCAATTAAAACAAAGAATATATTCACGTCATTATAACCAAACGTTTGTCAAACAATAAAGTATTTAATCTAAATAATGATGTTATCTAGCTTAAACTGGTTAAATTTTAGCTTAGTGGAAAGCACCTTACTAAGAGCAAATTAAACACCAAAAATTGCTATAAAATGGTATTTCGAATTAATTTAGGCTTTCATTGTAAGAAAACGATGACTTGTTTTGTTGATTTAAGAACCAGATCGTGCAGATTGTATATATACAGGGATAAAAGTTTGACCTTAGTTAAAAAGCTTCAATTTTAAGCAAACAGTCTTATTATCTCTCTTGTCTGCTGATGCACTTCCAAGTGCATGGGAAAAAGGTAACGTTGGCTTCGAATAATTAAACTGTGTGTTTAATTGAAAAGTTCAAATCCTTCCTATGTGCATGGTGTGCTAGAAACCTGCCTTGTATATATACTCTCCAAACAGACAGTTGAACTTCAACAGGTCCGAGAGATCCCGCATATGAGTTCGGAAACCCTCTCGTAACTTCCCGTTAATCCCTTCAGAGTAATGCCCCTTGTAATGGTAACCGTACCCTGGAAAAGACAAAGTGCGTGTTGGTGTGTTAAAATGCTGTACATAAGACATAGAACAACAACCTGTCGCATTATTTAGACACGGTGGGCAGCTGTGGAACCAGTTCGGGGTTCTCAACATGGACATGTCGATCCCAAGGGATACAGACAATCCGTCAGTACAAGTTACTCTTGGCTTTTGGTAAAACATGGCCCGGTCTATAACAACCCGAATCTCTATCTATGGCAACTCTAACTCCATCGGTTGTAACTCTTGTCCATGTCTGTGGTTACTCTTGCCCCTGTCTTTGGCATCCCTTACATCTGCCTATGGTATTTCGTGTCCCTGCTTATGGCAACTCTCAATGTCTATGGTAACGGTTGCTTCTGTCTATAGTAAAACTTATCAATGTTCAGGAAAACTCTTGTCCCTGTCTTTGGCAACACTTGCTTCTCTCAGTGGTCACTGTTGTTTTGCCAATAGAAACTATTTTCCCTGCTTTTAGCAAGACTTGCTTCTGACTACTAAAACTGTTGTTTTTATAAGAAATAAGTCCATTATAAATAGTAAGTCCATGTCCCTGTCGATGGTATCTCTGTCTTCTCTGTCTTTGGTAACTGTTGTTTCTGTCAATAGTAAATCTTGTCCCTGTCTATTTCAAAGGAAATATGACAAGTCCTATGAGCATCTCAACATATGACACACTTTCACAGGACAAAGCTATCCGCATGCAAGAATAAGAATATATGAAAAAGCCCTATTAGCATTGCAACATATATCAAATTTTAAAAGGAACTGGACAAAGTTATTTACATGCAAGCCAAATGTAAAAGTAAGAACTAACCGATGGCAACTCTTATCTACGTTTATGATAACTTTTGTTTTTGCCTATGGCAGTTCTTATCTAAGTCTATGGTAACTCTTGTCTATGTTTATAGTAACTGTAGTCCCTGGATATGATAACGTTTGCCATATTTGGTTACTCTAGCCTCTGTCTATGGTAACTAACTTCTCAGCACTTACCTTTTCGGAGACGTCCATAACCGAATGTTACATTACTTGTAACTCCTCAAAATATCACAGCCACTTATCAGTTGATGTCGAGTTCCTGTCAGAGCGAATGTAATGCATGTAAGCCGGCCTCCTTGCGACCTGCAGTGACCGGTCGTTTAGTATGTACTTTGTCTAGGTGTTGTTGTTTTTTTTTACCGAAAATCGCTAAAGGAAGAAAAACACAAACATACCGTTTCCTTGCACAAGACATTTGTAGGTTCCTTCGGCTAGTATTGGTCCCCGTATGTCCTCGCCTAATGAAAATAGAACGTTCAATCGTATACACATCAGCAACTTATTGAATTAAAAGCTGTAATAAAAACTAAAAATATCTTTTACTCTATGACTAGGCCGTAAAACACGAGTTTAAGTCGGGAATCGGTTTTATTTTTGCGTGAATTATCGCAGAACAACGCACGGTGTTGCGCAGAAGTGCAAAAATCTAATCACGAAGGAGGTGCATATATCTAAAAATTGTGCAATTGTACAATCCTTTTTTGTGTATTTACTTGGTCGTGTTAGAAATGGCCTTCGTTATTAGATTACTGCGCATCTGAACGCAACACCTTTCATTTATCTGCAATGTATCAGGAAAAAGGAAAATAAATTTGAGTTAAATTTCAAATTTAATTCTGTATATACTAAGTAAGGTTTGTTGGCCCGAGAACACACACTGAGTAGACTCAAACCACATTTATAGAGCGTTGTGAAACATGCCAAGTTTATGGAGTGGTAGTATACCGTGTTTAAGGGTGAAGTTTAACATACTGTATTTATTGTATAAAATATCGTGTTTATGGAGTAAAGTGCAAATACCGTGACACACATTGTATTAAAGAAGAATCGTGTTAAAAACTTTGCTCATGGAGCGTTTTGTAACGTTCTAAGGCGCGGTGCGCAACATGCCGTTTTTATGGAGTCACCTTCTAGAAGCCATGTGTAATGTAACAATTTATTAAACGGTGTGGAGCATATTAACTGTCTTATAACATACAGTGTTTATGGAGCGATCTGAAACTTACTTTATTTAAGGAGCAGTGTGTAACACAATGTGATTATGGATAACATAAGCGTTTAACATACCATGTTTATGGAGCGGAATGGAGACCTCCTCCACCACCGCCCCTGCTCCGGTCAGTTTAAGAGCCGTGTCCATGACAACGGCCTTGACCTCCTCGCCACAACCCTGAAAGCCTTCTGTCAGCAGCCCGACCTTCTGGCCCCGAAGGTCGCCCGTCAACTGTGTATAAACAATTAAATAACCAATAGGTTTAGACGATAACCTGGGCGTCATTGGTCGATAGGTTATAGTCATCAACTTCTTACTTCTCAGCCCCTTCACCATCTTGTTTCGGGTTCCCCTGCTTTATGCAGTTGACTTGCAAAGCGCAGGTGGGCTCTTCCAAGTTACATAATCTTCATCCACAAATAATAGTTGGGCGTCGCCAAGTCGCTTTCTTTACTTAGACACATTGTTTTGTATGAAGTATATACATCGTACTGAGTACATTTGTTTTCTAGAATGAAAAAAGATATATTTTAAAGTTTTCAAAAATATCACTGTTATACTTAAAAGTAATTAATGCAATCTTTAACAAATGTGTTCACGTCGTTTAAGAATATTCAAACTAGAAGAACTTTGTACTTATCGTTTTAGAATATTCGAACTAGAACAACTTTATGCCCATTATGCTAGCGTACCAGTTTGGAGAATGGTGGCACAACAAGATCCCGAGGCTGTCTGAAGTCCCTCCCTTCGTCGTAACCGGCCATCACCTGTAAGGGGAACATATACATTAATGTTGAAACAAATAGTGTTTGTAATCATTTCTATTATCAATTACATTTAAGCTACCCAGTGACAAAATCACAAAACACTTTCTGACGGCGGTAGAACTTAGTGGTAAGCTCAATACAGTTTTTACGGAAATTTCTTGTATTGTTTACAATTTATATATTGTCTGTAAGATACATCCTCTTTTCTTCGATTTCACTGTTTAAAGATGTTAACTACATTTTTAGAAAAATGAAAAAGCAGAATGTCGGTCGGTATCAGTTGCTGTTAAAAAAATTGTTGACCTATTCACATTCAATAAAAATTAATGTATTGAATAAAGTTAGCTTATATCGAAATATACAGCTATATGTGTGCTGGATTATTATTTCTTTTCTTCAATTTGCCGTTCATATTTTTTCTAATCCTTCCATGATTCATATTGCTGTAATAATCAAAGATTCATTATATGTTTTATTATTATACAGACAATATATACTAATATATCAAGTCACAGCTGCATAGCTACGGTAAAATATACCGCATGTTTATAATGAATCAAAACGAGAGTCACAAGGATCCTTCGGTTTACGCTGTTTGAATCTTGAAAACAAATTTCCGTATTAAACCTTATTCCGAACTAAGATTAAAGAAACTCATACAAAACTATAAGCTGTACACAACGCTTACCTCTAGTAAGAGGGCACAGTCCTGTACGGTCCGGGCCATTGGTCCAAGATGGTCGCATGTCGGTTCCATGGAGACGGCCCCAGTGTAGGGCACGAGACCCCAAGTGGGTTTCAGACCCACCACCCCGGTCCAGCTGGCCGGGATCCGGATAGACCCGCCCTGGTCCCCGCCAATAGCCATGTCAGCCTCGCCCGTGACCAGCTGGGATAAAAAAATAAGCTTTAATGTTTTCCATCGAAAATAAGTAAAAACTAGGGATGTCAACGGATATCCGCATATCCGTTCGAATCATCGGATATCCGAATCGACTTTGGTGTCCAGATATTCGCTGAAAAATGTAAAATTTAACATTTAATTAAATGTTTTGGTCATTTTGCTTAATTATCTGCTGTCATGTCAGTGTGCATTCACGTATAGGCAGGTGTAACGGATTATCGACAGGTGGTGACAGGTGGTAACACACAGTACCGTATATTTGGTTTCACGGTTTTAGAAATGTGCTAAAGCAAGATGGTATGTATAATAACATGCTAATTTACCGCCAACGTTTGAAGCTTCTACTGATCCGTATTGTTTAGCGAATACTATCTTTAATTTTGTTGATGAACTTCACAGTTTTAGAAATGTGCCAAATCTTATGTAAAATAATTTGCCAATGAACAGCCATTGTTTGAAGCTATTACTTATCCATTTTGATTAGGAATTATTATCTTTAATTTCGTTTGTTCGGCTTTATTAAGAAGAGATAGAGCTACAATTATGTAGACAATTAACTGGTTTGTCGGCAAAGATCAGTTACTCATGTTTAATTAGATCCGTTTGGATTGTATAAATGAATTGATGCATTTATTATGTTTTCATTCCATCACGTTGATCTTGACTTATTCACATAAACTTCCTGAACCAATCATTAGTCATGCATTCCAATCTTCAGTCCGATGTTTGGCGACATTTTGTGAGGTCCGTAGACAAATCCAGTGCAAAATGTAATTACTGCAGCGTAGAGCTAGCGTATGGCGGCGGCACATCCAACCTCCGCAACCACTTGAAGAATAAGCACCCGTCTACGGTGGCGTCGGCGACTCCCAATACGAAGAAACAAGTGTCTATGAGTGACTTCGTAAGCCCTCAAACACGAAACTGTCCACAAATGATGCTGAGCGCATTACCAACGCCATCACTCAGATGATTGTCAAAGATTATGTACCTCTCAATATTGTCGAAGGAAAAGGCTTCCGAAACTCATGTTTATTGTCGCCCCAAGTTATACTGTTCCTTGTAGGAGTTCAACAACGATACGCTAATGAGAAGACAGCTCTGACGTCCGTTCTTGAGGCAGTGCCGTCCGTTGCTATTACCACCGAATCACCACCACATCGAACTCAACTGAAAGTTACATCACCGTCACAGAACACCACGTCGATTGTCCGAGTTGACATGCCGATTCCAGCCGGATTCAGAAGACACCGCCAAGTCGACACCAGTGCTGGCCGCACTTCTAGACTCTCGCTTCAAGAATATACCATTCCTCTCGGTTAAACAAAGGATGATCGCCAAGGATGCCCTGGAGAGTCGCTTAGACGACGTGCCCCTCAAGGTGTCTGCCAGAGAGCCAAGTCAGCCAGCTCCAAAGCGGCGAAAACTTAGCTTTACAAAATACACAACTCCAGCCTCCAATGCAAGTGATGAGATGCAGTCTTATCTAACCCGCTCCAGTGGTGGAAGGAAAACGAGTCAAAGTTTCCGAAGATTGCATACGTCGCTAGGCAAGTTCTTGCAGTTTTTGAAGTTCCGACCACCTCCGTGCCTTTAGAAAGGATCTTTTTCACCGCAGGCCTCCTGATAAATAAACTCCGTAACAGGCTGTCGAGCGAGCTGGTCGATGGCATAATCTTCCTCAACAAGAATTGTGCCACGCTTCCAGAGGAAGACTGAATAACTGCAAGTTGATGTGACTTACTAAATATAACACAAACATTACATGTATGCTTGTTTCATCATGTGTTTCTTTTTATTTTTTTACATTATCTTAAAGATTGCTAGCTGCTGTAAAAATTGAGTAATTTATAACGTTTTCAAATAAATGTGCTTCGCATGTTCGCATGTTTTCTTTGATCAGATATGTGTTTGCTTTATTCATTTTATTGTGAATTAAAATTACCAAATGTTTTTATTGTTCGTATTTTAATAATTATCAAAATGATGAAGTGCCTATGGAAATGTTGATTTAATCATTTCCATTGAAATGACGATTTAATTATGTCAATGGAAACGTTAGTAAACCCGCACACATCCGACTGCAACATCAGAATTAACTAAGATATATATCCGGAAATCCGGATATCCGTCGGATCGTTCGACGGATATCCGGATACCAAATTTAGTATCCTTTGACATCCCTAGTAAGTATACACTTCCAGCCTCTGTCTATGTCTCTTTCTCCCCGTTACTTGCTCTTCCCATCTGCATCCCTTAGACTCTACCGTGTTTCTCTGCCGCCCATTGTCTCCGTCTCCCTCTGTCTCTCAGCATCCATCTCTCTCCCTATGTGTTTCTGTTGTCTTCAATCTCACCATGTCACTATGCATCCTGTTTCCCTCGGCCTCCCTCTTTTTTTCTCTGTGCCCCCTTCTCCTCTGTTTTTCTCTGCCTCCATTGGATTTTACTTCGCACCATCTTGGCACCATCTACCTCTCTCTGCCCCTCTTCGTCTCTATACTGTGTTTTAGTGTTTTTG
Source organism: Sinonovacula constricta (assembly GCA_007844125.1). Lineage (NCBI taxonomy): Eukaryota > Metazoa > Mollusca > Bivalvia > Cardiida > Solecurtidae > Sinonovacula > Sinonovacula constricta. The sequence continues at coordinate 17,089,258 of CM017555.1, read as the reverse complement.
TCTGTCCCGTTCTGACTTTTTCCGCCTGCCTCTGACCTTGTATTTATCTTACTCCTTGTCTCTCTCTTCCCCATTGTGCCCCACCCCCTGACTCCTTTTTGCACATACTGTCTCTATTTATCTTTCTTTACTCTCTTTGTCGCTTTGTATCCGTCTGTGTATTTCTCTGTCTGCGATTCCTACGTCCATGTGCAGATAGGTATATTAATATCATTCGATTCTGGTGCCGAGAATACGGATGATGAGCGGAAATAGGCATACTGAAGAGTAAAGGCCAGGTAAGTAAAGCTGCTCCTCTGAAAGCTGCATACCTAAATATTTAAAAAACCAGCCGTTGCTTCAGAAACACAATTATTACACCGTTTGGAAATTAAAAGTTGAAAACAAGCGAGTCTAAATAGTAGATAATAATTGTGTTTGCTGGGTTTTAATTCGCACGAAAAAAAAACGTTTCTTAATTCAGAGTCGGTTTTTACTCGAACCATATATATCGTACCCACACTAGTCATATAACTACTGGTCAGTATGCCAACTAGCCGATATCAGTGTAACGTAAAAAATAGTAAGCACAAAATGTTTTTGCATATTATTGTGCTACAACATGTCCTCTATCAGAAACCATTGTGTATGCAGCTTCACAGGGAGCAAAGTTTGTGACCATGATCTGTGATGACACAGATGTATTTGTGCTACTGTTACATTTCTACTCTATTCTGAATATGTCCTGTAATCTTCTGATAGGAGGAACCAATGCCCAGCGATCTATCATTGATATCAAAGCAACATACAAAGCTCACGCAGATAAAGTCCCCCAACTTTTACTGCTCATGCTCGATCAGGATGCGACACTGTTGCTCCAATTAATGGTATTGGAAAAGCAAAAGTTGTTAAACAGCTAGAGCGAGGATTCACACTTGCCAGTACTAGCGCAGACATGAAAGATGTGTTTTTGGAGGCCACTTGTTTTATTACTGCCTGTTATCGTAAGAGAGATGGCAACATTTCAAGTGTGATATATGATATTTGGCTGACAAATATGGGAAGAAGTCAGCTAAAAAATGCCAAAACTTCAAACTTTGCCTCTTATATCTGAATCATTTGTTGAGAAGGTAAAACGTGCCCTACTACCAAGCATGCATTTGGCGCAGCGCATTGGATCCGAATCAACCTTCCATGGATCCAACTATGTATAGAGGGAGCAAAGATCGAAAATTGTTTGTCAGAACTATCATGTGCAACTTCTCGGTGTGGCTCACGCAAACAAGCAAAGGGCTGTCAAAATAAATGGACAAAAGACACAGGAGAACGATTGAGTGATTATGATTTAAGTGACTCAGGAAGTGATATAGACAATTGAACCAGAATATGAATGATGTTGTTGAACGTTAATAGCCTTTAGAAGTAGACAATTCATGATTATTACTGGGAAACCTGTTTATAATTTTAGTTGTTTACTATTAAACTTAAATTAAGAACTATCTTATAAGAAATGTAAGTTGATAAATTTAATAGTTTCAACAATTTCTAATTGTTTCCAATGTTTCACCATAATATGACTTGAACTGTTCATTATTGATTAAACAGTCAGTGTTATAATAATGGCATCATTAATACACAGATAAATTGAAAATAATATATTTAAATAGAATTCTATACAAAATGCAGTTATATTTATATAAAAAGCTTTTTAAAGTTTGTTTCACAGACAATAATTCTTAAAATATTAAATTATATGTGATAAAAAAACAACACATTAACTAAGTGAATGGTGTATTTTGGCGGCCATTTTTTTGGCCTATTTTGCATAGTTTTAGACTTTAAATGTTGAAAAACAACATTTTATCCATCTCATGGTGCGTGTTCATGCAATAAATCCAAATCTGATTTATAAATATTGTGTTTCGTTCTCTTATTAATGAGATATGTAAATTTGGAGAATTTTGGCGGCCATCTTGGCGGCCATCTTGAATTTTTCAAAATGCTCAAGGGTGACAAAGTTGCATCAATTGGTTTCTGAGTAGGGACATGATAAGGAACCAATTTATGCAAAAACATTTTGTGTTTACTATGTTGCGGGGTTTACTTCGCCGGCATACCGACTATACGGAAGCTGCATTTATGAGCGTCAGTTGGGAGATTTATCACAACCATTTTACGCCTTTTTCTTTCACGCAACATAAGTTTAAAAGCATGGTGTAGAAGAAAACAAGACAATACATACCAGTACGGCACAACCGCTGCTCGAACCCCCGGCCGCCCTGCTGGGGTCGTATGGGTTGAGAACTGGTCCTGTGTCGTTAGTAAAACTATTTCCGCTCAAACACAGGTGCTCACACGTGGCCTTACCCACGATAACGCCACCTGAAACAAACAATTAAAATCAAAGTGCTGTAAGTACTGAAGGTTTCCACTGTTTCTGAATTATCTAAGCCATGACCATACCACGTATTCCCGTTGTAAGATTTTTAATACCCAAACTTAACTTTTCCATGTTTTGCATTAACCTTATTAAAGTTATTTTGACAAAGTAACTTTAGGACGCTATGTCTGTGATCAGGTCACTAAAACTGCTCTTAAACTACGGTCTTAAAAACAATTACATGTATTCACAAAAATAAATAAAAATACTGGTACAATTGGTTTAATCAACACCATTTTTTTAAACTACTCACTAGTCGCCTCATAATATGTTCGCAATATATATTTTTTGCAACATACAATAAAAAGACTGTAATTTTCCGTTCTTTTTATTATCTTAAATAAGTATCAGCGCAAAATCCAGCAAATAACCCAATACAAAATTTAGCTTTGTTGACAGTCGAAAACTGAATGAACCGATGTATAATTTGACATGTCTATGAACGTGTTTTCTTACAATTTGCGAGCCTTCTTAATGGCATCAAAAATGGCCTTCTTCAGAGCCCCCACACCCGCCCAAGATGACACCATGCTGTAAGATCGCAACGGGACCCTTGATATGTTTATTTTACATAGAGGTTTCCTAGCAAAGTATGTCATTAAACAATTAATCACACTCGATACACATGAGCTTACTGCATTGCCATTGATCATTAACGTTCTAATCCCTACCCCTTTCCTGATACCACTGCAGCCTAAGACTGGGTCTAACCGGCCAGGTCTATCCACTCCCACTACATCAATCCAACCGGTCAGGCCCACCCACCCCCACTACATCCCCCAACCTGCCAGGCCCATCCACCCCCACTACATCCCCCCAACCGGCCAGGCCCACCCACCCCCACTACATCCCCCCAACCGGCCAGGCCCACCCACCCCCACTACATCCCCCAACCTGCCAGGCCCACCCCACCCCCACTACATCCCCCTCAACCGGCCAGGCCCACCCACCCCACTACATCCCCCCAACCTGCCAGGCCCATCCACCCCCACTACATCCCCCCTACCGGCATTGCCCATCCACCCCCACTACATCCCCCAACCGGCTAGATCATCCACCCCCACTACTTCCCCCTAACCGGCTAGGCCAATCCACCCCCACTACATCCCCCCAACCGGCTAGGCCCATCCACCCCCACTACATTCCCCCAACCGGCTAGGCCCATCCACCCCCCACTACATCCCCCCTAACCGGCTAGGCCCATCCACCCCCATCTACATCCCCCCCCCAACCGGCCAGGCCTATCCACCCCCACTACATCTCCCCAACAGGCCAGGCCTATCCACCCACACTACATCCCCCAAACGGCTAGGCCCATCCACCCCCACTACATCCCCCCAACCGGCTAGGCCCATCCACCCCCACTACATCCCCCCAACCGGCTAGGCCCATCCACCCCCACTACATCCCCGCAAACGGCTAGGCCCATCCACCCCCACTGCATCTCCCCAACAAGCCAGGCCCATCCACCCCCACTACATCCCTCCAACCGGCTAGGCCCATCCTCCCCCACTACATCCCCACAACGCATTACCTTCCACTGCCATCACAGTGTGAAGCCAGAAATGGCAACATTCCAACTTTCAATGTCCTTAATAATTTCATTATCAGCATTGTTTAAAACTGCATCTGTATACAGAATCACCTAAGAAGGTTTAACTTTAATTAGTTAAAGGCTGAATACAAGGCTGCATGTGCATAAATTATCCTCAAAAGGATAAACATGTTTTACAGACGCCTGCTTACAGTGATATGTATAAGCTGTTCTAGAGAGCGAGTTTCAAAATAAATGTAATTTCTTGGATGATACTTGGCTGACAACGATCATAATGAGTGAACGTTTGTGGGTCCCTTCATTTTATCACCTGAAATATGTGCTTTTGTTGAAGACAATATAACAACATATTACCTGCATCTAGTACCCGGGTCACGACCGTCGCATCCTCGTCTGGTACGAATCCCTCCATGACCTTTGACCCATTCATCATATTGACTCCGGCCACGCATATATTGTCTTTCACAGCTACCCGCTTTCCTGCCAGCGGTCCCGAAGGGTCGCCTTGGATTTCACAGCGATGGTACCTGGAGAAACAATGGTGTTTGCTTATTTGTAATTGTTATTTGTTTGTTTGTTTGTTTAGAGTCCATAAAAAATACTGCACTAATGAATAGTACAAAATGCATTGGGTGTTTTCTCTGGATATGCAGGTCATGAACACCTGGTTTCACATACAGAAGCATTTCTTAGTTGAGATCTTTTCTCAAGTTCAGATATATGACTGCTCAGTTTGGTGTCTTCTTGGGGACATATTTTGAGTTGGGCTTTATCTGAAGTGGGAAATGTTTCTTGAAGTCGGTACAGATATCACTAGGCCGACCAGTCATAGATGATAAACAGACATATACTTCGGTGTTTTCCCTGCTTAAACGCCATTTCATGTAAAAATGCAAATAATCGCATAAAGATGTATTGTTTGAGACAAGGATCGTAGCATTCAAAATTTGTTGTTACTTTTCCTTATTTAAACAAAGAAATTTCTATTTATTTTGACAGATCCTAGAGCTGCATTTATTAAACTTTCTAAATTAGTTACAAAACCGAAGACTTGTAGGTTTTTACAAAAGGAAATCCGGTTGATCAACATATTATTTTAACGTTTGTTTGAATGGCAAAATGCGTCATCTATTTACATAAAGCTGAAAATTCCGCATATCTGGCATTTAATATCATGTGACAAGTAAAAGTGTTCAAACAGTAACAATGTTTATATAAAAATACACATGTCATTAAATCCCACTAACCATGCATTGAATTTGTTGTTTTCCGGTTTGGGTCGAAATCCGGGCAATCTTGGGTACTTAACTGGAAGTTTTGGGCTCACCATTTTTTGCACAAAGTCATAACCCGGAAGAATTCCATCAATGTAAGCTTAAAAGAAAACAAACACATATTTCTAATATCATTTAAAGTGATGTATGCTTAGATGGCCCTGTTAAATAAATCCTTAAAATATCTGTAAAATAGATCTTTATAACTTTATTTGTATCTTGCCTACAGCAACAGAAGAGAATGATCGATACTTCAAATAAAGTCATCATCATCATTATCATCATTATCATCATCATCATCCATCATCTATCCATCATCCATTCATCACCATCATCATCAGCAGCATAAGGCCCTTAGCTGCTTGTATGCAGAGTACACAGCTGCTACACATTGTCCCCAAAAAAATGAAAACATAAGAAAGATAAAACCTGAAATAGAAATATTACCCTACTATGGGTAAAGTGTATATTTACTGCGATCAGCTATTTGCATCATAAAAAAAGGAAAGTAACTTCTTCTGTAGCTCCTGGTATGGGACAAGTTTTGAACTCAAATCGGAACTGCTCGGGGTCTCAGGACGATCACACCTTGGTAACATCTTATAGTGGCGGGATATGTACCGAATTGCAACTTTTTGTTCGTCGATTAATACTTTACTTTTCATGTTTCGTTATATATACAATGGTTATTTACAAGTTATTGACAAATAATACATGTGTTATAGCTGTTAGTCATAGGCATTTACATTTGTTTAGTCACATTTGTTTACTTTAAATATATAAATCCGAGAGACAATTCGGGACTATACATTCTTGGTTTTTCTAAAACGCTATATCAACTCCACTTATTCCACTTGAAAATTCGTCTGTTGGGATTCTCAAAATGCAAGTTTCGTTTTCTCCAGATCTTTAGAATTTTCTTGAAGTCACGGTTATACACGGTCATACAAATAACGTCTGCATAAAAACAAGTGATGTATTTCTTGTATTAATAATTAGGGAGGATACAATTTTACATAAATGGTTATAACCAGAAAATTTGCGCTCGTGTTTGAAAAGCTCCTCTCCTGAAAATTAAATATGCCAAGATTAATTACTTGTTTCAATATTAAATCTTAGTAACATACGATGCCGTAATCTACATAGGCACGATCTAAACTAAATTATTCTTGGTTTTCTTATTGCTTTATACCAGTTCGCTTTACTTCTACTCGAAATATTTTTCTGTTGCGATGTCGCAATATATGTACAATCTTTGTTTTCTCCAAATCACGACATTTAGCTTGAAGATACGGTGACGGTGAAAAGAATACGTTGGCATAAAACAAGTGATTTATTTCTTCTATAAATAAACAGCGTCTATTTAATTTTACATAAACAGTCGTAACAAGAAAATTGGCGCTTATGTTGAGTAGCTTCTCTGTTGGAAATACATTATGTCATCATTAAATATAATTATTGTTTTAATATTTAAGGACCGGTTACCTAACATTTTACTTAAAATCTAGTTCTATCTTTTTACCGAAACGTTGTCAGAAGTCACCACCTACAATCTACAAAGACAAAAATTTCCGGGGGAGCATGTCCCCGGACTCCCCCTAACAGCATTGCGTACACACAATATCATGACAAGATATGCCGCTGATCAGCATCACCACCTACATCTTCTCACCGCCTTTACTGTCAACAACCACCTCCTCGTTGTCGTCTACACTGTCTGTTATTATCCTTTTAAACGTATTTGCATCTCTTTCATTAAAGTGCCGATAACTGCATGACATGCATATCACAAGAAAGATCACGGATATGCGACATCCAAGGTGCCAAAGAGAGCATGTGAATTAAAACATAAAAAGACTATGAATATTCTGGGAACTAGACACTCTCTTACACTGTCGGTTCATTACATAACGAACGGTAATTGTGCTAAGAGGAGCGGGACCTTGAGAATATCTACTTTGCTTTCTTCCTTGTTGTCTGAGATATTTTTGTACTAACAAGCTGCATTGCTAAAATCTGCATACAAGCTATATTGTGCTTAACAAGACATCGGCAAACAGCGAATTCCTATTAATGCATTTTTCTCTTTTAATACTCGAGTTCTTGCTCTGAAAAGGGTCTCTCACCGAGCTGCTACGATTCTGTTATTGCCTGCTACAATTTTTTGACCTCACACCCCACCCACGCAGCCTCACCCACCCATCTTCCAAAAATAGATTCCATATGTGGCACCGCTCTCTAGGCCGACGTCATTTTTATTGATGGCCTATCATATTAAATCGCTCTCGTGGCATAAATCATAATAGATATAAGGGATTTAATATGTGTTGTATCTGTTATCGATTATTACCGCAGTTATTTCCCTTGCTTTGTATATTTCTGCCGAAAGTACATATAACACGACAAGGTAGTAATTGACACTGCTGGAGTGAAGAAAGTTATAGTTTTACTAAGGAAAAAAAAGGATAATAAAACGCCGTTCTGTCATGATTTTTGAAACGTGTAATTGGACGTCTTAACATAGAAAATCTACCTACAGATGGAGAAGACCCAAGACGAGCACTCATTCAGCATGTGTGCTTTGTATGATGCTCAAAAAAAAGCCGATGGAAGAAATTGGCAAATTAACGGCAACATTTAAGGGTACATTTGAGGGTACAAGAGTACCCTCATCTATAAAAACATTGAAGTTTCAGATAGGGCTGTCAGGCTCGATGTAATTTATTGTCCAGCTTAATTGAATTGACGTGTCACGCGCATATCTAACAGTAACACACTTAACATAATGCATCTGTTCGAAATTGTACCCAACCGTGCCTCAATATGTGCCTCAATATGTGCTATACTACTGTAGTCGGTAGTTCGCAGCTATGTGAGCTACAAGATTGTGTAGCAATGCATCTTTTACACGTATTCATGTCATAACAGCATAAGAAATCTTATTAAAGCGTGACATTTTATGCGATTTTTAAACCGAAGCTTGTCAGATCAACAAATCATTTGCTTCAGCACTCGGAACACTGCTGCAGGCGAATATACTCGCCATAACTGAGGTGTTAAGTGGGTTTGACCCATAATCATCAGCATATAAAAAAATGTAATAATCTATATTATCCGAAAAAAAGCGAGTTTCTTCTTCACAAGTCTTTATGATTATTCAAACAGAATATTAGCAGAAAAACAGCGAACACTTTCCTGCTCCTCCCCCGACCCCCATTATTCTTCTCTCTATGAAAATCGTCATTACAGTCAGTCGTAGTAATCAGCATCATCATCATACTACCACTACTACTACCTCTACTTCTACTACTACAACTACTACTACTACTACTACTACTTCTACTTCTACTACTACTACTACTACTACTACTACTACTACTACTACTACTACTACTACTACTACTACTACTACTACTACTACTACTACTACTACTACTACTACTACTACTACTACTACTACTCCTCCTCCTACTACTACTACTACTACTACTACTATTACAACTAGTATTACTACTACTACTACTACTACTACTACTACTACTACTACTACTACTACTGCTTGTAATAATAATAATAATAATAATAATAATAATAATAATAATAATAATAATAATAATAATAATAATAATAATATCATTGGCAACAACAACATCGTTTTCATCATCATCATAATTATATTGCTGGAGACTCTGTGGCAAAGAGTACACAGCCTGATAACGCAATACCAGCATTGGGCTGTCTGATTAGGTTCACTTCTATTTGTGTGGGCATTACCCCTTCGAGTTGAGCTAATTACCTTTGTACTGCTGCAGCTCGCTGTCTGTACATCCGAGACCGAGTTGCCTTGAAATAGCGGACAGGTCCTCCAGGCAAGGTGGTCTCACAGCATGGGTGGAATATGTCACTAGTTGGAATAGAGACCAACAATCACTAGAGACTGATCAAATATCACAGTAAGATGGGATATATGTCTGCTGGGATTAGAGACCGATACAGACTAAAGACTGATCAAATGTACTTAATTTTCTATTTTATTATCAGCGACTCCTACTTGTTGATGTGTGTAAACATGCCTTTCCTCTGAAATATTGTGAAATCTCAATTTGGAGACAATTAAACACGTTAAAGCGATTTTTCAAACTAGAAGTGCATCAAAACCACTTGCAGTTAATGCCATTTTCCGACTATATCTTAACCACTGAAATCCAACTCGGGGTCTTTCAATAACAAAGAATTGAACGTTGTAATACTTTTACTTGCAGTATTCCATTTGAAATTGTACGCTAGCCTCTGTATAACGATGTACATAACATTAACTTGTTAAATACGTTAGACATAGCAAACCAGGATTGGAAACTGAGTTAGTTCAAGTTTTGTTATTTCTTCGAATAGAAAATAAAATCCGAGTGCAAAGGTCATATCATTGTGGTGGTGTTGTGTCTTCTTGTTGAAAAGGCAAAGTGGTATGGTTCAGAATTCATTGATATTAATTGCAGCATCCCGTAAATTATCGTAACAGTTAACGGTTTCTTGATAGTGGGTAAAGTGTAACTGCGACAAAACTTACCTGTGGGATCAACCTTGTATCCATGCAATTCAAATTTACATTTATAATAATAACAACAGTTTACATCTGTATATGCCACAAATTTTTACAATGACAAATCTTTGTTTGCCAATATATAGTTATTTGAAAAATACATTTTCTAGAGACATTTAATTACATATAACGATGTTGATTGTTTTTTATTGCGATAGCTTTCTGGCAGCGGAAAATGCATTACAATATGCGAATAAAATATGCTACATGGCGTTTCCGTTCCGTTGCTGTTAAACAGTGTATTACATGTATGATGAATTCACTCTGTCATTAATGTTCTTCGTGGGATTTTCCGCTGGTGTTCCGGTCCTACTAGTCTTTATGCAACTAAACTAAATTTATTTAAATTTAGGTACTTTGCGTTCATATACGCGAAGTATGCTGTAAGAACAAAATGAAATCAGTTACTGAAGTCTTTGCGCACGATTTTCAATTTGTCATAGAAGTAAAGACGGTTTTATCTTTAATTAAAACCAATTTTAATTTAATAATAAAAAAGAAATTGCAAACAAAGAAGAGTTACCTTGTTCATCTCCCATTGTGTTATTTCTTGTGTCGTTATACAGTTCGGTCAATGAGCCGTTCAGTCCAGCCTTCCGCACATAAGATAATACTTAGAGAGACTTGGTTTTGTTTACCCTCGCCTTTCACCTTATGGTTTGTGGCGAAATAACACCTGGCCTATATAAGATCTCTCCCTATATGTAGGAATATGTGTTTGCACCAGAGCGTTAGTTCCTGGCTGTTGAGTAGACAAGTGAACCATGTCACTTGTAAGTCGGCACCTTTACCTTTGTGATGTCATCAGATTAGTATAGAATGCTGATTGGGTAAAGAAAACAATATACAAGACGAATTTATCACAGCTTCAATAAAATGCTAGAGCAATAAAAAAAAAAGCAACATGGCTTCTCATAAAAAAAAATTACGCTGTTAAGATTTCCGCTAAAAATTTAATTACTTTGTAGTTAGAGATATTGTTATTTTGTTTATGTGATTGAGGTTAAGCGTCTCGAAGGACCGAAAGTGACAGCATTCTTTATAATAAATCTCATTAAAACAAAGATACCTGCTCTTTTTTCTTTTAATTCGAGGTTATTTTTTTTTCTCAAGGAAATTGAATTGAATTTATGTATCTGAATTTATTAAGTATTGCAATGTCGAGAGACTAGGATATGTGACTCTTTGTTTAATACCGTTTACAAAGTGGAAGCACATGCGTTAAGTAAAGCTAGGAGCGTAGCTACATATACGCAAAATGCGTAGAGGTTGGTTTCAATAAATGAAAAGAAAAACTAAATGATTAAATATGCAATATAAATCATTCTCTAGTAGGGCTAAGGTGTATAACTATTGCGATTAAATTGCGAAACTTATTTGCAATATAAAACAATTGTAAAAATGCAAAATCGATTTGGTAACCTTTCTATTGCTCCTCTTATTTGGCTTGGGACAAGTTTTTTTACACATATTTCAGAACTTCTCAGATAATTCAGTATTCAGGAATACGTTACATATACAGAAACGTTACATATACAATGGTCACTGCATTTGATTAGCAGACAAAACATTAACTTTTATTGTAAGAATTGCTACATTATAGGCACTTGACATTAGTCATTGGACTTACTCACATAAATCCGCGAGACAACTCTTGACTAAATTATCAGCTTGGACCATTTTTTTTCAGTTACAATCTTACAAAATGCCTTAAATGCAATCTTCGTTTTGTCAGTGTCATAATGTTTTGCTTAGGTACACGATGATAAAAGGTGATTTATTTCTTGGATAAATAGATAGCGTGGATCAAATTTCACATAAAAGATCACAACCAGAGTGAGAAAATTCGCGGTTCGAGTAGCTTCTCTGTGGGAATTAGAGAAGTATGCCATGATTTAATACTCCTGTTTTTATATTGATAAGACTGTAACATAGCATAAATATAAATACAAGTTATATATTGATACCGAAACCTTGCTAGAAATCACTACGTGCTCTCTAGAAACACAATTACAATTGGATGAGTGGAAACCACAATGCGGATTGGTGTTTGGAGATTTTTAAGAATGCATAGTATAGGAGAAATGTTATGTTTGTGTGTTTCATACTAAGTAAATCAAGTTTAATCAATTCTGACCACAATACCACAATATAAAATTTTAATAGGGCTATGCGACACGATCGCGGATTTGTTCTCGCTTTTTTTACTTGCCGTATTTTAATAACTATGTTCGTATACAAGAATGTGTTTACAAGAATGCTAATTATAATCGCATTTAGGCAGGGTAATAGTGACTTTAAGCAAGCGAGTTTTCGCATTCGGAAGTACGCCGAGTAATTGAATCGTGGACTAGCCGTATAACGAATATCTACCTTCAAGAGAAATACCACAGTGCCACTCCCCTCCCCACCTCTCATACAGTATAGATGGTAATCGTGTGACGTCACACATTTCCAAGAATGCAATGCGGTCCGCCATATTTGTGGTAAAGCCATTGTTTACTAATGTCTGCTTAGGTCACTACAATTCGACGATTAAATCGATTATTTCGCGAAAGATGTCGTGTGTAATGGCTACAAAGTGCAATATGCCTATATTAATACACTGGAGCTATTGTGCGTGAAAAGGACTTGGAGAAGACTAATTTGATCGGTTTTGATTCGTACTCGTCTTCGACGACAGCCTGATGACAGTCGGACATTGCATACCCAGACATAGTGAACTATCTAGTGTTTCAGCAAAGTGCGACATCCAGTTAAATATTGGTGGAGCTAGATCCTAGTCTTGTGCCTGGGTAGAACCACTGCGCACTGCAGGTTAGCTGGTAAACCTCCACGACCAGGACTCGAACTCATGCACAGAGAGGCTGAGGATTTACAAGTCAGCAACTGTTTGGACAAGGGCACTGCTAAACTTTGGTTTTAAAACAGGGTCATTTTTATGTGTACTGTTTTCAATTCTTTACATCATGTTATACTATTTTTTCATTGCTTTAAGTTCCTTAAAACCCATGTTATGGTTGTCATATTTGTTAAATGTAATCGAATACCATTACATGCTCCAATTTCCTAAGTAGTCTGTTTGTTTCTTAACTTCTTTTGCTTTTCCTGTTTATTGATCGATGAATTTACCGTCATTAAATATTTGTTACCGTAAAATGTGTTGTTTTTAATTCAGAAATGGTTTTGTTCTTAAAGAAGTTCTGAGACTTGAATTCAATATTCTGTGAAATTATTATTCTAATAAAGTGTAAGTTTGTTAAATTTACTAAAAGGTATGACAATAATAAAAATAAAAGCACTGTGTACTATTATTTATTGACAAATGTCCATGTGAAAGCAAAACCATTTTTAAAACTTAGCTGTAACAGCTAGTTCAGGCTCGTTCTGAGAACAGTTTGTTTCTTACACTTAATTAGAGCTGGTATCTGGCAGTTTGGACGAAACAATTTTCTCTCATGCATTCAAATAAATGATTTTTGCTTGTAAAGATCCCGCAAAATGCTGTTTTATATTCCGGACTGGATCCTTTGGCTTTATGGTGAATAGTAGCTTGGTAATGTGTGGAGTGAAGTTATAAAAGTGGTGATGACGAGAGAAATTAAAAACGTTACTCAGGGATGAAGCCATACAGTTGACACTCTAGCTCATGCCATACTCAATACACAACCATTTATTTGTACCAATACAAACTGTCTAGGTTATGTATGACATTTTACTTTTGCCCATGTTGCCCCTGGCTATTTACAGCCCCTTATCTGAAACTTGTTTTAATAGTCTAGACCATATGGCTTTGCTTCCTGAGTGTCAAAGGCCAGGTGCAGGTGGAATAGCATTACTTTCTCACGTGTATTTTAGGTTAAAAAAGAAGTTTAATTAAATTAAGTAATTTAATTATCAGTATGATTATACATTATTTTAAGTTAACTTAATTAAGATTTCTGCAGTATTTTAAGGCAAAAAAATCATAGTAGTATTTGCCACTTTGGGGAGTATTTTCCAGCAGGTAAATACCACCTGTAAATACCGGTGGTTGAATTTACCGCCCAACCTGATTCTTACAGTCATGTAAAAAGTAAAGCATAACACATTGCCTGTCATTACAAGTAGGTTTTTCCTATTTGAGATAACCTGAAATCACCAACGTGCCTATTTAAAAATAATGGACAATTAATGCGATATTTTTAAGATTCACACTGTCGAACAATAAAGTTAGTGTATTAACAGTCTTAACTTTAACTAAAGTTTATTCAAGCATTATGTATATATTTTCCAGAATAGTAGTAACATGTGTTGTTACATGGGCACAATATTAGCAAACTGTCGAATACCACATTACAACCACATATAGGGCATTCTATAGATGCTAAACGTCAATGGTCATTGACTCCTCTGTCAAAATTTTCAGGGGACAAATTCAAATATATGGGGGTAAATTTTATGCATCGAGCATCATGAGGGGCACGTGCATGTTTTTATGTCACTGATGAAATCATTTTTGTCTAAAATTGACCTTGATGGAAATTATCGATACTGCTGGTATCTTTTTAGTTTATTTAGGACAAGTAAATAAGCAATATATTTCTTAATTGGTTGTTAATTAACTATATCTTAATAACAATAAAATAAACAACAAAATAGCAATTAAGATTATAATATACTTTCCCACACATTTTTTCTTTCGACTTTTAATGCAATCCAAAACACTTAAAAACGCTTAGCTACAATGAATGCTCTGTTCAAGCTCGAAAGCATGACGTCCGAAAGTTTTCTCGTCCTTTCCCCTTGGTTTGTACTGACGGCTGGTAATAAGAAAAAAAGATTTCTGATCCGGATTATATATTTTGTGACAGTTCACAACATTACAAGACTTAATCGTTGTCTTCAGTTTGTAATGGTCAATTAAAAAAAGTGCGCTTTCACGGTACTGATATGTTGATTCACCTTACCACAAAGATGGCGGACAAACAGGTGCGCGCGCATCCTGGTGAAAAATCGATAACCGTTCGTCTGCCCGGAAGGTAATCACTTTTTACATAAATCAATGTACGTTACTGTAATCAAATAACTGACCAGGATGTTTTTGAGTTATTCTTTTTGTCGCCCTTTTATTACACAACAATCTTAATAAAAAAATCAATTTATAAAGTGACATATATTTCAAATGTAGTTAGTTTCTATTTAAATGTCGTTGCTTAGGCGAAAGTATCTTAAATCAAAACATGAAATAAAATAACGTAAACGTATTACATTTAAAGGTGGTATCTGACAGTAGGCATATAGCAAAATACATGTAAGAATATCTTACAACCGCTTTGGGGAAAATGGAAGTACTTTCTTTATAAACTCGTATTGTAATCTAAAGGAAAACGACTAGATAAATTGTTATACAATACAAATGGGTACATAAATCGCTGTAAATATTCATTCTATCCAAGTCTTAAAATAAGCACATTGGAGATTTCAGCTAAAAGTAGACATAAAGCCACTTTCTCAAGAAATGTTCCATTTTCTAAAATTTACTCATATAAGTCCATTCATCAAGTGCATTTAGAGACAATTTTATTTATTCGCATGGAATTATATATTTGCAGTGTGTAGATGTTTTAATTCGTCGATAAAATTGCATTGTCCTTTTAATGAACTCAAGTGACTTCAATTTATACATTTTTATGATTACGCAGCTTAACATTTGCTAATGAAAACTTAGTATATTCAATTAAAGGTACGCACAAGTGTACAAACACTGAAATCGCTGTCCATGGCATGATTATTTGAGAGTGTTCTGAATGTCCATAATAATATAGTTCTTGGTTGTACCTAAGGTAGTGGTTCTTTCGATGTAGAAACTATATTTAATAAGTCAAAGCAAGCAACGAACAAGTCAAATGTGTTTTATTTTCGCAATAACATACAACAAAAATAAGACCTTTTCATTAAAACATATAAACTATTTTTATACAAACGAACAAAACACTTTATTTCAATGTGCATACGATCCAATTTACAAATTAGGCTTACTACACAAAACTTCAATATATACTTATTTTAATTACCTAGCGTCCTTGCATGGGTCACAAATATATTAAAGCAAAATACAAATGTGTCTCATCGCGTGTGTTAATGATAACATGTATGTTTATTGCACAACATATTTTCACATTCGAGTAGTATATGTATTGTTTAGTATATGATACATTGCATGCACGTTCTTGACCTTTTAAAAGTGTTTTTCTTTTATCCCACCGACACATTTATGGGCATATTTGCGACGTCTAGTACTGACGGAGGAAGACCCCTAAAAATGTCCAGATAGAACCACCGGCATACCGAAGCTTGAAGACATCTCTTCATGAAAGTTCTCACTCCGACCGCAACACGTATCCAAGCTCTAAGTATTACACGTCAGCAAACATAACCACCTGGCCACAGCGCTTATAAGAGAAAACTAGAAAAAGAGCATTTATACTCTGCGATAAAGACAACATATATTATAATACAATTTTTCCAAGCTTTGTAAACGAAGGGAAAAAGACATATCGGGAAATAGAAAGCTATATTTATTGTTGTTTAATTGTTTAAGGGTTTCGATTATTTATATTTGTCCAATAAACAATGTAAACAATGTTCTTGTCATGTTTGTTTGTCGATGGTGAACAGTAACGTTGTTGTAATGTGTGTGTTTTTTATCAACGCGGGTATAACAAAAAAACCTGGCGTTTAAACGCACATGTATACACTCAAATGAATAACAACAATTTGCTATAGAAACACTGGCCTGCCCCAGAGGCCTATGACGTCTCTTAAATGTCTCTTTCTGGGGATAGTTTTTCAACCAACAATCTTGTCTTAAGTCAAAGAACTTATTAGGGATTGAGTAGCTTCAATATAACGTTGATAATAGCAAAATATTTCTAAATATATTTACATAGTTAGAACATGTTTTGTTAAATAAGTACAATTTTTGACGTCAAAATAAAAAATTACAGTTTCGCATTTACATCTGTAAGTGTATTTATTATATTTAGCATAAAACTGCGGCAAGGCTTCAAATCCCATTTTCCTGCAGATTGCCAAGGGAGCTAAAGCGTGATTCACTATTGACAGTCATGGCGGAGTTGCGGGGAGTTTTAGATTTCTTCTTGAGCGCAGAACGCGGCGTCTTTGAAGAGGTTTCTGGAACAGCAGTCTGCGTTAACTCCTGACTCTGAGAGTACAATAACTCAGCATTCATGGCCTCGTTTAAGATACTTTGCAGGAAATCGTCCGCCGGTGCACGCGCGCTTGAAAAGGAAGAGGTCGAGCTTCTGAGCCTCGCGCGCGAAATCGGTGACGCAATTTGGTCAGAACTGTCCTTCCCAAGTCCACTGTCTCTATCAGACGTATCTTTATCCCAAGGAAACTTTTGCTGCTGCGAAACCATTTCGTTCCTGCTATTATTCTGAGCGAGAAATGCCGGTCTAAATGGCTGGGGTGTAGCGGAGGCTGTGATTGGTCCACTGGTCTTGCGCGGCGTGCTGTTATTGGTTGGAAGTCCAATACGCGAGCCATAAAGACCAAGACCGACAGTTTTTCGGTCGCTTTCTAGCTTACTTTGAAGAAGCAGGCTCTCTTTTCCGAGTTCTTTCATAATGACTTTCTGGGCTCTATCATGGTAGAGCATATCATTTCTAAATCGGTTGTCCGACCTTGCGTTGTTCCGGAGTATCCCGTCATCGTATTCGGATCTTCGTATGGTCGATCCGTACCGATCTTTCGATTTTCCGCCACGTTGGCTCATGTTTGTCTTCTTTTCAAGGAAGAGACAATCTAATAAATAGTAACTGCGTGTACAATTCAGTTAATTGTGTCACATTCCGCGAGGACTCTTGCTAAGGTCCACTTTGCTTGTGAAATAAGATGATGTGTACCCAGAAAGGTTGATATTTCTTGGTGACGTTTTAGTGAACCATAAACCTGAAACGAGAAAGTAAAACGATAAAGTCATTTAGTCTGTAAACATAAATTTTATCCGATTGCTGCTTTGCGTTAAAAGATACTTAGGCTAACAAGAGATGTCCATAGACAACGCGCTCCACTTTCCTCAGTGCGGGATAGTATAAAGACAATCTTAATTTAATAAGTGGGGGTGCAACTCTGCCAAAGTTAATTTTGGATTTATCTTTCCTTTTGGAATGAGTCCCGTTTTTTATACTGAATACGTCTCCCAAGTTTAAATTGAATATCTTGGACATTTTTGAGAAATGAACAGTAACAAAAGGAATTGACCATCGCCATCGCCGACGAGACTTTATTCTTCGATAAGTCGCGCTAAAAATGATATCTAATTTAGAGCGTCATTTTCGTAAAAATCAATGGCGGCAATGAGGAGTATGTATTGATATCAAATAAAAATGAGCATAACGGTTAATAGAAATAACCAAATATATCCTGGTACACAAGTTACATATATAACTTACAATGCCGTTATTGACCAAATATTTATTTTAAAAATGTCTGCTTTTTTCATTTTCACAATCATTGGCACCGGTTTCAGAAAATACGTTGTAACTAAATAGTTATTCAAAATGTCAAGTAAGGTGATTACGTAAATTTGCAATTTTCAAGGCAAGTGCAAGCTATTTTATTTCATTTATAGGTCTTTGGAAAAGTTTTACTAAAAGATTTGTTATGATATAATCTTGCTTTAAGAAATTGCCTGGATCCATTTTGCGAATTCACACAAAGGCTAGGTGCGCAGGGACGGGACGTAGCTCCATTGTTTTGTGGTAAAATTTCAACTGGAATGTTTTAGAAGAATAGTGGAGGATATTTAACACCAAAGATCTGCCCAAAATAATATTTCAAACTAAAAATAAAACGGTGAATGTTCCTTGTACGATAGACTTCTCTGGATACATTACGGTGCCAAAGATTCTACACACAGTTGAATCTACTTAATGTTTAGCCTTCGTGAATTTTCAGTGCGTAAGTGTGTCCGCCTAGGGTCGCTCCGTGGTCTTCAAAGAAAGACCATGATTCTGGGGCAATTAGTTGTATTTCACTTAAACTCTTGTTTGCAATAGTCTAGACAAGTAATCTACACAAGCCTATGAACGGCTGGACATAGTGATATGAACCTTTATCAGGGGGCCTGAGTTTATATTTGCACATATTTTAAACAGGATCATTTGACTTCTCAAGTGTTCTCCAGGGTGAAGAGGTTAACATTTTGTAAGTGATTAAAGCCAGTTTTCTGATGGAATCTCTGTAATTCAAGTGAGGAGTTCATAAAGTCTCCACAAGCCTAGTCAAGTAAGGAGTTGATAAAGTCTACACGAGCCTAGGTTTTGTCAGCGTGATGAGTCGCGATCTGGAATACCATGTCAAGTGTCATCATTAGTTAACAGCTGATATATCTTGTCAATAAAAGATTTTAAGTGAAGTATCACCATAAAAGCATTGAAAACCATTTTTGGCAACCATTACTACAACTGCTGTTGATGATGCTATTATCGCTTTTTATATGCGTATAAGACGAGCAAATTACCAACACCAAAAGCTTTCTTCACCAAAAACAGATTGACGTCTTAATAAATACCATATTTATCACTGAGAAAAAAGGAACTATTTCTGCTTCTGGTGCCGATCATACGGTTTCTATAGCCTTTCAACATAACAACTTTAACAGCAAATATCCACAAGAAATATAAAGTTATGGTAAAATACACAAGTAGTTGACACTTTAGGAAGGTGTGAATGTTTTCAATTTAATATAAAATACTAAACATGTTCAATATGTACCCCTTATCCTGCAGGTTGTACTTAAAAACTAAATATGTTTGCTATTACTAAACTAATAAACAGCAACTGTTGTAGATCCTGATCAGACAGCTCCTAACTGAGCGGGATTAATCTGGCCCTACATTAATTGCCCACACTACTTATCAAATCGTTAACAGTTTATTTACCTCCAGAGTCTATTTTTGATTTTCCTTTCATTCG
>CM017555.1:16796926-17066926 GCA_007844125.1 Sinonovacula constricta | reverse complement strand
GTTAGGGTTTGGTATCCAATCGACCAACTAGACGGATAACCATAATTATTGTTGGTTTAACTTGACACAGTCTGAATACCTCAACACTTTCTGCTTAAATAAATGTCCAAGAAGTTACTTTTCGAGTTAGCTCCGTCGCTAACAGAGTAGGTCTTAATGGTAAACAATATACAAAATATACGAAGACCGGTGTTAGGAAAGCTAAAAACACACCATTTGTAAAATTTTACAAAACTTAATTATTTGCACAAATTGTATTTTGTAATACAAAACTATCTTTAATTATTTAATGTCAGAAACTTGACCGACAGACAGACATTTAAACACGGAATTGCCTTTTAGCCATTGCGTAACGTATGTCGGTGATCCACAGAACCACACGGCCAGCACTTCAAATTTATTGCATTATTTCATCCAGTGTAATGTTTATGACTTATGGCTACAGGTGTCATATTTAAAGTAGCACGCCAAGTTCTATACCCGGTTGATCACATCCAAAGGACTAGAATAGTTCACAAGGTTTTCATCGCTTTAAGCTGATTCCATCCTTCTATACAATACGATCTTAAGAAGGGCCGTCAATTCACATATAATCTAATCATTGGTACTATTTTAATCCAGTTAGTCAATTTGATCTAACATATTTCAGCGTTGTTTTTTGTTTTTTTTTGGAGAAAAAATTAAAGAGACAATGCAAACTTAGCCAACAGTTTAAAACTTGCTAAACGAAAAAAAATCACTGTCAGGTTCGGTTATGGCCTTATTTTAATTACACCTGTCAGTGCAATGGGTGGTCTGTACTGGAAGACAATTTAGTTTCTTGATTTTGCATTTGTTTGGGGATAATCTTATAATCCGTGGAACTACTTGTTAAGCGGACTAATTCCATTGTAGTTTCGAGGTCACTTGTTTTGTTATGTACAGTAGTACACCAGCGTTTAAGGTTATGCTAGTCAGATTAAGGGTTGTTTACCGTTGTGGTTTTGATGACGTAGCATTCGCGTAACTGCTAGAAAGAAAAGGGATCATGCTAAAAAGTTCATTTGTTTATTTTTAGCTGGGTTTCGAGACTGTTCTGGGTTTCGTGAATGTTCTAGAAATTATTTGGGTATATATAAGGGCGTGTTTGCCGATTTAAAGGAAGTTTGGATAAACGCTTGGACATAGAGTTTGGACATATAGTTTGGAAATACTTGCAGCTTCTATTTTAAATCCTTCTTTGTTGGAACTAACGTGGACTTATTATATTCTACAGTGATATAAATATCAAAGTGTTGAATTTGGAATTTTATCATATACATTTGTGTTTTGTTCTACCTCCGGATTATTTCCAACCTAATTATATTTATTAGATTGGGAAACACGTTTACCTTATACCAATTACCCTCAACAGCTCACTTCCTTGGTAAAACACGTTCGCGGATAGAAACTACTTTCTTGAGGAAAAGTGTTCAGTCTTTCATCACGTGGGTTCGAGTCCCGGTCGGGGTGAAGGACCTTATTTGGGAAGGTCTTCCAGCTGACTTGCGGTGCGCCGTTGGTTCTACCCATCATTTGTCTGAGTTCTTTCTCAACCAAAAATAGCTGGTCGCTATTATTACCAAAATTGTGTCAGTATATTTTTTAAAATAATAACAAAACATTAAAAGGTACTTATTGCTGAAGCTTGGCATAACATACCGCAGATACAAACTAAACAGTTCTCCGTGGGAGCTGGCTGATTTGGTTTATACATTTTCGTTAATTGGGATCAAGTTGTTCCAATTTGTGTTTGTACTAGTTAAACCTCACTACACACGATTCAGGTTCTCACAACTCTTATTTTTTATTTGCAACATTGTTCTTTACTCGCCTATTCTGTCTATTGGTGGATATCAAAGCGTTTCTCGAATAAGGATTTTATTTTCATGTTTTCTTATGTCATTATCTTAAAAAAACTGTTTATTTTTCACACATTTGCGAGCCTAAATACATAACGGAAAGTGAAACTTCAATAGAATTTATAACTTGCAATATAAAAAGAAACGTGCCCTAAAGCTACTTATTGAATGGACATTGAAGACGATTGCACAAATGTTAACTCTTGTCTAGTTGTTAGCACAATTAAATAGACACTGTTACGAACTTTTAATTCAAAATAGATCTTCAATGTATCTGTTAAATATTTAACATCATGACAGTATGTTGAAGTGTGTTTTCTAATGGCATTGTATAAAGCACATCATAAGAAGGATATAGATTATACAAAGAATGAAGTACAATTGTTTTTATCCCTTGCTAGGTAGGACCTGGTGTTGAAGCTGGAGCTTGTTGTTACCGCTTTCTTTGTACGTGCATTTGTTAAATACTTCAAATTGTATACGAATGTTAAGATATTCATTCCAATATATGATTCACAATATAACAATACTTAGTAAAGGCATTTGTAATAGAAGATAAAAAGAAACCATTGTATGCTGGGAAAAGAACCAATAAAAAGGATACGGGTGCTGATAAACCGATATTTGATAATTAAACAACGGAAAATTGTTTATTGTTGCACATTGACAGGAACAAAATAGCGCATGCAAAAAAAACTCATTATCAAAGATTGTGAAAATATCTGACAATAAAAATATTTAAGAAAACAACGACACGTAAAAGAAAAGAATAATTAAATGAAACACACACAACGAACAAAGAGCCAACGAATGAATAAAAAGGTAGCGTCCGTAGTATAATAGTTCAGGCGTTGGGCTCAATACCAAAGGATTCGAACCCCAGTCCGATCATGAGATGTTAGTCCCTGGGCAAGATTATTATCTAATGCCACCCCTCGCCAACTCCGAAGTAACTACACGAGTACAGGCCCAACCCAAGAAGTGAACAGTCAAGAGGGATTTATATACAGCGAACTAATATTACTCCCTATTGACTATAAACAGATTTTATTTAATTAAGAATATCTAAAAAAACAATGATACTGAAATAAGGTTTATTAATAAATCTGTAATACGAGCACACAGTTAATTGTCACTCCTCTATCACAGTAACCTGATCGTGCAATATGTTGTCATGTCATGCAACATTTAATTAACAGATGAAATGGATGCCGCAATTAACTATTATCCTTATGTTCGGGAGTTATGGTCAGACTAAGGTAAATAGTGCAGATTTAGGATCAGTCAGTTTCAGCTGAGAGCTGCTTCATCAGGTTCAGCACCATTAGATGTTGGGGCAGTAGCAATGCGTCTTCTTAAACTGTGTATAAAGTTGTTAGCAGATTGTTTTGCATAACAAATAAATGAAGCTGACTACGGGTTAAGAGCACGGAGGAACCCGACACATTAATGCAACTCACGGGTAATACTTTAGTGTTTTTTTTCATTGATTTTTCGTGTTTTCTTAAATTTCCATTTTTATTGGATTTTTTTGTATTGTTTTATAGTTGTACTGTATATACATGTAATGTTCGTTGATTTACCGAGAAGATATTGTTTGTTTGTTTGTTTGTTTGTTTCGTTTATTGGGTTTATCGTCCCACTAACAGTATTTCAGTTATCTGGATATGGTGTTTACTTGAAGCAGATATAGTGCTGCCTTCACTGTGTATAGCATGCAGTGAACACCTGGCATAATACCACACATAGTCACATTGTCCTGACACCAGACCAACGAGTCGTGGAACTACCCTTATATTTGCTTCAGCGGTAGCAAGGGAGCTATACCCCACTGCCATCTTTAATGACTTTGGTATATCGCGCCCCGGGATCGAACCCGGGGCCTCCTGTACCTGGGAAGAGATGTAATAAGTTTGATAAATATGAGTAGAATAGTGTAGTGTCGAAATGAGTAGAGTTGAGTTGGGCTGAGTTTAATACAGTAAAGAAAAGAAGATTAGAAAGTGGAGTATTGTTCATTTGAGTAGAGTAGAGAATAGTAGGTAGAACTGAATTGAGTTGAATAAGGCAGGGTGGGTGGTTTGGGGTGGGGCGAGGCGGAGTGGAGCTGAGCTAAGTTGAGTTGAGTTTAGTATATATTCCGGCCAGTCTTTTGTGCCAGGAACTGCTTGCTTCTGGATGGTTTTGTATCGATTACGTCACGGCAGTTTATGTGATCTTAACAACATTAAAATTGAAAATATATACAATGTTATGAAGTGGAAAAGATAAGTTTGTAGCGATAGTAGTTGTATTCAAATTTTAAGAAATTTAAGAATTTAAGGAAGAATTTAAAAATACAACGAAAAAGGTCAACAATTTTTTAACATTACATTCTCAACAATTTTTCATTTCACAACTGTTCTTCCTTTTTTATAACACCAAACCCTATTTTATCTTCACAAAAGATATAATTGTTCAAATATCGTTAAAGTGGACTTTTTATTCAAAACGCCATTATTTGTCTTTCTTTCATCAATATGATTCAAGAATCATTCCAATAAACAGGCATCGTAAATTTTAACTGGGCCAAGAGTCTAATGGGTAACTTGTTCAAGAGATTTCACTGCAGAGAGTATGTCGTGTCAATTTTCACGTAATGTAGTGGACCCCACTTAAGGAAGTTGATCCCCTCGGGTTAAACTAGTTTAATAAGATCATGTTAGTTCTGCATTAAATGCTTAAAGAAAACGTGCCAGCTATTTTTTTTAAAAAAAGTATTACTAACAAAATTGTAATATAATATGATATTCTTTCTTTTTGAATCATTTTAAAATGTCTTTAAATAGTCCATACGATTATATGAACAGAACAAAAGCGGAATGTCGGTAAACCGTAATTATCAAATAATTTGAATTTTAACCCTTTACACCTCGTGGTTCGAATCCCATTCGCGGCGAGGTACCTAATATGGGAAGATGGTCCAGCTTAACTACGGTGCCGGTGGTTCTGCCCAGACATTTGTCTTCGGCTTTCCTTCACGAAAAATTGCTTGAAGTCGCTTTCAAAACTTTTTAGTCGCCGCGATGTATTTAATTAACAAAAACAATTCTTATTCTGTACAGTAAAGAAAGAACTTATTAAATGTGGAAGATAAAAATTCACTTGATTTAAAAATAGCGGTATATTATGTAAAACATTAATTCTTTACGAATATGTTTTTATGGTATGTGCAAGATTAAGAAGGGTTTTAAAACGTACAAATGAGTTTAAATCTGATTTAATTCAAAACGAAACGGCCAGTGACTTGAAACAAGTCGAATACGTCATGTGCATTGAAAACTTGGCCCAGAGTTTAGCCGACAAGTTTGTTCCCAGAGCATATTGTTTCTGTTATGGGCAATCCGATGGTGATTGACGCATGTGCCGATATATAAGTATAAGTATATCTATATATAAGTGTGTGTGTTTTAAACTGGCTTATTGGCTTAACCATTGAGCGACTGTCGAAAAACAGCATAGAAATACATCTGATTTTTGTGCATGCGCATTTAACTGGAGTACCTTCTTAACTGCTACGGCCATGCGTCGGCTCTGGTTGGAAATGATGAGAAAATAAGTTAACATTCATCGTACTTATTAATTGCTTTTCAGACAAACGTCACAGCGACACAGGGTTGGTCACCATAGCAACGTTCGTCTACTTTTATGCAGGTAGACCACCGAAAAATAGTTGAACAGACCAGACAAATGTCTGGGTAAATCCCCCGAGCACCGCATGTCATCGCAAGCCCTTCGACCTTACTAGGACTTGCATACATGAGGAGAAAGGCGAGCCAACAGATGAGTTACAGACTCTACCATATCCGCCATCCCCATTAAAGGGTGTCCCTTAATTATTGACGTAAATGTAATAAAACCTTCTAAGTAGATTTACGTATGTTCTATCAGCAAAAAAAATAAATAAATGAATGTCACATAAAATTCGTGTATATATCAAATCGAAAATGATCCCGCAGTATAACTTACTCAACTCTACATCATCATATCTTTAATTAACGCTCTGGTGTCTCTTCGAGGCAATTTTTTTTTAAAATAAATAGGAAAAATGAAAATTAAGAACAAAACCAAAACTTTGCTAAGACAAGATTACGTACCTTTATTACCGATGTGTCAGCGGTTCCTTATAACTCCGTGTATGACAGCTGTACTGACTCGTCTTCCCGGCAAAGAATATCCTGATCATTGTTCTCTCTACACCCACAATTGAATCTTTACTGTTTTAGGCTTTTTCCCTTTTTTATCACACTTCACAGATAAAAGCAAGTATTAGATGTATGTTTTCTAAACAATTTTAGCAAGGGTTATCATTTTATTAGCTTTTCAAAATGAATGTATGTAAACTCGCGCTGACAGCCGTTTAGCTCTATACTAACCGTTTAATGTTAATATAAACAATTTACAAGTACATTTATATAGATATTAAATCCAAACTTAAACATTACCTTTTGGCTTTTAAACTCTGCAAAGTCTTAAACTTTTTTTCTATTAAGCTAATAAATTCCATATAAACGAACTGCACCCTGACCAAATGTATACGTTGTGGCGAGCGACAGGTATAGTGTGCGGCAGCGCTACACGATCCCGGCTACTACTCAATATTCATGAACATTACAATGTTCGCGCAACGGATTTTATCTCGCCAGATAATAAATACAGCCTAAGTCTCACAGGTTAAACGAGTAGGTTGAGTATTAATCCAACTTAAGGACTCGAGCTGTACGTGATCGGCTGTAGGTAGATATATACAGCCGATCGGAACGTGATTCGGCTGGACGTTGGTTGCGATTCACCTGTACATTAACATAGGTATTGTCTCTACCATTGAAATGCGTCTGGAAAATAAAGTTGTCGAATAAAATTATTTGGGAAGCAAAAGGTCTATTAATTATATTCGCATCAAAAGTATGCACGATGTAAGACTTAATTCATCATTTTGATAGCAAGCAATGACTCATGCCTAAATTCCCAGTTGTATATTGGTCTTGCGTCTCCTAAAATCGCTTAACAACATCCAGCGCGTGTTTTTTTCTCTAATGTCTCTATTTTATTATGAACACTAACATAATATGACGCTAATGTGTTAAATTGTTAATCACACGATTGGAACGAAATTATAAACATAGCATCTTGTCTATAGTGAGGGAATGCATTTGTCCTGCTTAAATCAACCCCATGATAGAGAGTAGATTTTAATTGGAGCTACTCGGAGTAGTTTGTTGATTATTTGATTATCGAATTGCATGATAATATAACCTTTCTCTCACCAAACGTTGCTTCCACTAATGGGATTTCATTTAAAATTGCTTACAGATTCCTCTGGAAATAAATGCAAGGTCTACATGTATTCAATTATCGCACGGGACAATTAAACGGATTTGGTAAAACTAGATGGCGGCTTAGTGGTGAAATGTAATTGCAATATTCATGTAGTTAAATAATCACTAGTCCTCTTTCATGAACGATAAAACAGATTTATGATTTAATACAAGTGTCGATGTTTGCATTTTGGAAAGTTTTGTCAATAGTGTTTGTTTTGTTTATTGTTATTGTTTTGTTGTTGTTGTTTTTTTCTGTTTGTTTTTGTTTGTTTTGTTTTTGCTTTGGTTGGCTAATACAGTATACAGTACAAGTTTATAAACAATGAGAATTTGACCAGCTGTGCTCTAATTACTTTCAAATTTTTCTGCTATACAACTTTAAAACTCGTTTTGTGCTTCAATCTATGTTCCTTCAGCTTTTTATTTAACCCAAAATAGTGTCAATAAATTTTGCAAACTGGTATTTTCTTCGTAAATTACGACATAATGTTGTGGAAATAGTTAGTCAATGGAATGATCTCTTTTCTCAATGCTATTTGTCGCAATTACCATACCTGTCACTGATAATGACCTGTATGACACGTCTGTGAACGGAGCAAACCTATATCAAACATCCCTCGGTCTGAGCAAGATCGCAACTTCTTGCTAATCAATTGCGAAATTATATTCCGGAAATAGTCGAGTTGTTACGAATGCTTTGGAATGTCATGGGTTGTGCTTGTAACGAGTTTTACCACTCGTCTACTTATCAATTGTATGCTTCGTTCATAATTGCATCATATCACGCCATAATATAAAATTTATTATTAATTGTTCGCAAACATATATGTTTTTGTCTACCCTATAGACAAATACAGCTTTACAGCACATTATGTATACAAATTTAAATTTGTACTTGCATTTTAAACTCTTATTTGTAAATATTTGGTTGGTTCTGAAATGCCTTGTATAATGGAACCATATATCATAAATTGTATTGTATTGGCAGCTGTATAATTATCATTCGCACAATCTTAAACAACTTTTCTTGTGTATGCTTTAATTTCACGTAATGATGACGAAACGTATCCAACATCACATCATCGGCACCCTATTGCCCCCTCCTTTTAAATGAAAGTGATCTGCAGATATGACCTATGACCTAACAACGACCAAACAAAGTCACCTCGAAAGTGCCAATGTCATTATCGACGGAAGCATATAATAAGTGGAAATATAACATAATTAAAAATAGGTCGGTACATGTGGGAAAATAAATTCTTAAGTTCCTGTGATTTCTATTCAGCATCCAGTAAACGACGGTTTTGCAAAGAACACTAACTGTATACGGTACTCCAACACACATTGTTGTTAGACATAAAATTGTCCTGTTTCAATAGGTCGAAAATGGCAAACAACACACGAAAGTGCATGTATACAACGCATAGGCAATTTGAACCGGAAATGAGTATGTGTCGACGCTTTTAAATCCTAGTTGGCCGTAGTTCAAATGGTTGCGGCACACCGCTGTCAAAAAGCCAATAAACACCGGATCAAATATTGCCGCCATTTAAAAGTTTAATGAGTTAAGTGGTCGTGGAGTAAGGGAGTTTTCTTCTTATTCATACCATCAAGCTATAGACCGATTTAGTCTAAATATTGACTGATACATTGGGTAGTTTCACCAAGTACTGTGACAAAATTTCATAGCGTTTGATTTTTGTCGCTCTGTAGGTATGACGTGTCAGAAAGATCTTTAAGAACATAACAAAAGAGTAAACACCAATAACAAAAGAGTAAACACCATAAATTGAGTTTTGTCTCATGTCTAAATATTACTTTAAAGTGGCCATCACTCTTAAATAGCAATATATATATATATATATATATATATATATATATATATATATATATATATACTGAACTTATTTAGAAATATTGCATTAAGGATGACATCTGACAGTTTGCCTTTATCAAATACATGTATCAACAGCCTTCCGTATTTGATTGTTGTTGTTGTGTCTTTTTTCGTTGTTGTTGTTGTTTCTGTGCTGGGTAGGTGTGAGGATGGTGGGAATTGACTATTACTCCTGCATACATTCATACTGTAGTCTACTAGATCACTAGTTTGAACACAACCTCAACTGTTAGACAATAAGAATTGTGAAAATGTTCTTCCGAAATATTTAAATAGACACGATGGTGATTTTTGTTAAAAAGATGTCTACGTCAGATCAGGTTTGCCAGGTCTTCATGTTCATGTTCAAAATGTTTCCAAAAGTAGGTGGCCACTGGTATTTTAAGGATTAAAATTACTTACTTTGCATCCTAGCTCAGATAGGAAGCACATGTTTGTAGTAAAGAGTTGCTGTTTTGAAAGCAGAAAGCATTGTCAATACTGCCAGGAAAAATAGCGTAAATGATAAATGAGTGTCAGCATGCAAGAAGTCTTCAAATTATGGTATCTGTGTACCCAGATGTCAAAGTTAACTGAATTGAGTAAGCATCATATATTATCTTAGCATGATGGTAGGACGTTTTCTGCATTTTCATTCAGGCTACTATTGAAGACATTTGCAGGGATTCTCTGCTTACGGCACACAAAAAAATCTAGGCATATCACTTAATCTTTAGTGTAAGTAACAAATGTTCACTTACCGCGCTGGTCAAAATTACTACTTGCCAATTCACGATTTTACAAACAAAAGAAACTTTAAAATTTTACACTGGTTAGTTATCTACATTTGTACTATAGAGTAATAATTCATTGTTATGACACTGGTTAGTTATCTACATTTGTACTATAGAGTAATAATTCATTGTTATGACACTGGTTAGTTATCTACATTTGTACTATAGAGTGATAATTCATTGTTATGACACTGGTTAGTTATCTACATTTGTACTATAGAGTGATAATTCATTGTTATGACACTGGTTAGTTATCTACATTTGTACGATAGAGTGATAATTCATTGTTATGACACTGGTTAGTTATCTATATTTGTACTATAGAGTGATAATTCATTGTTATGACACTGGTTAGTTATCTATATTTGTACTATAGAGTGATAATTCATTGTTATGACACTGGTTAGTTATCTACATTTGTACTATAGAGTGATAATTCATTGTTATGACACTGGTTAGTTATCTACATTTGTACTATAGAGTGATAATTCATTGTTATGACACTGGTTAGTTATCTACATTTGTACTATAGAGTGATAATTCATTGTTATGACACTGGTTAGTTATCTACATTTGTACGATAGAGTGATAATTCATTGTTATGACAATGGTTAGTTATCTACATTTGTACGATAGAGTGATAATTCATTGTTATGACAATGGTTAGTTATCTACATTTGTACTATAGAGTGATAATTCATTGTTATGACACTGGTTAGTTATCTACATTTGTACTATAGAGTGATAATTCATTGTTATGACACTGGTTAGTTATCTACATTTGTACTATAGAGTGATAATTCATTGTTATGACACTGGTTAGTTATCTACATTTGTACTATAGAGTGATAATTCATTGTTATGACACTGGTTAGTTATCTACATTTGTACGATAGAGTGATAATTCATTGTTATGACAATGGTTAGTTATCTACATTTGTACTATAGAGTGATAATTCATTGTTATGACACTGGTTAGTTATACATTTGTACTATAGAGTGATAATTCATTGTTATGACACTGGTTAGTTATCTACATTTGTACTATAGAGTGATAATTCATTGTTATGACACTGGTTAGTTATCTACATTTGTACTATAGAGTGATAATTCATTGTTATGACACTGGTTAGTTATCTACATTTGTACGATAGAGTGATAATTCATTGTTATGACACTGGTTAGTTATCTACATTTGTACTATAGAGTGATAATTCATTGTTATGACACTGGTTAGTTATCTACATTTGTACTATAGAGTGATAATTCATTGTTATGACACTGGTTAGTTATCTACATTTGTACTATAGAGTGATAATTCATTGTTATGACACTGGTTAGTTATCTACATTTGTACTATAGAGTGATAATTCATTGTTATGACACTGGTTAGTTATCTACATTTGTACTATAGAGTGATAATTCATTGTTATGACACTGGTTAGTTATCTACATTTGTACTATAGAGTGATAATTCATTGTTATGACACTGGTTAGTTATCTACATTTGTACTATAGAGTGATAATTCATTGTTATGACACTGGTTAGTTATCTACATTTGTACTATAGAGTGATAATTCATTGTTATGACACTGGTTAGTTATCTACATTTGTACTATAGAGTGATAATTCATTGTTATGACACTGGTTAGTTATCTACATTTGTACGATAGAGTGATAATTCATTGTTATGACACTGGTTAGTTATCTACATTTGTACTATAGAGTGATAATTCATTGTTATGACACTGGTTAGTTATCTACATTTGTACTATAGAGTGATAATTCATTGTTATGACACTGGTTAGTTATCTACATTTGTACTATAGAGTGATAATTCATTGTTATGACACTGGTTAGTTATCTACATTTGAACGATAGAGTGATAATTCATTGTTATGAAAACGAACTCGTTATTTTAGTGAAGAAAAATAACTTGAAAGCAGCTTTCGATGCTGAACTCATTAGTTTATGGAAAATGAAATAAGCCAACATTCTAATATTGTAGATGACAACACGTGAGCTTAAGGAAGGGAGAAATGCTCCAGTTGTCTAACTTCTGTTGTCAATAGTTTCCCAAGTAGTCAATAGTTTACCCAATGGCTTCTATTTAACGCTATTTGGTCACGCATGTTTAAATATGCAGTTTTTCAAATATTTGCTCAAAAGCAGAAACGTAGATGAACCACAATGAATAATGGATTCAGTAGTAATCTCTGATCCCTAGACTATATACACATTCTGTCATACAACAGACTGCTGTCTTAAGGTTTGGAGAACCAAATGTTGCAAATGTCGTCGTTTTTAATATCTTTAGTGGTTTTTTTAAAGTTAAAAATATAAGATAGCTTAAGAGGTGGCACCCGACAGTTCGGCCTACAGTTTCTCAAACTAGCAAATAGTTTGCTGTTACCTGAACAGGTTCCGAGGAATGCTGTTTGTTTGTGTCCTACAACTATTTGAAAAGTAAAGCCTAACACCCCATTCCCCATCACATATGTATTTTGTTTATGAGCCACGGTGCACTGTCAGCTATTTAAAACTAAGAAAACCACGTGACCACTTATTTTTTAAATACTATTATACGATTGTCCAGGTAATCCGCTCTGATATCGATATCCGTTATAGCAGAAATTCCAATTGTGATTATTTATAGATTTGAAGGAATAAACATTTAAAGTGAATCATTGCACGAAGTGTATTGTCTAACAACCAAGGATATGTCAGAAATGTCGGAATAAAAGTATGAGTTTATGAAAACATTATGCCAAAAGTCTACTAAACAGGGGAAAGCTATTGTTGCATGAATTTGATACAGGTTAACTGTCAGGTAACATATTAAAATTAAAATGTAGGAATATGTGTGTACCTCAGCCATGAAAAGTACGCAGTCATTGAATGGTCCGTAGGTGGAATTGTGACTCAATAATCCAAGTCAATTTAAGTTAATATTTGCACGTTCGTCTTGCAATTGGTTTATTCACAATTCTACGATGCAAGTTGCATCTTATCAACTGAAGCTGGATATCTGATTTTTATACGTCAAAGTGATTTGGATATTAGTATTTTCCTAAGAAAGAAAAAATGTCGGTATGCCTACAATAACATACAGATATGACTTGCTATCGAATTACGATGTTCGGAAGTTTCCTATTAGAAACTGTAATGAAACATTGGCATATTTTGTCTCCCATACTTGTTCAAAATTAAGTAACAGGAAAATGGCCATGTCATTGTTATACAACTTGCCACTTTCAGATGTCCCACATAGCTAATAACATCACTCTATAACGACGATAAACTTCTTCACATCACTTAATTGTATGGGCTGTTTGATTGGTTGGCTAGGCTTGTTCAATTATGACTCTAATAGCTTCAAAGGGTGCAGGCAATCAATGCCATCATGTCGGTGTTTGTCTTAATCTTTTGTGGTCCGTCTATATTAAAGGTGCTATCCGACAGTTTACCTATATATCGAATGCTGTAGCAATATTTGTCTGCTGTTTTGGACATTTATGTATTATTTCTGCATAAACTCATACTTTATCTTAGGAAAAGACGATTTGGAGCACTACCTGTGTTGTACAAATACAGTACAAATTGCAAAACAAATCACACTCGTTCTTTCCAAATCTATAAATAAGCATGATAGTGACCTCTGCATAATATAGATACCGACGTCAGCGTGAACTACTCGGATGACGATATTAGTGATATTAAAAGTAAGCTGTCTCGTGGTTTTCTTAGCTTTAAACTAGCCACCTTTGCAGCGTGGGTCACATAGGAAATGCCTGTTGGCAATGAAGAGTGGTGATTTATGCTTCTTCGATCATACAGATCTAGTGCGATAATGAATATTATTTTGCAAATCCTCTTCGTGTAAAAATGACTTATTTGGTTACTTGAGTAAAACTATTTGATCCAAACTGTTGAAAACCATATTGAATGTCTATATTGGTCATGCGATCAGTATTTAAATATAAAAGATATGTCTATGATCATTTAGAACGTTAAGTTAACCCTTTCTTGTTTCTTATTTATAAATTATTGGACAATAATACAGACTAGGTCCGCTGCTTGCTCCATTATCAGGTGGACATGTCCTTGATCGGACGTTTGGGCGCTGCCGACGACGACCTCCATAGGTTTGCCGATCTGGGTGATCAGGCCCCGGCAGGGAAAAGCTTTAGCAATATCTGCTGCTTGCAGACAGTGTCGAGGTAATATTATCCTTGTAAGTGGTCTAATGTTTCTTCTACCATTCCTCTTCCCTTTTCCTCAAGATCCACTGTGAGGCTGCCTCAGCTTCTTGAGACATCTGCTATGGATTTCTTAAGATTCCGGTCTTTGATGCCAATTGACAAAATGTTCGCCACAGAGACTGTGCAGGGAAGCCGCGACAGCCAACCTCAACTGGAAAACACCATGTCTTCCACTCATTCTTCTTGCATTCGTCTATCAAAGGCTGATATCTGGACAGTTGCTTCTCATAAGTCTTCATTACCCTCTCCACTCATGGCACAGAGAGTTCGATGAGCATTACCTGTAGACTCTTGTCTGACCACATCACAATGTCTGGCCTATTTGTAGTAATTGTGATGAGCTGGGGAAAATTCAGCTGCTTGCGTAAATCTGCTTCCATTGACCAGGCTTTTGAAAGTACATCTCATTGATTTTTTCACAGTGGCTCTTTCTCCTGTCCTGGTAACGTCGATTAACTCACTGAGAGGACCCTGTCATGGCGCCAGCGATACCTTCCATCTATTAGGGCTGTTCTGCATGACGATAACACGTGCTCCATGTTGACGTGTTTTCCGAATAGTTTGCACGATGCATCTTGTGCCAAGCTCTAATGGTGCAGATGTTTTGGCGATGGAAGGACATCGTAAACAAATTTTAAAAGAAGGTCGAAGCAAATTATCATTTAGCTCTACTTACTCCTTTACTTTACTCCTAACCGTCCAGGGACATTCGGCCTACGTCGGAGATATCTGTTTAATATCTCTTCAGCTTCTTAACTGTCGTAATTGGGATGTCGTAGACTAGAAAGAAGTAAAAGAACACTTGTTAGGCTGCCATGTTGATAACACAAGATTTTTAACCTCCCCTGAGGTCCTCTTGCACCTACTTGCTTCATTCAGTTGACTGCCGGAGTCATCATTTCTGCGATGCTCCCTTTGTCGTTCATTGACTCTATGAGTCACTTGCCAAACCAGTTCACTGGCTTCTCCCTGACTGTTGGTATGTCAATTCTGAACCAAACACTGTCATATATCTTCCCTTTACGAAGTGTCATGCTTCTGGACTTGGTAGGCTTGACTTTCTTCCTTGTCCACTTGATAAATCCATCAATGTTCTGCAACATTCCTCTGCCCTCCACGTACGTCTTGGCTGTAATGGCTGTATGACATCGGTTACCATCCTGTGTCCTCTGGACGTCTTCTCCGCTGACTTCACGATAAGGTTCATTGCGGCTTCAAACAGTACTACAGAGATGGCACAACCGGTGATGATTCCAGCTTCAAGTATCTGCCAGTCTGCTGTAAAGCTTAGGCTTGAAAAAAATCATATTAAAGCTGTCGAAGTATTGCCTACAATATGTTGCGGGACTTCTCTGGTACAAGGTACCTCTCGAATGTGGTCATCACTACCTTGGGGTATGAGGCAATTCGCTTTGGCCATATGACAGCTAAGTCACCTTTACCCTCCCTGGTTCTCTGATGATCTGGGTCTGGACACTTGTGTGTTTCAGAAATCATGAGACGCTAGGACTGATTTTGAGACCATAAAGTAATCGTCTGGTCTGGTGTGGCAAACAATGATTGTAGCTGACAGTAGGATTTGACCAAGTTTAATTATTTGTCTACAGTACAAGGCTCCAAATATATGTCCCCATACAGACGAATTGTTTTTAAAAGTGGGTACTAGTTTACCGCATAGATGTCAATAAAAGTTCAAAAAGAGAGTAAAGCCGTGACATCGTGACAATGGGATCTTGTAAGCGCCGTCTTCCGAATAAGAAAGAAGTTCTGAAAGCAAATATTCTCAAGATAAAAAATAAAAAAAGACTTTTCAATCTTTTAAAAAGTTATATTTGTAGTTCTATCTCTACTGTTCTTTATGACATGTTGTGGGCCTGGAAACGCTCACCCTGTATGTCTTACATATACATCATAAACGTAAAATGTTTTAATAGTCTCTTTACAGACTAAATAAAGATTCTCTGTATAAATCATTTAAAGTATCGTTCTTCACTAGATTTAACTTTTTTTTTTATTTGATGCGTTCTTACTTGAAAACTTTTCATTCAAATTTTTGTCTAATGGATTTTTTTCTTTTACTTTTATCTTGCAACCTCAAATTGAACATTCATTTCATCTTTCACTGCTCTTCAAATCGTTTATAAACTGGTCAGACCGTTACACGAACGATTTTGGTTGCATATACAGACCTTTGAGTTCCTCCTTGAAATAAATGGAAAAGCTTGTATGATATAGACTCTGGTCTCTCTGACTAATCGAAAATAAATATAACTCTCGAGACACAAGTAAAAACATTCCAAACATGTCTCAGTCTCACCCTTGCTCTCACATACTCGTGAATGGGTAAATATTTAATGGAATTTAAGCTTATAGAATATCTTTATTAAGCTTATTTTAAGAAGCGTTAACAAGATTAATGCATATTATGTTATATTATGTTATGTATTATTGTTAGAATCATTTCAGCAATTTAAAAGCACACACAGCCAAAATTGTTTCAAATGCTATTTTTCCTGCTATTAATTTTAGAACTTTTTCTGTCATAAATAGTAACTGTTCATATCTTTATATATATCTGTGTGTTTATTTGTTAACAGCAGTTGCTCTAACAATAACATTTTCATATAAACAAAAGGCATATTTTATCTGTTGGAACCGCTAGTATTTGAAATTCTCTGATTACGTCCCCTTTATACTGCACCAGTATTACTTGAATACATAGTCTGAAGAGGTATCCGACAGTTTGGGCCATTGCTTTTTGAACAAACAAATATATTATTGCACTCAGGAAATATCCCGCATTTAGCCGTTTATTTATGTTAATATTTTTATTAAGTTGAACTTAACTCCCTACTAGTCATCACAAACACGCACATATATTTAATATCATAGTCACGCTGCACAGTTAGCTGTGTTTAAACTAAGCAAACTACATGACCACTTAACTTTTGATACCACGTTAAATGATCATCCGGGTATTATTCCATGACATTGATATATTTTTTAGCAGAAATCCACATCGTGCATGTTTATAGCTGTGGATAAAATGAACATATAAAGTAATTTATTTTGCTATTGGCACTGTCTAACTCATTGTTAAACAGGTTATATTAAAAGTCACCTTTAGGCGAATCACACACTCCACAAAACAGGGGTTATATAGCTAGATGCATTTGATGTAGGCAAACAGTCGGATACCACCAATCTAAAACTTTCTTTACAAAAGCGGTGTCCGTTTCTTTAACAATTGCATAAATGACAGTAACTCTACACAACATGAATAGGGACTACAATATAGATCAATGAAAAGAATGGCCTCTCTGCCGAAGTTACACCTTTATAGTAAAACATAAAAAGTCTTTGAGCAGTAAGTGAGTTGTATTGACAATCTTAGCTGGGCGTGGTAGACATGCAGTGGGGATGAATCCAGTTTAAAGCACGTTAATGGTACTTTGAGGTATTCTTGAAGTAAAT
This sequence comes from Sinonovacula constricta, assembly GCA_007844125.1. NCBI lineage: Eukaryota > Metazoa > Mollusca > Bivalvia > Cardiida > Solecurtidae > Sinonovacula > Sinonovacula constricta. The sequence goes on along the minus strand of CM017555.1, from coordinate 17,049,279 downwards.
TAGTCTGTGAGTAGGTATATGTGAATGTAAATATTTGTATCTGATGATTGACAAACGATGAGTTGAGAGCGAAATTCAAATAGTAATAAGTACAAGGCAAACATACTAACCCAGTACATAATAGTTGTCAATGTTAAACATCTATTCAGATTTTTTCTTTTGTTATATGTATTTATTTGAGAAAGGGAAACTTCGTTTGAAACTGAATATTTTAAGATAATGTTAGAACATGTTTTATTGTATAATGACGCAATCACAATTCTATAAACGGAAATAAATTGTTCGATTTTGGAAAATCTGTTAAAATCCACACGCATCAGAAAATGCATGTTCTTGCTTTTACCTTGGTGCCAAAAAGTTAGTCATATTTAATTTATTTAAAAGTAAACTCTTAAAGTATAATGTACCCGCGGTTTAGTCGTTATAAATATTAAGTTATAATATAACTTAGACTGCATCGCGTTTTGACGCCTTTGAAAACGGTATGCCAGTTTAAAATATGTGCACTTATTTTTGAAATATCAAAGACTTTAAATATACTGCTTTGTAATGACCTACATCAAATGTTAATACTAGTAAATTTCGTAAGCAAATTGACAAACTTTGTAACACGGCGGATTCAGCCATCTTGACGTGCTTTTTTTCCATGTACAATAGACCGAATGTTCTAAACCCTTTTTAATTTGCATAAAAGAAACGACGTTCGGAAATGACCCTGTGCTGTCCTATTCCATTAAAGAAATTCAATATCTAACACATAAACTCATCGAATAAACAACCAAACATCAATTGTGGCAAATGTTCGAATGTAAACTCATGTCGACTAATGTATATTCGAGTGCTACTTTAGTGCTTGGTGACGCGAGTTTTTGCCGTTAAAATCTCATTATCTTGATTTACTATGGTATATTGGCTTGAAGTGCTTAGTATACAACATCACACTTACCAATATCTGTCTGATCGGTCTTCTTTACAGGTACTTCAAATCTTAAAGGTATTGTGGTCTATAAACAAACTTCATTCTTAAAGGTAGTGTGGGATACCTTTTAGACAGAAATTAAATCGTAGAACTATTACACAAAAATGTCAGCAAACTATTATAAACTTAAAAGGTGTCGCTTATCGGATTGCCGGTGTTCAAGATTTGTGATAGAGTTGTCATGTAGTACCACACACATTGAATCCTATCTCGGTATACGCGACACAGTTCGCTTTCTTTAGAACAAACCATCAGAAGTTTGGATCCGCTTGACTACAATGAGTTGATAATGTAACCATAGTAGGATTGGGATTTGTCGGCATTTTGCCGATAGTGAGCAGCGACATTTCTATCATTACAGCACAGGGGCACATATGAGGTGCCCGGGGACTGAAGCCGGTCGGTCTATTATACTGACACGGACAAGTCAGGCGTAAGGCTGTCCCCTTAGCCACGAGTGTTAGGGAGGAAGCCACTGCTACCAACTTTAAAGTCTTTGGTTTGACCCGGCCGGGGTTTGAACCTACGACCTCCCGATCCGCAAGCCGATGCTCTACCACCTGAGCTATTGCGGCCTGTGTGTAACCATAGTATATGGCTAATAAATATTCAGTGTTGTATAACAACAAATTAGCTTCCCCGATTTGTTGTAAAAGGAATAGGCCTTGCATCAAATCGACTTTTACAATAAGCACAAAACACTATTCTATTTAAAAAATTACATGATAATAATGAAAGATCCAAATCGACTTTTTTCAATAAATCACACTTTATTACTATAAGGGCAATGACAAAAGTCCTTATAACTAAAACTCAAATCAACGTAAAATTTTGTTGTTTCAAACTTACTTTAAGCAACCAGCTTCAAAGCACCAAATCTGAACACAATAGACATTGTATTTGCAAAGGAGCTTGAAATGGATATACGGCATTATATATGGTGTAATTAAGCAGTTTTTATTTACTTAATGTTGGGGCAGTTATCACCAGACAACGAATTGATAAACATTTGTACTGTAAGTCATGTATAATAATATAGTTTAAAAGATATTTATAATTAATAAATATATTCAAGGAAAATTAGAATGACGTGGTATTCATATACAATCTGGCGTTTTGCATTTCTTTTGTTATTGATCTTTTTCGAAAGACTAAGAGTTTGTTCTTTTGATATGTCTTTGTTGTATTTCTAAAGCAATAAGATGTCAGAAAGTGAAAGGTGACAACAGAACACAAGTGAGAACCTGGGGCTGTATCCATAAATAAACCTTTATATTAGAAGAAATGTCTTAGTTTGAGTCAGAACAAGCCCACCTAAGGTTCTCTTTGAATAGGACCCCTGGTGGACAATGAACTTACAATCAACACTACTTCAAAATAGACAGGATATCAATCTTATTAGACACGTGCGTAAACTATTTACAAACAAGCAAAAGTAAAAAGAAAATGTGCACGGACAAGAACAACATAATTAATGAAAAGACAAGTTTATAGTTTATTAAACAAAATCAATTAATAAAAAGACAACATTTTTAATTGTATATAGCTTGACAATATTGATAGCAATATATGCAACTGAAGCGTATCAGAAAATAATCATTTCTATCTTGTTTTATTTAACATCAGAGACATAAGACATTTTTTGAGTTCGTATCTATACAAACTTGTATAGGTAGATTGGGCTGCTCGCAATCTAAGTTTAAACCACAAAATTAATTCTTTTTGTTTCACTTTTTAAAAGAGTGTATTTGAAGGCAATAAAAGAAATAGACATCGAAAAGAATAACGATATGTATTTTAAATAAATATATTTACTTTAACATTTATCAAACAATAATTTTAAAATTTTAAATAGGCACAGTCTCAAAAACGGTTGCAAACTTGCATGTTTCGACATAGAAAGCGAGGCCTATATCGGTGAGACAGTTATTTTTACAATAACAAGCACTGTTAATGTCGAGACAATGTCGACATTAATTTTTTCATATACTGGCAAACAATTACATGTACAGAGATGGAACAATCCCACTTCCATCTAAATGTTTGTCCAGCTATAAACAAACGTGTAATCTTTATTATTTATATAATCAATGTTTTAAAATGTGGACATCCTAGACGTGAGCAGGTTTTCTGAATGATTAGGAGCCCTTGAATACCATATACACACTGATTTATTTGCAAGACATCATAATATCACACCATGGGCCAAACTTCAGTTAAAGTGACAAACATTTCGGCCATTAGCACGGGTCAATACGATTTACCATGTCGCCGAAACAATCCCTACTGCCGTAGGCTGGAGGTGGGTTAGTACAACTCCTAGTGAACACACATGGGCTCCACTCTGTCCAGTCCACATCTACAATGAGCTGCCAAATGAAGCAATCCTTAGAGTATACGTCTACAATATAATAAACAATGCATTCATCTAAATGCAGTTTCCACCCACATGAGTTCAGTCACATGAAAGATAATTTTAGTTGTCATTCATTATAATATTGTATAAAGTTATTTCAAGTTTTGTTTAATTAACTACAATATCTGTAAAAATAGTAATAATATCAGCGTATACCTCAACTAGAGTTTTAAATAGGACAAATGGTATTCTTGATATTTTTATTTCATTCTTTAAATATAGTCCTTAGTAATTTACGAAAAACGTAAAGAACAGCAACAGGATTTTTTTTCTCCTTAACACCACTGTTACAAATAAATGATTCTGACTTTTCATTACACAGCTACTTTACACACGTTATTTAGAAACATTTATACAAACGAACTTCCCTTTTGTATGTGCTCTCTTTGATTTTGAAACAGTTTAACAACCAGACAAAGTCAAATGCAGTTGAGACGCTTATGTATATATAGAATTACCCACTTATTAATTCTGTAAATACAATAAGCTAAGCAAGTACGTATATTAGCAAATGTTATGTTTGGTTGTTATACACAACTTATATTTCATGATTTACAAATAACAGTTTCTAATTTGACGTTTAAGAATATAATTTACCCATTTAAGGATAAATAAAGGATCACTATAAATTAATTCTCGCTTGATATCCAGATAAACTATTTCTGCATTTAACATCTTAAATAGTCAATTTTAGAAATTTATTATTTTTAATTGTGGGAATACAAAAAGCTAAGCAAGTAATTGCAAATGTTGTGTTGTATGATTTGTGATTTAAAAAATGTGAAAACATTATGAAACAAGTAAGCTAGCGGTATTTCATCAAAATAAAATTGTGTTATTGTGAGAAAGCATATTATCTTTTAGTTTTTTTTTGTTTGTACATCAAAATAACCATCAATTAATTGTGTTAAATAAAATTTAAGTAAGAAATGGCCTACGTGTACGCTTTTAAAACACCACCGACGCCGATGCTGTGTATCTTTTTATAGATTGCCACCTTTTTTAACGTTTACCGCATTTCTAAAACAACATGTCAGTCCGATAAAACAGCATCATTTCTACAATACAATATGTCAATAAATTGAAATTATTCATCTTTCGAACAGGTAAGATATACTAGCAGAAAAAAAGAAACTGTACATGTGTAAAATGTTCATAGGACATACACGGTATTGATAAGCTGACTTTTGTTTAGAGCACGCCTAGTGAAAACTGATATTTCTATCCAAGACACTGCTGATGCAATAAGCATATCAATGAAGCTGGTGTTACATGATCTGTCTTGCACTTAGTATGATACATAGAAATACCCATTCTAATAAAACATAGCAACTGTTCTGTTCTGTTCTCATTTCTTTCATCTGATTCTTTATCCGTTAATAAAATGTGTATCTTTTACCAGTCAGGCTTTTTATGGTTAATTTTGTACAAATTCCACCCAGTTTCAAAACGTATATACATCATGTCTTTTCCCCGTGAGTAATTGAATAGTATGCAGAGCGATTTGTTTCGGGTGCTAAATTCTATTTTGATCAGCAGTTATAACGAATCAATAACGCAGATCGCATGACATGAGTGTCTGATTTCTACTTCTAATTTGCGTCCATATATCAAAAGTATGTCATTTATGAAAGAAAAGCTGATAAAAAAACATCCATTCGAAATTAGTATCCGACTTGTCATAGGTTTTAATCAGTACATCTGATAACTTTGTATTGAAACAGTATGCAAATTCCAAAATAACAAGCTCATATGGAACACAGGTAGATATATTATGAAGTAGATTGTACTATAAGCTGCAGTGTTTGTAGCGTTGAGATAGGTTCAAACACGTCCTAAAACTGCATAGTCCATGAGCTAAATGATAAGTGATGTTATTTGAAACCAAAAAAAAAAAAGAAGAAAAAGAAAACAATGTGAGAAGAACTTATATAAAATACAAAAATTCGCTTGTCCGATCAGCAAAGGATGTACTAAACTGATTTCATGTAACATAAAATATTTTCAGTAAATGGTTTTGCAAGTAAATTGTTAATGAATTTTGGAAACGTATAGTATTAGTCTCATCAACAGTTAGACATGTATCAGCATAGAACAGTAGCCTACAACGTTTCCAAGTTCAGGATTAATCACGATGGAAATAATTTCATGACTCTGTGTTGAAAGATGTATTGATTTTAGTGTAATTTATATGTAGTATCACACTTTCTTTAACAATACTTGTTTAGTTATAATTGTTGTTGATCATGTGAATAATTCTGTCACATAACCGGTATACATAGAGGGAATGGGAGAAGTCAGGGCCCTCATTTCGTCATGTATTTACATGTTTGGAAATGTCTTTCCCTCTAGTGAAAAGTTGACTTTTCTTGTTCGATGGTTTTAGCTACGTTGTCTTATTGCGTTCCATGATCTACCGAATAAATTGTTGATTATTAAATCTTACGTATAAAGATTACTGTTTCTTTTACCGGTTTACCATTAACGTACCCGCTGACTCTTTTTTTCTTCAGAAAAATGTTCCGGCGAACAACGTAGCCTCCGCCCTGATAGCCGCAATATGCACCGCACGTCTTTGGTCTTCTTTGAAGATGGATTCGACAGTGTAAATGTAGGACACAACAGTGTACCAGTGTTCATGGGTAATTGGGAATAACATCTGACCTAAGGATCTATACATGTCTTTAGACGAGTGTATCTCTATTTCAGCAAGGTAGTTTTGATAGGCTCGGTTTAATTTTTCAACATTTTCTAAAGTATGTAGTTACAATGGGGATTTCAGTTAAAACATGCTCCGAATCTAACGAAAAAACCTTAACTTCATATACTGCGATAAGCGTGTTGGCTTTCTCTTAAAGCATTATAATTCTCTAAACTACGACAGTAAAGGGTTTCTATTAAAAAATAACTGATTTTTGCATTTAACCTCATCGTGCTTTATTGAAAAGGGTGCAGAGAAATAAATAATCATACTATTCATTACAAATAAACAAAATTATCTTACATAGTAGTTTAGAGGACTATGGCTTAAGACAGTGATAAGTTCATACAGTTTTGTGCACCCGATTTAATAACATCGACACGTTGTGTCAGTACTGTAAACTGAATGATGATCAAGTGACTATTATATTTATTTATACATTCTGGTGTTGAAAGTATTGACTATGAAATGGTGGAAAGTTGTGTGCGGACCTATTGCGTTTTGCAGTCATTTTCCAAAAAGGATTACCTTGTTAAAATTAATGTGTAATAAGTAGATTATCTTGGTATAAATTATGTACTTATTGTATGTCAAACAGTTGCTTAGCCCGAGTGCTCGGTGCAAAATTCCAATTACCTATTAATAGTATGTTTTTGCTGCTTGGTATTCCCCTCGGAGCTAGGACATTAATTGAAGAAAAAAACCAATGTGCGTACTTCGTCATTTGAAGTTTCATATTTATTACGTAACATTGGAATCTTTTTCTTGTACTCTGATTTGTACAGATAAAAACATGGTTCAAGAATAAATTCCGCATCGCCGTCACTATCGCTACCCCGTAAGCTGGTAGTGGATTGGTACAGGTCCTCCTCTATTTACACGGGTCACTTGTATCCAAACAGTTCGCCCCATTCCTCTGTCTATAGGCAGTAGAAGATGTAGCCAATAAGAATTCAGATTTTTTTAGAATACCTAATACAGCGATATAGTTTAACCGATATTTTCTTTTCATTGTTAGCAATACGTTTTGCCAAGCAATTAGACGTTCGAGTTTTAAAAATAGTCTCAACGCATGCGTCCTGTTTCATCATATAACATGTTATATGGCGTGCCGTTTCTTAGTCTATTTAAGCTCCTTAAAAATTGACGTGTGATTTTTGTTTGATAGCCAGGTCCCATATCCCCATAATTGCACACTTCCAAATACGTTACTTACACAAATGGCATTACTCAACAAGAACACCATGGTGTCTTTAAGTTTGACAGGATCAGTTCTGAATTGTTTAGTCCCCAAATCTAGACTCAAATTTTAACATTTTACTAATTTTACTCAAAGTAAAGTACAAGTACTTACAAAGTAAGCATTTTCTCTCACTGCGTTATAAAAGGGTAAATATGTTTAAACAGTTATCAAAATCATAAAGTTTACCTCCGAAACAGATGCTTATGCTCAACACCAAGCAAAACAGCGTAAAGATGACCTGTTGCAAACATGGCGATCCTGTTATCACCTTTAATATGTACTGAAATAGCTCAGGTGCCAATGTTGGAGAAGATCCTGTAAAAGTGCTCTTTAATAGAAACCTGTTCTAACCTCTTGCCCAATTAATGTCTTCTTTAACAGTTAAAACACCTCATTTTCTTCCAGGCAGCCCTTTCCATTCAACATTTTATTTTTATCTTAGAGTATATAATCAACGTTTTTAATAAATCAACACAGCCTTATACCCCCAACAAATATATATATATATATATATATATATATATATATATATATATATATATATATATATATATATATATATATATATATATATATATATATATATATATATATATATATATATATATATATATATATATATATATATATATATATATGTCTTACATAGACTGTTTGCTTTATTCCGTAATTACCGGTCTATAAACAGCCGCTTTTCATTGTAAGACATTTCAAGGATAAATTTGCAATGCTGTTGTAGATGCGTAACAGCTGACGTGAATGAACTGGTTTTAAACATGATAATGTCTCGTTCAACAATGTTATATATGGCATGTTTTGTTTGTGTTTGCAGATAATTGTTAATGTTTCATAAGAATCTCCCATCATTTCGACCACGGCCCCCACCGTTGGCCAATCAGTGGCCAGTATTCAGCAGTTTCTATAACGTATAGTAACGTTCCAAGTATGGTTCTAACCCGTGCATCTCGGGCAATCCGTCCTTTCTTCTGATGGTGGTTTATGTAGGCCATGTCGAATAAGGGGACCTTTGTATGAAATAATGTAAATTAAGAATGTAAAACGGAAACAGAAAAAACAACAAAAAAAACCCTGAAAATTGATAAATAAAATACAATAACACCACAGCTCATGAAAAATATAATCCAAGAAGAAGCAAAATGAGACAATTAAAAAAAGATGCAAGTCAATAAACAGAAAGGACTGAAACCATAAAAAGTAAGAGAATATTCTATAACAGTAAGAAAATTATTTAATAATGGTGTGGTTAAACGGATACAAAGAAAGAAAGAAAAAATAAAATACAAAAAGAAAGAAGGAAAAGAGAAAGATGGGGGAAGAAGGAAGAAAAGGGGAAGGAACAGTATAATGGGGTATTAAAGGAAGGAAAATGAGTAAAAGAATGATCAAAGAAAGAAGAAAAAGAAAAACATGGAGGCTGACAACAATTCAGTTGGGAAATGATGGAAAGAATGAAGGTAAAGACGTAAGGAATAAAATGAAAGAAATAAAAAAGAAATGAGAACGCAAGGAAGCAGGTAAAGAAGTAATGAGAGAACAGAAAGGTGGACTAAGAAAAGAGAGGATAAGGGTCGAAAGGAAAAGTGTCAATAAAAGAGAAAAATGATAGAGAAAATGAATAAGAACGGAAAGAAAGGGGTGAAAATTAAAAAGGGTTGGAATGAGAAATTGAATGACAGGGGGACAATTGAAAAGCATTGGGGAAAAGGAGAAAGAAAGAAAGAAAGAAGTAAGAAAATCGGATATACGGAAGAAATGAATTGATGTGGTCAAAGGAATGAAGAAAAAAAAGATAGAAAAAGACTTAATGAGCGAGCAATGAAATGATACAATGAGGGAGAAAAGAAGGAGGGAGAAAGGAATTAGCAATTAGCAGGAATTAGTAATGAAGAGAGGAACAACGATAGAAAGGAATAGAGTCTATAGACATAATAAGACATAAAGAAAGAAAAGGAACGGATACGAAGAAAAAAGGTAAATGGACGGGAATTAAGAAAGAAGTAAAGAAAAAAAGGAAATATATAGAATAAAGACAAATGAATATGACGCAATTAAAAGCTATTTAAAAAGGGCAAAAAAACGGAGGAGTGGTAGAATTACTGTAAGCAATATAACAAACTTAAATTAAGAAAAGAAACAATGCGAAAACGAAAAGAATACAGCAACACGATAGAAACACGAGATCGAGCGAAACTTGTTCAGGAATATAAATTACTAACCGTAAAATGCATTTCTCTAACAGACAGACCTAAAATAATCCGAAGCTATCATATTCGTATGAATTGAGTTTCATATTAAACTGGCTATAGCTAGTGCATGAGGCCATCCAATCGTACCTACTCGGCGATCTCCGGCAAGCTTCGGATATAGACTCTCGTAAATAATTGTAGGAATACACCAGTTGGTGATTTGCCCCGGCGAATAACTTCTCATTGCATTACGTAAACAAAGATGGCTGACTTTTTAAAGTGCATGCAGTACGCTTTAGATATGATGGAGATTCAACACTCCTTGAAAGAAGAGCAGTTTCTGCAAATTAACTTAATTCTTCCGACATAAAGGGGGGGAAAATCAGCCAAAACAATCTTTATTTCACTGCTTTTCCTTCCAATGACATTATAATTGTCCCTATTTTGTAGCAAATACAATGAACACGTTTTCAAATGAATTTCCGTGTTGCTGGCCTCCATTTTGGATGTAGTTCGTCAATATGGCGGCGACAGCATTATTTCCGAGGTGATTACGTAGAATCACCGAAGCGTGATCCGAGTGGAGGCCATCGAGCAAAGCTAATATATCAGTCACGTGGTCTAAGTCGGATCGAAAAGTTCGTGCACTGAATCGTAGACAACTACACTCGTTGGCGCCGCTCTGGACAGTGGTGCCTTTTATGGAATGAATTTTTGTATGCATTTTTGTATGGAGACGATAGTGTAGCAGTCAACATGAAATACAGTTGATCTGTACGACCCTTTTCACAATCTCCAACGCAGTGATCTCCCCCTTTCAGTAAGGAGAATCTCTGCTACCACACAGAAATCCTTCAAGATCTGGAAGGATTTGATTTTTTTACTTTTAATTTTTGATCAGTAAAATGACAATCGGAATGAATGTGTATGTTAGAAAAACGACCAATAATGGATGAAAAAACAAATTCTAACGATAAAGAAAAAAAAGAATGTATTTATCACTACAATCGTAACAACTCGGCCATTTCCGTCCTTTCGCCGAGGGCGAAATTTCAGTGTTACACCGGTTCAATGTAAACAATCAATGGATACTGTTGAAGAAATTCACAAAGTAGTAACGGAGTTTGACTCCTCCATAAAAGCGAAACCCAAACAGATCGAGTGTCTGCAGGCTCTGTTGGCAGGCATAGCTAATCTGCCTGTTGGTTACTATCGTCACGTGATTTTGTATGATGGCAGTGGTTTTAAGCGAGCGTAGCGATGTCGTAAACCCTGTGCGGAGTTAGCCCTTTTTAGAGACCCTTTTTTTAACAGTGTATCTTGCAACAATAGATTGTAGTCGGCAATGATAAAAAAGTAGCAGGCATTATTTAAAGGAATTCGCAGCCGTTTTGCGTGGTCTCGTTTAACACAAGAAACCGAGTAAGCCTATACCGATGACAAAAAGGCAGCTGCAGCTTGTAATATGTTATGTACAGTAGTACACCAGCGTTTAAGGGTACGCTAGTCAGGTTAAGGGTTGTTTACCGTTGTGGCTTTGATGAGATAGCATTCACGTAATTGCTAGAAGGAAAGGATCATGCTAGAAAGTTCATTTATTTATTTTTTAACTGGGCTTCGAGAATGTTCTGGGTTTCGTGAATGTTCTGGAAATTCTTTGGGTATATATAAAGGCGTGTTTGCCGATATAAAGTAAGTTTGGAAGTTTGGATAAAGAGTTTGGATGAACATTTGGGCATATAGTTTGGAAATACTTGCAGCTTCTATATTAAATCTTTCTGTGTTGGAACTTATGTGGACTTACCATATTCTACAGTGATAAAAATATTAAAGTGTTGGATTTGCAATTATATTATTAACATTCGTGTATTGTTCTACCTTTTGATTATTTCAACTGTGCTTATCTACGAGGACATTCTATCGAAAACTCTCCAGGATTATTTGACGTTGGATTATTAATTGGACTGTTAAAGGGACACCTCCTAAAGGGACAAACTGTAAGCTAACATTTATTTTGCTTTCTGAAGTTTTGTCTCATTTATTTGTTTTTGTTTGATTACGCCATAGATTTAATTGTTTATTAAAATAAAACATTGTACTAGTTTGTTGCTGGCTTGTTCTTTCTGTAACACCATTTCGTCGTTAAGTAAACGTGCCATTTTATAAATAAACTTATATAGCGACACCAGTCGTAACAAATATCATATATAGCAGACAACAAAGCAAAACAGAAGAAAGCAAAGTAGCAGATAGTGTAGTTCCAATCAGAATTACGGTTCGTTAGTTTCAAATATTTATGTAATGAATCGAGTGTTTAGTCCTCAGGATAGCCATCTTCTGGTTTAAAGCGCATGCTCTCTACGGCGTCTTGGATGTCTCACATATCTCTACGGCGTCTTGGATGTCTCACATCCGTGTTTTTCCTGTTATTATCTATCTTTAACATAGTTTTAACCTAGTGTCGGTCACATTCCAAGACACTTCTGAAGTCACTGAGCACTACATGTACCTCGCCCATTGAAATAATATTATAATTCACGTGATATTGATCTGAAGACGCTCTCGTAAAATCTGGAATGTTATAATGAGTGATGCAACTTAAACCGTCTCAAATATTCTTAACTATCATAAGTGAGACTTTCATTTTTGCTTTAGATTGTAGTAAAGACCTTCAAGGTTTAAAAGACCATCCATGTTGCATCACTGTGGGATTTCGAATTCGGATTTGGATTACAACTAGTGTATTTGAATGTATAGTTAAAATATCACCATTTTCGGACATTTGTGAATAATTGTGGATGCAATATGTCATTTGAACATTCAAGTAAGTGAACAATCTAAATTTGTATAGGACTTGGATCAGCTTAGACTTTCTTTAATATACATGATATATTGTTCTGTTTGTTGAATATTTGAATTGTAAAAAAATGTTATTTGTTTAATAAAATATATTTTGTTGTAAAACTTGTTGTTGGCTTTTGCTTTATGTTGCGACATTAACCATAACAACAGTTTTATACATTTACTTACATCTTTTTTCTGTAGCTACAATTTTTGAAATTAGAAGTGCCTGGTTGGAGTGCTCCACAACCCCAGCTCAGTCGGTTCCAACTCACCGTTCCAAGGCGGTGACTGCTGGTTTTTCTTTTTGTGAATGATGCTCGTCTCTCTGTTTTTTGTCACTTTTACATTAAGCTTGTGTCTAGTTCATATTTTAACATGTGATAATGCTCACTGGACCTTTACTTATTTTCCTATTGTTTGTTTTACAATTGTAAACATATAGTACTATACTGAACATTTTAATAGTATTAATGCTTTAATTGTCTATCTATCTTGGAATCGTCATTCATTATATACAATTAGAAGTTGATGCCTTTTAACAGAGTACTCGGTATTGACATGGTTGAGTACTCCGAGCTTTCTTTTGGAGAACTCGTTGTTTACATGGTTGAATACTCGGAGCTTTATTCTGGAAAAGTACTCGTTGTTGGCATAGATGAGTATTAAGAGCTTTCTTTCGGAGGAGTTCTCGGTGCTGACATGGTTTGGCACTCGGAGCTTTCTGTTTGTGTACCCGTTGTTGACATGGTTGAATACTCGGATCTTTCTTTCGGAGGAGTACTCGTTGACATGGTTGAGTACTCGGAGCTGTCTTTCAAAGGCATACTCGTTGTAGAAATGGTTGAGTGCTCGGTGGTTGTAGACCAGGAGATGTCTTTTGGAGGAGTACTCGTTGTTGACATGGTTGAGTACTCGGAGCTGACTTTGAAAGGAGTACTTGTTGTTGATGTGGTTGAGTACTCGGTGGTTGCGGACCAGGAGTTGCCTTTTGAAGGAGTACTCGTTAATAATATGGTTGGAAAGTCGGTGCTGTCTTTTGGAGGAGTACTCATTGTGGGCAGTGTTGTGTATTCGGAGCTTTCTTTCGAAGCAGTACTCATTAATGGCATGGTAAATTACTCGGAGCTGTCTTTTGAAGGAGTACTCGTTGTTGATTTGGTTAAGTACTCGGGGCTCTCTTTTGAAGGAGTACTCGCTGTTGACAACGTTGAGTACTCGGTGGTTGTGGACAAGAAGCTGTATTTTTTAGGATTACTCGTTAGTGACATGGTTGCGTAGTCGGTGCTGTCTTTTCGAGAAGTACTTATTATGGGCATGGTTGTGTATTCGGAGCTTTCTTTTGAGGCAGTACTCGTTAATGGCATAGTTAATAACTCGGGTCCGCCTTTTGAAGGAGTACTCGTTGTTGACATGGTTGAGAACTCGGTGGTTGTGGACCAGGAGCTGTCTTTTGGAGGATTACTTGTTAATGACATGGTTTCGTAGTCGGTGCTGTCTTTTGCAGGAGTACTCGTTGTTGACATGACTGAGTACTCGGAGCTGTCTTTTGAAAGAGCACTTGTTCTTAACATGGTTGAGTACTCGGTGGTTGTAGACAAGGAGCTGTCGTTTTTAGGAGTACTAGTTGTTGACATGATTGAGAATTTGGAGCTTTCTTTTGAAGGAGTACTGGTTGTTGACATGGTTGAGTACTCGGTGGTTGTGGACCAGGAGTTGTCTTTTGGAGGAATACTCGTTAATGACATGGTTGAGAACCCCGAGCTGTCTTTTGAAGGAGAACTTGTTGTTGACGTAGTTGAGTACTTGGTGGTTGTCGACCAGGAGTTGTCTTTTGGATGAGTACTCTTTAATGACATGGTTGAGTACTCGGAGCTGTCTTTTGGAGGAGTACTTGTTGTTGACATGGATGAGTACTCGGAGCTGTCCTTTGAAGGAGTACTCGTTGTTGACATGTCTGAGTACTCGGTGGTTGTGGACCAGGAGATGTCTTTTGGAGGAGTACTCGTTGTTGACATGGTTGAGTACTCGTAGCAGTCTTTGAAAGGAGTACTTGTTGTTGATGTGGTTGAGTACTCGCTGATTGCGGACCAGGAGATGTCTTTTGGAGGAGTACTCTTTAATGACATGGTTGAGTACTCGGAGCTGTCTTTAGGAGGAGTACTTGTTGTTGACATTGATGAGTACCCGGAGCTGTTTTTTGAAGGAGTACTAGTTGTTGACATGGTTGAGTACTTGGTGGTTGTGGACCAGGAGTTGCCTTTTGAAGGAGTACTCGTTAATAATATGGTTGGAAAGTCGGTGCTGTCTTTTGGAGGAGTACTCATTGTGGGCAGTGTTGTGTATTCGGAGCTTTCTTTCGAAGCAGTACTCATTAATGACATGGTTAAGTACTCGGGGCTGTCTTTTGAAGGAGTACTCGTTGTTGATTTGGTTAAGTACTCGGGGCTCTCTTTTGAAGGAGTACTCGCTGTTGACAACGTTGAGTACTTGGTGGTTGTGGACAAGAAGCTGTATTTTGGAGGATTACTCGTTAATGACATGGTTGCGTAGTCGGTGCTGTCTTTTCGAGAAGTACTTATTATGGGCATGGTTGTGTATTCGGAGCTTTCTTTTGAAGCAGTACTCGTTAATGGCATAGTTAATAACTCGGGTCCGCCTTTTGAAGGAGTACTCGTTGTTGACATGGTTGAGAACTCGGTGGTTGTGGACCAGGAGCTGTCTTTTGGAGGATTACTTGTTAATGACATGGTTTCGTAGTCGGTGCTGTCTTTTGCAGGAGTACTCGTTGTTGACATGACTGAGTACTCGGAGCTGTCTTTTGAAAGAGCACTTGTTCTTAACATGGTTGAGTACTCGGTGGTTGTAGACAAGGAGCTGTCGTTTTTAGGAGTACTAGTTGTTGACATGATTGAGAATTTGGAGCTTTCTTTTAATGGAGTACTGGTTGTTGACATGGTTGAGTACTCGGTGGTTGTGGACCAGGAGTTGTCTTTTGGAGGAATACTCGTTAATGACATGGTTGAGAACCCGGAGCTGTCTTTGGAAGGAGTACTTGTTGTTGACGTACTTGAGTACTTGGTGGTTGTCGACCAGGAGTTGTCTTTTGGATGAGTACTCTTTAATGACATGGTTGAGTACTCGGAGCTGTCTTTTGGAGGAGAACTTGTTGTTGACATGGATGAGTACTCGGAGCTGTCCTTTGAAGGAGTACTCGTTGTTGACATGTCTGAGTACTCGGTGGTTGTGGACCAGGAGATGTCTTTTGGGGGAGTACTCATTGTTGACATGGTTGAGTACTCGTAGCAGTCTTTGAAAGGAGTACTTGTTGTTGATGTGGTTGAGTACTCGCTGGTTGCGGACCAGGAGATGTCTTTTGGAGGAGTACTCTTTAATGACATGGTTGAGTACGCGGAGCTGTCTTTAGGAGGAGTACTTGTTGTTGACATGGATGAGTACTCGGAGCTGTCTTTTGAAGGAGTACTAGTTGTTGACATGGTTGAGTACTTGGTGGTTGTGGACCAGGAGTTGCCTTTTGAAGGAGTACTCGTTAATAATATGGTTGGAAAGTCGGTGCTGTCTTTTGGAGGAGTACTCATTGTGGGCAGTGTTGTGTATTCGGAGCTTTCTTTCGAAGCAGTGCTCATTAATGGCATGGTTAAGTACTCGGGGCTGTCTTTTGAAGGAGTACTCGTTGTTGATTTGGTTAAGTACTCGGGGCTCTCTTTTGAAGGAGTACTCGCTGTTGACAACGTTGAGTACTTGGTGGTTGTGGACAAGAAGCTGTATTTTGGAGGATTACTCGTTAATGACATGGTTGCGTAGTCGGTGCTGTCTTTTCGAGAAGTACTTATTATGGGCATGGTTGTGTATTCGGAGCTTTCTTTTGAAGCAGTACTCGTTAATGGCATAGTTAATAACTCGGGTCCGCCTTTTGAAGGAGTACTCGTTGTTGACATGGTTGAGAACTCGGTGGTTGTGGACCAGGAGCTGTCTTTTGGAGGATTACTTGTTAATGACATGGTTTCGTAGTCGGTGCTGTCTTTTGCAGGAGTACTCGTTGTTGGCATGACTGAGTACTCGGAGCTGTCTTTTGAAAGAGCACTCGTTCTTAACATGGTTGAGTACTCGGTGGTTGTAGTCAAGGAGCTGTCGTTTTTAGGAGTACTAGTTGTTGACATGATTGAGAATTTGGAGCTTTCTTTTGAAGGAGTACTGGTTGTTGACATGGTTGAGTACTCGGTGGTTGTGGACCAGGAGTTGTCTTTTGGAGGAATACTCGTTAATGACATGGTTGAGAACCCGGAGCTGTCTTTGGAAGAAGTACTTGTTGTTGACGTAGTTGAGTACTTGGTGGTTGTCGACCAGGAGTTGTCTTTTGGATGAATACTCTTTAATGACATGGTTGAGTACTCGGAGCTGTCTTTTGGAGGAGTACTTGTTGTTGACATGGATGAGTACTCGGAGCTGTCTTTTGAAGGAGTACTAGTTGTTGACATGGTTGAGTACTTGGTGGTTGTGGACCAGGAGTTGCCTTTTGAAGGAGTACTCGTTAATAATATGGTTGGAAAGTCGGTGCTGTCTTTTGGAGGAGTACTCATTGTGGGCAGTGTTGTGTATTCGGAGCTTTCTTTCGAAGCAGTGCTCGTTAATGGCATGGTTAAGTACTCGGGGCTGTCTTTTGAAGGAGTACTCGTTGTTGATTTGGTTAAGTACTCGGGGCTCTCTTTTGAAGGAGTACTCGCTGTTGACAACGTTGAGTACTTGGTGGTTGTGGACAAGAAGCTGTATTTTGGAGGATTACTCGTTAATGACATGGTTGCGTAGTCGGTGCTGTCTTTTCGAGAAGTACTTATTATGGGCATGGTTGTGTATTCGGAGCTTTCTTTTGAAGCAGTACTCGTTAATGGCATAGTTAATAACTCGGGTCCGCCTTTTGAAGGAGTACTCGTTGTTGACATGGTTGAGAACTCGGTGGTTGTGGACCAGGAGCTGTCTTTTGGAGGATTACTTGTTAATGACATGGTTTCGTAGTCGGTGCTGTCTTTTGCAGGAGTACTCGTTGTTGACATGACTGAGTACTCGGAGCTGTCTTTTGAAAGAGCACTCGTTCTTAACATGGTTGAGTACTCGGTGGTTGTAGTCAAGGAGCTGTCGTTTTTAGGAGTACTAGTTGTTGACATGATTGAGAATTTGGAGCTTTCTTTTGAAGGAGTACTGGTTGTTGACATGGTTGAGTACTCGGTGGTTGTGGACCAGGAGTTGTCTTTTGGAGGAATACTCGTTAATGACATGGTTGAGAACCCGGAGCTGTCTTTGGAAGGAGTACTTGTTGTTGACGTAGTTGAGTACTTGGTGGTTGTCGACCAGGAGTTGTCTTTTGGATGAATACTCTTTAATGACATGGTTGAGTACTCGGAGCTGTCTTTTGGAGGAGTACTTGTTGTTGACATGGATGAGTACTCGGAGCTGTCCTTTGAAGGAGTACTCGTTGTTGACTTGTCTGAGTACTCGTAGCAGTCTTTGAAAGGAGTACTTGTTGTTGATGTGGTTGAGTACTCGCTGGTTGCGGACCAGGAGATGTCTTTTGGAGAAGTACTCTTTAATGACATGGTTGAGTACTCGGAGCTGTCTTTAGGAGGAGTACATGTTGTTGACATGGATGAGTACTCGGAGCTGTCTTTTGAAGGAGTACTAGTTGTTGACATGGTTGAGTACTTGGTGGTTGTGGACCAGGAGTTGCCTTTTAAAGGAGTACTCGTTAGTAATATGGTTGGAAAGTCGGTGCTGTCTTTTGGAGGAGTACTCATTGTGGGCAGTGTTGTGTATTCGGAGCTTTCTTTCGAAGCAGTACTCATTAATGGCATGATTAAGTACTCGGGGCTGTCTTTTGAAGGAGTACTCGTTGTTGATTTGGTTAAGTACTCAGGGCTCTCTTTTGAAGGAGTACTCGCTGTTGACAACGTTGAGTACTCGGTGGTTGTGGACAAGAAGCTGTATTTTTTAGGATTACTCGTTAGTGACATGGTTGCGTAGTCGGTGCTGTCTTTTCGAGAAGTACTTATTATGGGCATGGTTGTGTATTCGGAGCTTTCTTTTGAGGCAGTACTCGTTAATGGCATAGTTAATAACTCGGGTCCGCCTTTTGAAGGAGTACTCGTTGTTGACATGGTTGAGAACTCGGTGGTTGTGGACCAGGAGCTGTCTTTTGGAGGATTACTTGTTAATGACATGGTTTCGTAGTCGGTGCTGTCTTTTGCAGGAGTACTCGTTGTTGGCATGTCTGAGTACTCGGAGCTGTCTTTTGAAAGAGCACTCGTTCTTAACATGGTTGAGTACTCGGTGGTTGTAGTCAAGGAGCTGTCGTTTTTAGGAGTACTAGTTGTTGACATGATTGAGAATTTGGAGCTTTCTTTTGAAGGAGTACTGGTTGTTGGCATGGTTGAGTACTCGGTGGTTGTGGACCAGGAGTTGTCTTTTGGAGGAATACTCGTTAATGACATGGTTGAGAACCCGGAGCTGTCTATGGAAGGAGTACTTGTTGTTGACGTAGTTGAGTACTTGGTGGTTGTCGACCAGGAGTTGTCTTTTGGATGAATACTCTTTAATGACATGGTTGAGTACTCGGAGCTGTCTTTTGGAGGAGTACTTGTTGTTGACATGGATGAGTACTCGGAGCTGTCCTTTGAAGGAGTACTCGTTGTTGACATGTCTGAGTACTCGTAGCAGTCTTTGAAAGGAGTACTTGTTGTTGATGTGGTTGAGTACTCGCTGGTTGCGGACCAGGAGATGTCTTTTGGAGGAGTACTCTTTAATGACATGGTTGAGTACTCGGAGCTGTCTTTAGGAGGAGTACTTGTTGTTGACATGGATGAGTACTCGGAGCTGTCTTTTGAAGGAGTACTAGTTGTTGACATGGTTGAGTACTTGGTGGTTGTGGACCAGGAGTTGCCTTTTAAAGGAGTACTCGTTAGTAATATGGTTGGAAAGTCGGTGCTGTCTTTTGGAGGAGTACTCATTGTGGGCAGTGTTGTGTATTCGGAGCTTTCTTTCGAAGCAGTACTCATTAATGGCATGGTTAAGTACTCGGGGCTGTCTTTTGAAGGAGTACTCGTTGTTGATTTGGTTAAGTACTCGGGGCTCTCTTTTGAAGGAGTACTCGCTGTTGACAACGTTGAGTACTTGGTGGTTGTGGACAAGAAGCTGTATTTTGGAGGATTACTCGTTAATGACATGGTTGCGTAGTCGGTGCTGTCTTTTCGAGAAGTACTTATTATGGGCATGGTTGTGTATTCGGAGCTTTCTTTTGAAGCAGTACTCGTTAATGGCATAGTTAATAACTCGGGTCCGCCTTTTGAAGGAGTACTCGTTGTTGACATGGTTGAGAACTCGGTGGTTGTGGACCAGGAGCTGTCTTTTGGAGGATTACTTGTTAATGACATGGTTTCGTAGTCGGTGCTGTCTTTTGCAGGAGTACTCGTTGTTGACATGACTGAGTACTCGGAGCTGTCTTTTGAAAGAGCACTCGTTCTTAACATGGTTGAGTACTCGGTGGTTGTAGTCAAGGAGCTGTCGTTTTTAGAAGTACTAGTTGTTGACATGATTGAGAATTTGGAGCTTTCTTTTGAAGGAGTACTGGTTGTTGGCATGGTTGAGTACTCGGTGGTTGTGGACCAGGAGTTGTCTTTTGGAGGAATACTCGTTAATGACATGGTTGAGAACCCGGAGCTGTCTTTGGAAGGAGTACTTGTTGTTGACGTAGTTGAGTACTTGGTGGTTGTCGACCAGGAGTTGTCTTTTGGATGAATACTCTTTAATGACATGGTTGAGTACTCGGAGCTGTCTTTTGGAGGAGTACTTGTTGTTGACATGGATGAGTACTCGGAGCTGTCCTTTGAAGGAGTACTCGTTGTTGACATGTCTGAGTACTCGTAGCAGTCTTTGAAAGGAGTACTTGTTGTTGATGTGGTTGAGTACTCGCTGGTTGCGGACCAGGAGATGTCTTTTGGAGGAGTACTCTTTAATGACATGGTTGAGTACTTGGTGGTAGTGGACCAGGAGCTGTCTTTTGAAGGAGAACCCGTAAATGAGTAGTCGGTGCTGACTTTTGGAGGAGTACTCATTGTGAGCATTATTGTGTATTCGGAGCTTTCTTTCGAAGCAGTACTCGTTAATGGCATGGGTAAGTACTCGGAGCTGTCTTTATGAGGATTAGTCATTGCTGTCATGGTTGAGTACTCGGAGATTTCATCTGGAGTTGTACTCGGTGTGGATGACGCAGTTACCGTGTCATCTGTCGTCCCTTCCAATTGTGTCGTTTCTGTGATGGGAAGATAAAAAATAGCATGTATTCTTTTTGAAACAAAATAAGTTAGCAGAGTTATCGTTCGCTATTCTCACAGATAGGCACATTCTGACATATCATTTTCGACACTTTCCGTACAAGTTTGAAAAAGAACCTCGATTATTGACTAGGGGTGTAACGATACGCTACCCTCACGATACGATACGTATGGCGATACATACCACGCGATACGATACGTATCGCGATACATAATATTTTGGTACTGATGATATTTTTTGCTAATCACATACTTACACTATTACACCATGACATTAAACATAATGTTAGCATAGCTTCTTACTGAAACTAAGAACTCCTCAATCAGAATGTATGACATAAAAGGTTATCCACATATTAAATGATTTAACTATTAGAATAACCTAAAACTTTAAGATGTTAGGTCTTAAAATATAAAAAGTAATATGATATTTTATTAGACATTTTTTCTCATCTTTATTGTAAATTTTGAATGTCCATCACAAATAATAATACAACAGTTTGGTACACTATCAAAGAAAAACAAAGTAAAGTTTAATAACAATACGAAGTGACAATACAGTCAGCTAGTAAGTAGTTAGTGTTTTGTATAAAGTATCAGAGAAATAACGTGGCAGGTTGTTACTTGGGCTCCGTATCGGTCAGTATCATTGTTATGATATGTGTATCAATACAAAAATGATCGATATTCGATATATCATATGAAAATACATGTAAGTACGTATTATTGCTTTTTCTTTTGTTTACAAATAAATCAACTAATGTCAGTAGTATAATATATACAGTCCATCTACTAAAACATGGTGTTAAGTATTGGTGAAGTTTATACAAGGAAGGCTGTTTCCTTTAAAATTAAAAAAAATCATGGTATCTAGAGTATATATATATATATATGATTAAATAAATACTTTTCAGCATGAAATTTGTTCCATGGTATCAAAAACATATTCATGTCCTACTGATGAGGCCAGAGCAGTCAGCTATTATTCTGCTTTTTTAAAAAAGGCGATTTGTATTAATGCATCAATTGTGCTCGTGATTTTACATTTCTCATGCTTTCATTTTCACCATCACCTAGGAATTTTTTCAGAGGATCTTGGTTTTATTATTTTATATAATAAGATTAGCAAATAAGGATAATGCATTAAATGTCATTTCTTTTAAAATGTACTATGTCATAGGCCTACCCTCCCCCTCCCCCATCTTAACTGACAATTTCTTCACTTATCTAAAATAAGACCAGCAACGCTTTAAACAGTTTCTAACTACAGTCACGCTTGTATTAAGCAGTCATCCAAGGGACAGCCTAAATTTCTCTTCTTAAAACTAGTTAAGACAAAATATGACATTATTGATTGTTTGTCTATTACTGTAAGCCTGCATGCTTACTTATAAGAATAACATGTACTTTAATAGTATATCTACTGACTTAAATAGTATATCTACTGGAAAGTACTGTTCAAATAAATATTTACCACAATTATAACTGCTTTAGGAATGTCAACGTATGTTTCTGAATATCAGAAGTTTCTATCTAAAACAAAGAAATTTTGCTCCATTATTGGAGGTCTGGTCATGTAGGTACAAAGAATAACGTTTTAAATTAGTCATATCAAATTTATACTGTGTATACCAACATATTCGTCAACTTGTAGTTCGACATATTACCGAATAGAGTACATATATTCAGACGGTCATTATCCGGATAGTGCGTATGTTTAACTATTCTTTAACAAAACCAGCAAGCAGTGTTATTAGTCGAAGTAAATAATTTTAAACATCAAATTAAAAAGGCTTGTATCAACTAAAACCAAAAGTGCACCAATTTTATATACATTTAGTCAAGTTAATTGGTTCATAAATTAACGCTTCTGCTACCTGTCTCATTTACTACCGTATATGCTGAATAAGTATTGGCTGAGGCATTTTTTGCTCTGTCTATCAGGTGAATGATAAATAGGAATCTATTTCCATTTTTTAAAATAGGAACATTTGATAGGTTAATTTGTCTGGCAAAAAAGTCAAAACAAATTCCGGAAGATAATTTATTATGAAACAACTTCTTTAATATATAACTAAACAAAGATAGAATGAAAAATGTAATTTTAATTTCCTTTCGTAAAAATATATATATATATGACTAAACGCTTATTTTGGCGTTTTCTCGTCATCGCTTCACAATTTCATAATGATGGCAATACACCCGATTAGCCGAAGACTCAAGAGCCAAAGATGTTATCAATCATGCCAAAATCTACAATGGATTTCTTTTGCAATTATACATTGTCCGACTTCATTAGTGATTTCTTAAACAGATGTTACCAGTTTTCGACAGACGCCATTTTGAATAATAATAAGCTTTACCCAATTTGTTTTACAGATCCAAGATATACTAGGTCCTTTTTAGCTTTCTCATGTAATTTTCTTATGATATAAATGAGAATTAAGAATGACAAAATATTGTTCTGAACGATCAGCTAAGCTACTCTTAAAAACAAGAATGCTTACTATTCGGCATTGTCATAAAAATGCTATATCCTGATCCACATTGTCGTTTTTCCGGTGTCAAATAATAGTCCACTATTGGAAATGGCACGTCCACGTTTCAACGTTCATATTTGTCGCAAGTTATGTTTAGAAACCGTATCTTTCTTTCCCATTTTAACTTTCAGGAAGATAGAGAGAAGGGAGGAGAAGGGGAGGAGGAGTGGTAATATTTTAAAGAGGTAGAAGGGAGAGGGGGTAAGAGAGACGGAGGGAGGAAGAGAGGGGGAGGAGGGAAATGAGGGAGGAGGCGGAGCTAGCAGGAGAAGGAGGGAGGGGAGGGAGGCGGATGAGAAGGAGGGAGGGGGGTGGGTGTACGTGAGGCCCAGGGCTCAGACCCCGGCCGTAACATCTCGTTAAAATGGTAGTGATTTAACTCCCTTGCTTACGCTCAAGAAAAATAAGCGTTTAACACAAAAACCTTTGAATACCAGGTATATACAAATCAAGTTCACAAGTTCAACACGCACAAATTAAGTCACAATAAAATGGCCGCCTGATTCTAAAATAGTAACTTTGTCAACATAATGGCGCCTGTTTGTGGGCCTGCATAGCGATTCTAATACAACTGGTGTTTACTGTTTACCATAAATCTCCTAAAGTGGCCACTCCATTCCTTTCTATAGGTAGTGACGAATATAAAATAGAACATACCATAAATGCACAATTTTGGTGACAAACAAAATATACAATCATCCTTTTCACAAATTTATATTTTGGACACGTTAGTAATACTACTCAAGTAGTGTGATTATGTGATTATGTTAAACAGTTCTTACAAACATTAAGTTTACCTCCTATGCAGATGACGATAGTTTAATTGACTTAAGTATATTGATTTATGTTTCATTTTCTTTGAATTTGATTAAATTTAGAAGTCGTGAGCAATGTATAGTCCTCTTAGTGAAATACTGGAATAAAACAAATAGTGTATGTCATCGCATGTGTCGATTGTACTACAAAGTTAGCATTTTCACTCACTTCATGAGCACGGTAAACAAATTTAAACAGTTATTACAAACATAAAGCTTACCCCCGATGACCAACAGCAAGCAAAACACCATAAGACGACTTGCTGCAAACATGGCAGATCCCGATATCACTGTGAATATCTGACCAAAATCTCTTGCTCCAAAGTTACAGAAGATGTGATATCTCCAGAAACAGACGTCCATTTATAATAAAATTGACCTAACTTTTCGTCCAATTGATGTCGTTTTTTTTTAATTGCATTTTGTTTCCAGCCAACACTCACCATTTAACAATGTACAGTTTATATTTATCATGGAATATATAATTAACGTTCCAACAAATTAACACAATATTTCCCGTTCCATGAAAACTTCCAATCAAGCATCGCTGCCGTATTGAATAAATTTATCCTTTAATAAAAAATACGATTTACATGGTTTTATTTGACTCTTTCCTAGTGAAAAAAGTACCTGTCTGTACATATTTCTCTGCCCATAAATAAAAGGTGGTATCCAACAGTTTGCTTATATCTAATACATGCAACATCTTCTTTCTGTTCAGGGGAAGTTGTGTCAAATTCCTACATAAAAGTGTAACGACCGCAGGGGTAGAAATATAAGCGCTTCAAACCAGCCTCGCTGCTGGGTTAACTCTTTAGCGACGCGGTTTCAGCGCCTTCCCGATGTGCGCGGTTAAGCAACGGTGCCGTGGCCGGTGTACGGATGGGTGACCGTTGGGGAGCGCCGGCCTGCGTTACATTGGTGGCAGCGGTGGGATGGTCAACTGCCGGACTGGAGTTGCGTGCCCACGGAACTTCCCAGGCCAAGTCTCGGGACGAGACTTCTCGGAGTGGGGAGTAATGTAACGACCGCAGGGGTAGAAATATAAGCGCTTCAAACCAGCCTCGCTGCTGGGTTAACTCTTTAGCGACGCGGTTTAAGCGGCTTCCCGATTTGCGCGGTTAAGCAACGGTTACCGTGGCCGTTGTACGGATGGATGACCGTTGGGGAGCGCCGGCCTGCGTTACAAAAGTATACTTTCGTTTCAGTTACGAAAGCTTGTAACATAAGTTAAATTCTTAGACTGTACACATCAGGAAATGTGTCGCTTTTAACGTACATGACTTCCAAATCTATAAATAAGCACGAGGGTGATTTCAGTTAACAATAGATATCGACGTCAGAGAACATCATGTAAAGCGTTCTCAAAACGTTGATTTCTTAGTTTAGAAATAGCTTACTGTGCGACGTGGCTCGGATAGAAAATCCATTTTTATATTGACAAGTAGGTTGTTATGCTTTATTTTTCAAATAGATGCAGGGTACCAAATAAACAGCATTTCGCGGGATCTTTGCAGGTAACAATAATTTATTTGGTTGCATGACAGAAAAAAAATGGTTCAAACAGTCGGATGCCATCTTTAAAGGCCTAATATCGAATTCGAGTTCTGTGGATCATTAAACACGTGCAAATAGTAGTGGACGCATGTATTCGTTGCTACTAATATACCTCCTGACTAGATTTTGTAAAGTTTACATCCTTCATTTCCATTGTTTCATTGTTTACAAAATACCTATTGTTACTATTGTTCAGTAAATATCTAATTGTGATACACAGAAAGAAATCAACTCTACCGAAATCATTTTTCCTTTAACTTAACTTTCACACAAGTCAAGGACCTAACCAAACACTTTTGTAATTTTTCCAGAACAATAATATTCTGTTCTGTTAGTAATAATAGTGATTTGTATATGTACATTCAAGTGGAATTAACAAAGACTAATCTACTAGCACAATTAAATTTAGCAAAATTAAATTGTCATTTACACTGTATATAAAGTGGTGTAGCAATTAAGTGAGTCACGCGAGAAGATAACTGTTAAAATGAATACATACTATAATATAAGTCATTGGTAGGGATGAAATTGGTACGGTTTAATTAACGACACAGATAATTAACATACCAGTAGATAATAAACTAAATAAATAATGCACTGTGTCATGGCCTTGAATATAGGTAGAAATGAAATGTAAAGTGACATTTGCTTGTACTCTTCAGACTTGATAGCCCAGTGCATGTTGGTCTTGTATCAAACAACAGTAAAACACCGGGGACCGTATGTGCGATAACATCAGGTTTCGACTGAAAATAAGGTTTGTTGTTCCAAGCCTTGCTTCTAAAGACCTATAAATTTGAGTTGGAATATAACATGATCATGGTAGGCTGAACTGTTTCGAGATGTGCAATTTAGATATCTATATAATCTTACTGTAAGATGCATCATTCGTATTTTAGGCCATCACAACGTTAGTTAGATACAGTTAGAATTTACACATTTAAATGAAATTAAAGTTTTTTGACAATGAATCATCTTTATAGGTGGATTGTCCTTTTTGTATTTGTTTCAGTGTTATCTTAATTGTTGTTGTTGTTGTGTTTGTTTGTTTAACTATGCTCACCGTCATTATATCCTAGTGTGGTTGTTGTATTGTGACGCAAATATATGGAAGTAATAGATATCATGCTTGAGAAATAATGTGTGTAAAGTTACAAGCAACACAATTACACGCAAAGCTTCACCTTTATAGGCCTATTTCCAATAATTCATTATTTACCTTTGAATACTCTTCGGTTGAGGGACAAAAATGCGCACCTGTCATTCCCGGTGGTACTTTTGGCACCGTTTCAATCGACGATGATCCATTGGTCAATTTCCTGTCGAAAAAGAATTTTTCGCGTTTGCTCGAGTAATACTGCTGTGTTTACAAGAAAATATCTGGGAAGGTTTAAGATATATAATTGACTTTAAATGCATCGTTACCCAGATAAGTATAGCTACATGGATGGGGTGTTTTCTTCTTCTTTTTTCTTTACGATGCTTATCATAATACAATAGGCAGAAACCAATGCATTGTTAAATTAGCTGATGCATTGACTCGTCACATTGGAAAGTAAAACCAAAATCATGACGCAACCTCCTCACAAAAGGAGGAAAATCGTGCTTACACTTGAAAAGAAATTTGACCTTATCAAGGCGTCAGAATGCACACCAAAACTAACAATTAGAGTGCTGTCCGAAAAGTATATCATTGGGAAGTCAGCTTTTGGGACACTCAAGCTGTTAGTTCAGTCGAGGAATTATACCGGAGAGAATGTTAACATAAATGTATAACAACGTTTGCTATGTATTAATCACTTAGTATATGTTTATTCAATGCATTTTTATTGATACATATTTTTGCACAGACTCCGTCCTCTCACCTCTTGTCACATACCTAAGTAAATAGTTGATAATATCAGGTTGTGTCTCTTTTTCCCCATTACCCTCCTATTTTAAATATGGTAAAAGATTAAACAGCCTACACTATCAAAAGTAATA
This sequence comes from Sinonovacula constricta, assembly GCA_007844125.1. Taxonomy (NCBI): domain Eukaryota; kingdom Metazoa; phylum Mollusca; class Bivalvia; order Cardiida; family Solecurtidae; genus Sinonovacula; species Sinonovacula constricta. Next base: position 17,021,655 of record CM017555.1, on the reverse strand, counting down.
TTTTTCTACAATGCAGAATCTTCTAAAGTCCGGACATTTTGTGCGATCCAAATGGAGGCCGGATTACAGTTTTGCTATAGAAGCGTACACATTTTGTCCCAACTCTGAGCAACAACATCCTATGTAATAGGTCTGTATGATACACATAAATCCTTATAAGACTTTACAACAGTTACAATTATCAAAGTTAGGAGAACCATGTCTTTTTATTAATACATCTTTAATATTTTCTCTTTTACATTCTCAATAATATCGTTCTAGACTGTTCTTTGTAGTCGTGATGAGACTATTACAAACAATCTGAGACTTAATAAGTTATAGCTATTGTATACTATGTTGATCAAAACCAAAGTAAAAAAACGGGCAAAAACAGGAAATCGCAGCGGTTTTGTGAGATCTTCTTCAGAGAAAAGAACTGAGTACTCTGTTTTTGACAACGTAACTTGCAACAATAATATGTAGCTTGCAATTATAAAAGGTAGCTGTCATTTATAGGAATTCGCAGCTGTTAGTATTGTTTAAGAAAAGAAACCGAGTATACCGATGTTAGCAATGCAGCTTGTAAATACAGACGTAGCAGAGAAGAAGGAAAACAAATACTCTACTTCACATCAGAGTTATGGTTCGTTACTCCTAAATGCGTATGGAATTAATCGACAATGTATGAGAGTGTTTAGTTCCCTGGATAGTCATTGTTTAAGCGCATTCTCTCTACGGTACCTTAGATGTCTCAAATCTTAGCTTTGCTTATCTTATTTGGCGACGCCTATATATGGAATGCTCACTGCATAACGCAGCCTGCGTTAAAAGCTGCGTTTTATATTGGCCCCTGAAATTTGCGCATGGGGAAAGTCTGTTTAGCGCTCTTTCTAACCCTGGCGAAATACAGGTTCTAATTTCGGCGTTCGATCTGTTTTATTTATTTGTTTTTAAAATTATTTCTGTGTGTCTGTTACTTTCATTTAAACATAGCAGAAAACGAAAGATTTTTGTTTATTTATTTTTGTAAATAAAATATCTAAACCTTTTAATAATTGACGAAAGTAGATAGGACTCCTCTATGGTACATCCTTTGATGTTCGGACTGCATGTTAACAAATTGATATCACCTATTACGAACGAAAAGTCTATAGCCGGAAAAGGCTTGACTTGAACGATCCATTGAGTGTGCACGGTAAAGTCTGACTTTAGATGCAACTTGTAAATATACTTGCAAGATACGTTAACGGTTTCTGTTATGTCCGTGCATATCTAAAAATAGCATTTCCTGTGCTGCCAGGTGCATTGATGCTTTTAAACATATCTGAAGTGTTTGTGATCAAGAGATTATGTTTATGGGTTTCAAATTAAAACCCTACCCCTGTCACGACAAGCTTAAAAGAGGATCTTACTAAACATTTGGATGATCAATTTACTTGCATGAGAGAAATGTGCAACACGCTAAGAAAGCATTTATAGCATGTCTGAAGTGTTTTGGTCAAGATGCTAAGGTTATGGACTCGGGATCGGAGAGTTCTGAGTTCAAACCATAGGCCTGATATCCTTGTCCAAGACTTGAATCTCGCGAACATTTTGCAAAAACAGAATATGGTCAGACTAATTATTGCTTCCTTATACGCAGATTTACTAAATAGTAGTATCCATCTTGGATACTATTAAAATTTTGTTTTTCATAATAAGTATTTTGACATTTTGTATGATATCGGACAGGACTATATTGGATGACATACTACCTTTCACTTGACAGTAACTTTTGTTAAGTTGCATTCTTAATGTCAGTTCAGTGTGTAATTATAAACCAAGTGGCATATACTTACGTCATAGCATTGCTTTGATACAACTTTAGTTCATCGGGATTAAGGATCCTAGCGGATCGTATTGTTGTTACTGTTTCTCTCAGTATGTCTTCATCCATTTCACTTTAAATGTTTGAAGTATGTTAAGTTTCGGAAACAATAAAGATTGTTGTTTGTATACATAATCCAGATACAGAAATGTTTCCATACGAAAGAACTTTGGAAATAAAAAATAAGATTCCGCGGAAGAAACAAACATACCATGTTCTAGAAAAATACTACCTCAAGAATAATGTTTTGTGTAATGTTAGCTGCTGCACATGTGTATTTCTGCTTTTACGCATTAGTTTTAAATTGTTATAAGGTTGGCATCTTTTTTTTCTTTTTCTATTACAGGGTGTATCTATTCCATGGTCTCATAATTATAATAATACATATATTAAGTATACCGAAAACGTTCTAATGAAATCCCAAACTTTTCAAATAGATAGTTTCCACGTCAGTAAGGATCCCTTATCTTGGCAGCCATCTTTGATGGCAACTTCAAGGGATTTTCAGATGAATTGTATAGAAGCGTAAATATGATTTTCTTAATTGTATTTTTTTTCTTTCAAAGTTTCAGTTGGGGTCCAAAATTTAAAAGCTATAAACCATTAGAAAGCTCTTAAAACTCATATTTTTAGGATGCACTATTTTTAAAATTGATAAATGCACAAATAATTTAACCACAGAAATGAATAAAATTATTGGCGCATTCTTATACAAAATGAACAGTGTATCTTTTTCGGTTGTGTGTGTGTGTTTTTGTGTTGTTGTTGTTGTTGTTCTTTTTAACCTTTTTAACTATGAAAATATAGTCTACTAAAAGCCGTTAAATTTGACATAAAGGTCAGTAAAATAGATTGAAAAAAAACAACAACAGTGGTGAGTTAAATACAACACATATTTCCAGATTTCGCCCTGCATTAGATTCTGCCTTCAAAAATGGCTGCCTCAAACTGTCTTATCAGTGCCTATGACATCACATGGGAACTATCTATACGTATTTGATACTTGCTTTATTTTGTTTTAACCTGTTTATCTGTCGCAGTTTTTTGCGTCGCCTTTGATGCTTCGCATCAACGACTTCTCTTGTCTGTTTATATAATGGAGGTGATATATATCAGGCCTTTTAGTGCTTTGATATTTAATCGGTTTTTCGGAGTGTCTTTCCTTTTATCGCGGTTAATTTTAGCCGAGTTTTTACTTTGCTGCGAGTTCACAATTGCGCAATCAAATCTACTCTAGAATAAGATAGAAAAGCGAAGACGCCAAATGTGTTACTATAAATAGATATGATCTAGTTGTCGACCAATGGAAGTATTGGATGTAGGTAACGTGACTGTTATGCATAAACATCAAAACAACAACAAGGCAATATGGAGTAAACCTTTCCAGTTTTACCAGGAGAAAGTTCATCGATACCTATGAGTAACACGGACGATTTCGAACCAAACCTAGAGATAGAAGAAGTTCCCCAAGATCTTGAAAAGCAGGTAGGTTTATTATTTTCACGTTTTATGTTAATTGATGTATATAATTGGTCCTATATCAATATATGAAAACATGGGTTTTCTGACATCGTCATCGGAAGTCAAAAATAAAAAAAGATAGTACAAACACATATGTATATTGTTTGTAGATGTCAAACGAATATTAAATCATTTATGTACCTGTTGCATTAGTGTATATATAATGTTAGAGCAACAGATTTCTAGTTATAGATTCATGTACACTTATGAATATATGATCCAAGTGTTTATAAGCAATTTTATACAGACTTGCAGATGCCAGCTGGAACAAAGACCTGTTAGTAATTGACTCACCATGTTGTTTTAAAGGACATCATGACACAAATAGGCTTGATTGACTTGTTTAACACTAAGCAAATAGTTAATCTGTCTGCAGCGAAACAATCCATCATCGATTTTTATAACGCCTTGTGGAAACAGGACATTAAGAAAAAGCCAAAATTAAGGACATATTGTACATATAAAGACTCATTTTCACAGGAACCCTACCTTTCTATGGACATACCCAAATACCAACGATCATTACTCGTTCAACTCAGGACTGGTATTCTTCCATTGCGAATAGAGACAGGAAGATTTCAAGGCGAGAATGAAAATATAAGACTGTGCAACTTTTGCGACCTACAAACTATAGAGAATGAAATTCACTTCGTGTTGCAATGCCCTAAATACAATGACCTGAGACAACACATCTTTGGTGATACGCTGCGAGAAACTGACTTTAATAGCATGTCACTAAATGAACAGTTAAGTTTTATTATGAACAATAAAGTGAGGCAATTATCGAAATATATCCAGGCTGCATACTTAAGAAGAAGAAGTATTTTGTATAACTAAATGATATCCACATAATCTTTTATGAATACTCAGAGTTATGTTTTGTTTGTCATTTTAACGATAATATATTAACGTAAATATTTGTTTAACTTAATTATCCAGGTAAAATCATGTAATTATTGCGCACATTAGTTACACAATTTATTTCCATGAACTTTGTTTACATTCATTTTTGCTAAAACAGATCTTAAATTTCGCTTTTGTAATAAGACAACTTTAGCATTAGAACTAGTCATTTACTAATGTGTTATGTTTCTGTTCCCTATCATCTTTTGTGATCTTATCAGCTAAAAGTACAGAGGTAAAGACTTGTTCTACATGATTATAAGTAAATATTGTTGAGATATTAAAATTACGCTTTCCAATGATCATGTGCGGAATAGTTGATAGGATTTTTCCAAACAAAATCCCGAATCGCAAAACGGAACTATACTATTTGTACATGGTCAAATGTAAACATGTTTTATAAATTTTCAGCAATCAAGCTTATGTATCGTTTCATTTTTACGTTAAATGTTAACATACCATCATGTGACAATATGTAAATAATTTGAAATGTATTTGTTACTTTGATAAGAAAAAATGTTTAGGTGACTTATAGGCCCGGTGGGCCTGGTGTAAACCTACAGTACTATTATTATGTATTTATTTCATGTTTGATGTACACAAGTCACGTTAATAAACAATTACTTACTTACTTACTTACTTGTTTTAATTGGGTCCATTTACTGGTCATTACATGCTTAATTACCAGAAGTAATTGGAAGCAAAACCGAAACTCATATACAGTTTGAAATATATGTAACATAGGGAGAAAAATGTTCAGCCTATCCGGGACACGAACCTGGGACCGTTCGCTAACAGGGTGTATCCACTTTGACTGAGCTAACCAGACTGCTTACACATTCTCTCCCTATCACCCAGCTACATATATTTGCATTCTGTATTACTTCATTTTCATGTTATTGTTTGTTTCATTTTTACCTTTGCGGAAAAAATAGGCTTCCGCTTAGATTAAACCTAGATCTGCTAAGCCTAATGGTATTTGCCATAAAGTTTCTTTGTTATTAAAATTTATTTTTTAAAAAAGATTTCTTTTAAGCTTATCTCAGACTCTTTTGACTAGCCAAGTTAGAGTAATTGTCTTACTCATGAACAAACAAATCCAGAATTCTTCTATCCAAAAAAACATCCAGAGATTATCTCCCCAAGCTGAAGCTCCAAACGATAATTACGAGTCAGGCTAATAACCTACCTCTGTTTCAGAAGAACCGGACTTAAATCCTTCCCTGATTTTCAGACATATTATTGGTTTTTTTTTTATGAGCAGTTTTATGTACTGTATTCCTGGTTGTGAATGTGTAAGTACTGCGCATTGTCAGCAGCTAATTGTGTATTAGTGCTGTCTGTTTAAGGAGGTGTAAAACCTATGCTTTATTAGCAAATATATATTAAATGCAAACACTGTTTACTTAATTGGACAAAAGTTTTAATCATTCTCATGTTGATGGGGAGTTCACCTTTTTTAGCTCACCTGAGCACAACGTGCTCAAGGGGAGCTTTTGTGATACCGCTTCGTCCGTCGTCCGGCGTCCGTCGTTCGTCGTCCGTCGTCCGTCGTTCGTCGTTCGTCGTCAACATTTACCTTGTGAACACACTAGAGGCCACAATTTTTATCCAATCTTCATCAAACTTGGTCAGAATGTTTGTCTGCATGAAATCTTGGATGAGTTCATAACTGGGTCACGTGGGGTCAAAAAGTAGGTCACTAGGTCAAATCTTAGAAAAAGCTTGTGAACACACTAGAGGCCACATTTATAGCCCAATCTTCACCAAACTTGGTCAGAATGTTTGTCTGCATGAAATCTTGGATGAGTTTGTAACTGGGTCACGTGGGGTCAAAAAGTAGGTCACTAGGTCAAATCTTAGAAAAGGCTTGTGAACACACTAGAGGCCACATTTATAGCCCAATCTTCACCAAACTTGGTCAGAATGTTTGTCTGCATGAAATCTTGGATGAGTTCGTAACTGGGTCACGTGGGGTCAAAAAGTAGGTCACTAGGTCAAATCTTAGAAAAAGCTTGTGAACACACTAGAGGCCACATTTATAGCCCAATCTTCACCAAACTTGGTCAGAATGTTTGTCTGCATGAAATCTTGGATGAGTTCATAACTGGGTCACGTGGGGTCAAAAAGTAGGTCACAAGGTCAAATCTTAAAAAAAGCTTGTGAACACACTAGAGGCCCTATTTATAGGCCAATCTTCATCAAACTTGGTCAGAATGTTTGTCTGCATGAAATCTTGGATGAGTACGTAACTGGGTCACGTGGGGTCAAAAGTAGGTCACTAGGTCAAATCTTAGAAAAAGCTTGTGAACACACTAGAGGCCACATTTATAGCCCAATCTTCACCAAACTTGGTCAGAATGTTTGTCTGCATGAAATCTTGGATGAGTTCGTAACTGGGTCACGTGGGGTCAAAAAGTAGGTCACTAGGTCAAATTTTAGAAAAAGCTTGTGAACACACTAGAGGCCACATTTATACCCCAATCTTCACCAAACTTGGTCAGAATGTTTGTCTGCATGAAATTTCGGATGAGTTCGTAACTGGGTCACGTTGGGTCAAAAAGTAGGTCACAAGGTCAAATCTTAGAAAAAGCTTGTGAACACACTAGAGGCCCTATTTATAGGCCAATCTTCATCAAACTTGGTCAGAATGTTTGTCTACATAATATCTTGGATGAGTTCGTTATTGGGTCTCGTGGGGTCATAAAGTAGGTCACTAGGTCAAATTTTAGAAAAAGCTTGTGAAAACACTTAAGAGGCTACATTGATGGCCCAGTCTTTACCAAACTTGACCATCATGTTTGCCAGTATGAAATTTTACATATGTTTTGAAGTGAGTCATGTGGATTCAGTAGGTTACTTGGTAAAATTCTAGAAAATGTTATCAACCCAGTGGCCACACTAATGGTCCAATCTTCACCAAAGATTTCTAAAGTAAATGACTCTCAATTACTTAATGCCAGATTTGAGCCTACGTAAAGCCTGTGTCATCAGGTGAGCGATTAAGGGCCATCATGGCCCTCTTGTTTAATTATATAATGCTTCAGAAATCCCATGCCAAGTGGATTTTTTCATCTGAGTTGTCCCCCATGACAACTAAATATATATTATATATTAATTTCCTTTTGTCCATGTTATTTTTTTAACAATTTTAATAATTTTGTTTAGTTTTAATCTTGATATTATGTATCTCAAAAATCACCAGATTGTTTTTGTCCAGTTAGGAAGAGTTTTGGAGGATTTTTGTTTGGGTCTGAAAAGATATGATGGGAGAGGGGGATGGGGGTAGTGAAAAAAATACAGGTGGGCTTTTATCAGGCCTTTTTAAACAAGCATGAGGTTATGACAGTGATGACAGTATTCATCCCAAAACTTGTACTCTAATAAAATCATCAATTCTTGACACAATTTACAGGAGAAACCTAGCACTAGTGGAATGTCAGGTGATCGTCCAAAGAAAGTTGGTCGCCGTCCAGGTAGACGTAGCTCCAAGATGGATGTACGGGCCAAACTGGAGCGGAGTCGTCAAAGTGCCAGAGAATGCCGTGCTCGGAAGAAGATGCGATATCAGTACCTTGAGGATCTTGTAGCGAATCGAGAGAAGGCAGTGTTTGCGTTGAGGGAGGAGTTAGAAATGGTAGTGGTAATTGCTAACAGAAACTCAACCATTAATATGCTTATTTTTGACTACATGTATTTAATCAATACCTGATATCTTCAGCTCACTGGTTTCTCAGTATTAGCTTTTTTTATGCCATTAGAGAGACTTGAAATTCCATTTTCTGTCTTTTAAGTGTCAAAACTTAGCTTTGTTATGGTTATTAGTTTTATGAAAATTAATAATTGTGCATTTTCTAAGAATGGTATTTTATATAGTATATTAATTACTACCTCAAGCCCATGCACCTTTCTGGTCATAGCAATATAAAGACTTTCAATTAATTTGTTTTTCCTATGTATATGTGTTACAATTGGAGCTTTCTTTTTGTATAGAAATTTTGGTAAAAACAACAATTATGGTCATTATATCAATGTTCAGCTATTTAGTGGAGGAACATCACAGCTAAATATCTGCGTAGAACCACCAGCTTCCTACAGGTCAGCTAGAAAACATTCCCACATTCAGTTCTATGCCCTGACCAGGATTTGAACCCACATTTCAAGAGGAGTTCAAAGTCTTCCACTCTGCCTTGGGTGATCACTAAAAAGTTTAAGTCAAGATCTGTTACTGACAAAAGATTGCATCAATATTGATGAGAATTATTCAGTATTTTTATTACTGTCAATTATTTAAAAAAGTAACACTTCTAAAACAGTCTACAAGCTTTCATTTGTCATGCCATTTCAGATGAAGACATTCTGCCAAGAGGTAGATGAAGGCCGTCCATCTGAAAAACTGAGAGAAAAATTTCTTCGTGGGGAAGAAACAATGAAATCTGAATGACTTCGATCAAGATTTGGTGCTTGGAGAACAATTTCATGTGATAACAACGATACAAGAGTGAGCAGTATTCTGGGATAATTCAACATATGGGTTGAAGAAATCTTAGAAAATCCAACATTGTTGGAATCAATAACCATCCAATTAAATATGTAGCCTGTATTTGGTTCCTTATTAGAGTCCCTTAAGTTTTAATAATGAATCAATTAACAATCAGTCAAATATTTTTTGTAATATTTTATCAATACATTCTGAAGAATGATTGATTTTTATATAAAAATAATATGAAAATTATGTTCACACCAAATGTAAGTTTGCAAGCTTTTTGTCATTTTTATTGTATAATATGATTACTAAGAAGAATGTTATTGAATGTTGGTATAGATATAGCCATATTTTTCGTTCAGGCCAATTTTGCTTATTATGGAAAATAACTGTTGAACATGGTGTCAGTCATGTCAGCTCTGTGTGACTACTAGAGTAGCAGGGACCCCCAGTGTTGTCCAGTATTTGGCACATGCAGTATTTTCCAACAACCCATCAGTGTATGTCAGACATTTTGTCTCCATCAGTTTCCAAGGTTTTCTGTCAGATGCAGAATGACTCAGTTTCAAGGAAGGTTCAGCTACGTGTAACCAGTTGTCAGAGAAAAGAACATGTGGAGATTTATTGGAAGTCTTGTGTTAAGAGATGTGTAGTTCATAAAACAACATGGATTGCTACATTATAATTTGTCCATAAATAAATATTAAATACACATTACAGGTAAAGAAGAATGAAACTTTGTTTAGCAGGCCTGCTGCATTCATCTTTTTCTCACAGCTCTTGATATTTTTTACCATAAAATTTTGACAACTTATGCAAAGCAATTTTAAATATAAATAATACTTGAAGGTTGTGTTGATTATTCTGAGTTCTTTCAGCAGTATGCCAGTAGTTCTACTAAAAAATTTGTATGGGGTCTGCTCCACTCATAATTAACTGGACATTGCCAATATGACCATAATAGTTCACCTGCAAAAAAAAGAAAGAAAGGAATTGAAATCATTCAAATGTATTTGGTATTAATTGATAACTTCACCCCGCACATACTGCAAAAAAAAAAAAGCAAAAACTTTTGTCTGAACCATTCAAAAATGTATATCTTTTGGCTTTTATGGTACATTTATTCTATAACTATATGTTTTATTTCTCCAACAATTTGAGGGACAACTAGATTTGCAAAAAGTGTACAACGTTAGACAACAATGACAAAAGATGAAATTCTTGTTCCTTAACATTGTTTTGATTTAGACACAATGTGTCTAAATTTAAAGTTTCTTTTGTGTAATTACTTCAAATCATAGAAGTCTATAAAGTGCAAAATACAGTTTACTATTGTTAGAGATGATTTTTTACCCTTTCTTCTATGAAAATGGTATTGATTAATATATATGCAAGTTACATTTAAAATTATTTACAATATTTGACAAAGTTAGCAATTCCTACTACCATATAAATACATGCATATGCTGTAATAATTTTTGTAACAGCTTTCAGTTTGTTTAATGTAAACATCAACTTAATATTACATCATGTACACTTTTTTCCTTTAGATCTAGTTTGAATAGTAACATTATCAAAGAGAATATGAATTATATCATTAGATAATATTCCATTGTTTTTAAAATTGTAACTTCCTGACTCATTTAGAGGATTCATTTTACAAGAAAGTGATATCAATTTAATTAATAAATATATATAGTTTTGCTTTAATTGAGACGTGAAAACCTATTCACACAAAGATGTGACACTCAAATTAGCCAATAAATAAATCTCAACTATTTTTTATTCTGGGAGTACCCAGTGAGAGTAGTCAGACTTTAAATGAAAGAACTGTATTGGTTGTCTCTATTGTGGATAGGTATTTTTATGCACTGTTAATAAATAGAATTCTTAATTTAATCTTTATGTTAACTTTTCACCCTAAAGCTCAAGCACTTTAATCATTCTGGTTCAGTCAATGACATACAGTGTCTGCTCCAGCCTGTGGCAATAGTTACACACAATACAGAACAAGTCATACTTTTTTCCAACAATAAATATAGATGATGCAGGAAATCAGCTTATTGAGAGTTACAACCCTTGTCTGCCATTATAACACTTCTTCATCCCTGCCAGTGTAGAAGAACTTGTACGTTACCACCCATTGCCAGCTGCTGTTAGAATTGTCGAAGCACAATTTAACTTGCTCCAATATGGCCAAATACAGTCGCTGTACTACCATCCTGCTACAGTATTTAAATAAACTAATTAAGTAGACATGTGAATGTATTATACATTTCCACTTGGGTATTTTAGTACAATCAGCCTGTTTACCTAAAACATGCAATTGAGCGTGTCATTTAAAAACAGGAAATATCTTTGCTAATGCAATATCCATGTAACATCAATATAATTAGATATATTTCTAAACTAACTTATTTCCGTCATAGTAAAAATTGAGTCCATTGCCGATAAGTAAAGAAGCTTCGAGATAATGTCCACATTGTAACATTATAAGACAGCCGGTTACTTGCCATATGCCACTTAACGTATGGACCCCCAAAGTATTATTGCCCTGATTAATATAGCAGCACTAAGGGAGGTCTATTCAAATTAGGGAACTAATTTGGTCATGGGAATGGTAGTGGGCACAGCTCTGGCTAAGAGAAATGTCAGTAATACCATTTAAAAACTAATAGGAGTACATACATATTCTTCATTCTTTGATATGTTATTTGTTATAATGAGTAATGATTTAGAATAATTTATGTTAGCATTTATCAATTAATGCTATATAGCTATTTCATTATTAACAAGCTTAAACATCACAATTAAATATTTAAAATTACATTTTCTGATTGTTTATTTAGCAGTTAAATAATACTGGTCACAATTCACCATTCACAATTCATTATAATGTGCTCACAATAAATTGCATTTTGTTTGATTTTTACATATTTGATAAATCAATATTCTTTTTGGTAATTACTAGAATGCTATAACTCTCATAAATTTTCTCCTGTGTATAAAATTGTGTTTTTTAACATAACGATGGTGATGCCTGATTTCTTTATGCCCAAACAGTTGTTAATTCAATTGTTCAGTTGTGTATGTTTTCCAAAATATGTAATTTATTTAAATCCTAAATTGGCAATCTAAATTCAGTAGGAAATAAAATGACTTCAGCAACTTCCTGGCCACAAGTAGCAAAATCAGGTTGTTTTGGAAGCTTGAAATGATGCTAATATAACATTGTGGCAAAATGCAATAATTATCAACCATAGAAATACTGCCCAATGCTCCTTCTCTTACTTTGATTTAAATGAAGATTTTCTGTCTTCAGCAATTGATATTATGTGGAGGATTCTTTTGCAATAGTAATTTAGAATATGAGATTTAGATAGCTGTAGCAAATTTTGTGCATGAGGCCAAGTTACTTTGTTGTTGTTTTCTTAACTAATTATCAAATGCCTTAGGGTCAATTATATAAAAAATGTTGTACATGAATAATTATAAATAAACTAATTTCTAACAATGTTGGGTTGTGTGTATAGTTTACTGCAACATTCTAGTGGCTGGATTTACATAATGTTACCCACGCCTTGTAGGCAGTGCATAGCAAAATACTGCCTAGTCTAATATAAAAAAAACCCTTAACTGATAATAACTGACTGCAGATGCTTTTTCCTATACCGTTGATATGTTATAAGGGCAGTAGGGCTGCTGCCCGTATTTAAATTTTGTTATATCTCTTGTCCAACTTTGTGTATAGGTTTTTTTGAAAAATGCTGTTTGGATTATTTAAAAATTTCCTGAGTTTTGACATTTTTCATTGTAAATATACATTACACATATTTTCCCAGTCACGATGATGGCTGTTTAGATAGTTTGTTAATATTGTGTTTGAATTGTTAAAAGTATTTATATATATATATTTTATATAAATTGTATGTTTTGTTTTGGGTGATTACCAATATACAAAACTGGCATATTTACTTGGTAATTCTGGGATGCTGTTTTGAATCTGTTTAGTAAAATGCATTTTTTTATGCACACTGAAATTAAGAAAATGATTAAAAAATTATCAAACACAACAAAAACTCCTTTTTTATCATTACACTGCCATAAAAAATACATACAGAGGTAGGCTGCCATCACTATCAAGCAGATATTTAAAAATATTGAAAGTATTGTCATTTTTTCATTATCAGGTTAAGTTGCATCCTCTAAATTTTTCATCTGCTCTAGAGAAACTGTATTAAATTCTGTCACCTATTATAAAATAAACCAGTGATGTGAACCTTTTAATGACAATTGTTTTATTGTTTTTATGTTATGTTAGAATTTCAAGCTTTTCTAGCTGAAGAAAATTTAATTTTCAACCACTGAACAACTCAAATTGTAATTATGAAGTCATTTTAAATCAAATGAAACAACCATTGTTGAGCACAGAAGTTCAAAACCTTTTGCATATTAAACCTCTGTTGTTGGCACCAAGACATGAAGGTACTCTTTAATATATGAATCTAATTATTATATTATAAAGCAAAAACATACAAAGGAAAACATGAAAAGTGTCTTAAGATAACAATTGACCTTGCTTTGTGTTTAAAATATCACAAGAAAGGGCCCTAATTATTTTATTATTAATTGTTAATAGAAAATTAAACTTGACAAGTACTTGAATATCATACACCTTAAATCATTTATGGATGAAATCAGTTGTGGTCTATTGAAACTTACTGATTGCAAACAAATAAATGACAGTATGATGCTGGGGAATAACTCTGCAGTCATCAAGCATATAGTAATAAAAACTGAACTTTATTGTCATACTTTATTATTTTTTCAATATCATACAATACTTCAAAAAAGCAAACAGTAACTAAACTGAGCTTCACCTGAAGTTGAATATCATATTACATACCAATTATTGGTCGGAAACAAAACCTCACTGATAAACTTTCTTATGAGAGATGTTTGTGGGGTTGTGTCTTTAATGTAAGCCCTTACCCCATAAAGATGGACTCATAAAGATGGACAGACTGACAGGAGAAACTTTATATATACTCCATCACGGTTCCTCGAGTGCCGAGTCATAAAAATTGCCTTCACTAAAAATAAACTGTAAGATCATAAATATAAATCCCTATTACATTTTAACAGAGGTATACTATCATCTTTATCAACCAATTTTGACTATCCAGACCTTGTAAGACGATCTGCAAGGGTGAGGTCTGTCTTATTGAGAACAAATTCTCCATCTTTTTTTTTAAATATTTTTTTAGAGAAATACATTACAGCAACACAGTTATAGTCACTATAGCAATGTCCAGCTTTTTTTGTGTAACCACTGACAAATATCAATGACAAACAGGAGCAGTGAGTTGATACATGTATGTACCACTGCATGTATTTGATTCCATTTATTATATAAAATTGAGTTATATGCCTTATATAAGAAGACATTGTGATTCCTTTAATTGGTAGGGAGGAGAGAAATACAAAAATCATGAATGTATGTATGTTTTATAAAAACAATATATATAGATATCACATGCTAAAATAGTGATCTAGAATATTTTTTCTTACACATTACTGACATGAATAATATTGTATATATTTTTCTTTACAGTGTAGGCTTCTAAGAGAACAAACAAAAAACAAGAGACAACAAATATAACTGAACAACATGACAAAAATGTCTAACAGTATTCTGATCTGGGGAAAACAAAGAAGACAATAAGACCTGTCAATGGTCAATTAAAGTGCTTGATAGTATAACATAAGCTTGATAGTATTCCCTGGTCAATTTTAACCTGAATATTTTTTAAGTCAAACCAGGTCCATATATTTCAAACCAAATAACATGTAACTATCAAAGTTGATTGTATCCACAGGCATGTTTCATTCCACTGCTTAATGAGAGATAAGCTTTATAATGCTTGCACAAAAACCTTAAAGCTTTCAAAGCATTGAGTTTACACTGACTCGTGTGTAGAATATTCACCAAGTAGATAGTCATTCAATAAAAGTATGAATTCTTATTTCTTATAGTAAAATCAGCTTTAGTTAGAAATACTAAACCTGCATAATCAAATACATATTTCATAACAAGCAAGACATTTTGCTACTAAAATCCTATCACAAGACAGCTTTATGTTGATTAGAAGATGCCTTTGATATGTAACTATCAAGCAATAATAGATAGTGGCATTTAGGTATCTCCATTAAGGTATTTTCTGAACATTTGTAAGAGATTTGGAAGTGAGAATGGTGATAATGATGGTGGTAGAGGCAAAGATGCTGATTAGGGTGGTGGTGGTGCTTGTGGTGATATTATTTTGGTGGCAGTAATGGTAATAACCAAGATGCTGCTGCTGATCGTGGTGACTACGATGCTGATAATGCTAATGATTTGTAATGTGTCATTTGATGTAAAATGTCCCAATAATTGCCACAATGAAGATGACAATCATGTTGCTTATGGCAATAAAAAGATAAAAATATCCTGAAGACGACAAAAATTACATTTATACAAACTGTGACATTTCAAAGAGGACAATGAATATTTATATAATGTGTGTACGTGTGCATACATGTGCCTTGCATGTATGCCTGTCGGTGTTTGCTTTAAGCAATCAGTTATACCTGTACACACTTGCTTCATCACACCAATACAATTATGGTCATTGGCAACGTCCAGCTAATTATTGATGGAGGAGTCCACCTTACTTATGTCTGGGTAGAACCACTGGCACATCACAGGTTAGCTGAAAAACCTCCCTACATGGAAGTGGAATTAATACAAAAAACAAATAAAAGTAATAATTATTTTGAAGAATAAAGCTTTATATCAACATATTTGCTACTTGCAAGCACTATTGAGTTTCATAGATTTAGCCACCACACTTCTGTTATTCTATATTTAAATCCATTATTAATTACAAATCCATGACAATTAACTACTCTTTGGATACAAACAAAACAAAAATAAGATGTAATGTAACAATCCAACATAAGATAAATTACAATTCTTTGGTCCTTAACAGTGGTCCATAACCTGAATTAACAAATCTACTTAAGCTATAAAACTCGTTCAGGTGTTAAAATAGCTTTTTTTTTGTATGTGAATGCCTCTGTGTCTCAGGTACAGTGCTGTTACCTTTTTTCATCTTCTGCATGAATATATATATCTGACACTGCGATAAAAAATACTGTGGGTATCATATACTAAAAAAAAATTAAAAGATACTTACATGCATGTTTATGAAAATGAAGAAAAGAAAATATCTGATAAACTTTGAATACAACCAAAAACAGTATTGATGCGTTATTCTGCATGCATATTCAAGCAGTCTGTGAATTTAACTTTATGCATTCTTAGCTAGTTTTAATTAGACATGGGTAAATTTGTACTGAAAATCCTAACGTTTCACCTAATCAAGATCTGTTCTTTTTGCTACTAAGTCTTTAACAATTTGTCTTGTCAGGTAAATTATTGGAATGATGACTAAGTATGCGTTATTTACCACAGGGTTATTTGTGTTACAGAATGTACTTGAGCTGTTGAAATTTGACTAATTCTTACATTGAGCAATAATTTGTACATACAAAAATAAAGGTGGTATATGATATAATATAAAAAGAAAGCGATTTTGAGAATAATTATGTGTCTTTCATAAAGCTATTGTAAAATAAAACATAGTGAGATAGATAAATTTGATTTTATGGGCTTAAAATTATAATAAATAAAATAATTTTTATATTCACAGAAAGTCTCACTTAAATAAACACCTAAAATATTTTTTAATATTTTCACAAACCATTGAAAGAGATTATGTCAATGTTTGACTTTCTAAAGTTTTAATCATAATCATTCTTGAAAATATTAAAACAATAAATATGACCAAATGATAAAATACGTTTTTCATTTAACAAATATGATGGATCAGAAATATTACCTAATCAAGGAAGAGATCCCTACAAATAATCAAAGAGAAGAAGAAAAAAATAACAAACCAAATCCAGCATTATCATCTTAATAATAATTGCACTTCATAAAAGTATGAAATGTATGTACCAAGAGAAAGATAGCTTATTTCACCATTATTCTTTACATAAATACTAACACATCTATAACTATAAATAGGAACAAATAATAACCATACAATGAAAACAAAAAAGAGGGACACTAAACATATCACGTTCACAAATATACTGTTTAGGGAGATGTGCCTGTTTTTCATTCAATACAATACCAAATTATGTATACATACACAGAATGGCAGAATATGGAACATTCAGACTTACTGAACACAATATTGCAGTGACTAAAACAACAACTGAATGGAAAATAAAAATCCTCCCTGGACAAAAACCCCGCTGTGCATTTGAGCAATGCTCACATAGGTGGACTAAAACAATGCTTAAATACACAAATGGAATTTTGTCTGTAACAGGTTTGTCATACATTTAAACAAGTGTTTTACAGGTAAGTATAATGAAAATTTACTAGCTGCTATCATCTCATGTGAGGATGTATCACTATTGTACTGCAACAAGATAACATAAAGATATTATTTATGCTCTCTTTTAGTCATACTGCATACTGTAAAGATAAACAGTTTCCAAGGCTATCTTAAAACAAAATCAACAGCTACATTCATAATATATATATGAGCTAGGTCAAGCTATTTTGGCTTAAGAAGCAATAATTGGATTGTAGATTTTACTTTCACAAATAAAATGCTCTAAACTTAAATGTTGTTAAGGTGCTACTTTATATTAAATGAAGTGATCCATTTTCAGACTGATATACTAGTTTGTAGGCACCACCCATTTTATATAACAAATAACAAAATGTCCTTAACCCAAGTAAGAAGTCCAGCATAAACAAACAGAAAACCAAACGATTTTAAGACTGTGTGACTGGGATAGCAAAGAGAAAAAAATGCAAATACAAAAATTTTTGGTCTCCACAGGAAAATGTAATTTTGGTATTGGCAATTTTTGTTACATTAATTATCACTTTTAAAACTACTCGAGTTTCTGACTTAGATTTTGGACAAGATATACGGATAGTCAAACCTGACAAAAAATTAAAGCTTATACATAAATATACTATTTTACATCTATCATAATCATACAACACATAATGCACAAGCATGTATGATTTGTTTAAAAAATTTAAAAAAATCCATGACACAAACGTTCTTCACATCATCGAGTCCGTTGTCGTATAATCCATTCAGCATTTGGATTCACTTTATATAATGCCAACATATTTGTATTGTTTGGTAGACATCGTTCTCCGATATTCCCTCCAATCTCATACAGGAATGTGTTATTGCCAGCAGATGTAAAATTCCTTGGGTCCACCAGCACATCACCGCGGCGCTGGGCACCTTTCCTGCAATAAAATAGTGTAGTTTGTATTTGTTTCAATTTATGACTTAAGATACATTAAAAGGTAGAAGTACAGTTCCCTTTTTAACATGTAAAGAAAATATAAGTGTAATTCCACAACTAGAAAGCCTGGTCTCAGAATAATTTGACTGGAGTATGGTATCATGCCTGGTGTTCATGGCATTCTTTGCACTGAGGAGGCAGCACTATGTGGGTGGGACACTAACCCCCGCAAAGGGACCAGCAGAACAGAACAACATTCAGTAATAAACAATATGAGATAACTCAAACAATAATGTAGGTAGAGTTAGGGTTCTTATTCATTGCACTTCAATGCATAAAGATCATACAATCCAACATCTAAAGTAAACACTTCACCTGCTACAGTTCTTATTAACTCATTTTAAATTCTTCCTTATGTGCTCACAACTCTATGCAGTTAAATAACAAGATAGACTTAAGACTTAAGTGCAAATTGAATAGAACCTGATCTGACGACTCCCAGTAGGAGGTGGCTGGTAAGGATCTTTATTAATTGCCTAGATCTGATTTATTTGTGCTTAGCAGCTAACAGAGAAATTCTGTTACCTGACATCCCAGGTCTGTGAGCTTTCATTTAGCCTGAACTTGGACACAATATCACCAGCAGTCATGTTCTCACTCAGCTGGAATGCCATGCTGCTCTTGGTAAGGTTTGGCGCCTGGACACGGATCACACCATCCTGAAAATCTGACTGAAACAAGAGGAGACATGGATGTGGTACAGCTTTAGTAACAAATTGTGATTTATTGCAAAACGATATAGAATCAGTCTCTGCTGCAAAGATACAGCAAAAGTATCAACTAAGTAAACTATGGATCTATCTGTGAATCTATACCTAGCTACTCCCCCTATTGGTACTTTAGCAGTTTTAGTTAACACCTACCACAAATGCTCACAAACAGCATAACAAACAAAATAGTTACACCAGAACTCTTTTCTGCTTCGGCTGGGAGAACACTCAGTGTCAACTTTGTTGAGCACATATTCCTTTAATTAAGTCCTAATAGCTTCTAACCAGCAGGTGTCAAAAGTCAGTTATGATCACATGCTTATGTGTAAGCATTCATAAAGTTAAAGGTTAACAATCAATGATGTCATATTTTGTCATAAGCAGCCAATTTTGGGTAGATATTGCATCTTTCCAATAAAACAATAACTATTTTATTTTTTATTTCTGTTCTCTAAGCACATGTTCCCTAATAGGATGTCAATTAACAAGCAATCAAAATAACATGATGGGGGAGCAGGGTGGACAAATTTGGCATTTAATTCTAAAATTAAATACACATACATGTCTTTTTCTCTTCTGAGTACGCAGTGAATCTAGAACTCAGATATTGATGTCAAATTAAGTACTCCAGTAACTGAGTACTCGATGACATCCCCGATATTCTTTTGCTGTATTAATTATTCTAAGATTACTGTAAATACATTTACTCTACCTCATGTTTGAGGGCAGGTTTCTTATACACCTCTGTCTTGTCCTTCTTTGCTAAAAACTTCATCTTCTGCAACGGAAAACATTAAAATCAGACAGCAAAAAAAAAATGGAAAGGCACAAAATGTTTTCAGTGAGAATTTCTTAGAATAAAAGATGCTTACAACTTAGTTACTAAGATGCTTTTCACCTTAAATTCTCTTTCTACATAAACTGAAACCAAAAAACTTGCAATGTTTTCCACTTGATAAAATATCAACATTACACAATGGAAATTGACTAGCAATAAAAATTCTGATTCTAGAACACAATAAGAAAGTTTAACATGTGTTTCAGGGGTAAACTGGTTAAGGAAATTATATTTAGGTACTAAAGCAGTGTCCAAAAAACATTTTTTTAGAAGACATATATTTAAAGCTTAAAACTGATCAGTAATAAATTTTATTCAAAGTGTCAGACATTATTTTCAACTTAAAAAAAGGTGTGAAAGTAAGCTTCTACTAATGTTCAAGTGTGCTGGTGCCTACAATTAAGACCTGTAGACATTTTCAAGAATAAATGGATTAACTTACAGTCTTATCTTTATTCCTCCTGATGACTTCCAGCTCATACTGTCTCCGAACATTTGAGATTAGCATAGATGGAACCTGGAACAGGGACAAAGGAATTGCTCTTCAATGGGGTCCAACTGTCTAAATCTAAATTTTATTTGCAAAAGTATGGCTAGTTAAGGACTTGCAACTATTTACCTAAAATAGGCAAAGGATTTCAAGATTATGCCGAGCAAGAGTATATCTCTGAAATGTGGATGTGGTAATAATATGCAACATGTTTATACGTCAAACAACATGCAAATTGACTAGAAAGTGACTAAATGGTTAAAGTACCTATGAAGTGTGGAACGTGTGTTAAATGTGTCATTAATTCAGAATGTAAAAAATACACACAAAAAGCAAACAAACAAAAAATACAAGAAACTAGAACTCCGCGAGTCGGATGTGTCGCCTGACGAAAATTTTGTTAGTCGACATAAAAAATGTTAATAAGTTTTTTGTTGTACAGATATTAGCAATGTATTTGCACAAAATTCACATATAAAATAACCTTTTAATTGTCTCATTGCAAAAAACATGCACAACAAGTTATGCCCTTTGCAAGAAATGCACTAAAAATCAATCAAATGGGAATAACTAAAAAACGGAAGAAGGTAGAGTTACCCTTCTTGTACACTGTACTTTGAGTCATTGCCAGAAACATGCATACCAAGGTTGGAGTCATTTGGACCTACAGTGACAAAGTTACACTCTGGACAAGAAATGCTCTATAAAAATCAATAAAAGGGGAATAATTCAAAAACGGAACAAGGTAGAGTTACGGTTCTTGTGTGCTCCACTACGAGTCATTGCCAGAAATATGCATACCAAGTTTGGAATCACTTGGACCTACGGTGACAAAGTTAGGCTCCGGACAAGAAATGCTCTATTAAATCAATCAAAGGGATATATTTCAAAAACGGAACAAGGTAGAGTTACGGTTCTTGTGCATTGCACTTCGAGTCATTGCCAGAAACATGCATACCAAGTTTGGAGTCATTTGGACCTACGGTGACAAAGTTACACTCCGGACAAGAAATGCTCTAGAAAAGTCAATCAAAGGGGAATAATTAAAAAACGGAACAAGGTAGAGTTACGGTTCTTGTGCACTGCACTTCGAGTCATTTCCAGAAACATGCATACCAAGTTTGGAGTCATTTGGACCTACGGTGACAAAGTAAGGGTCCGGACAAGGAAATCCGGACGCCGCCGCAGACGCCGACAAAGTAATCCCTATATGTCGTCTTTTCAGGCGACACAATAAAAGGAAGTTAAATAAACTTGACCCATACCGTCCATAGAATCTCTCTATACTTGATCATCATCTTCATGATATTTGAAGTCCCTGCAGCCATTTTAAACTCAAGCTCCCGTGAGCCTTTGCTGACCTTTGGAGACATGAATAAATTAGGAGCCATGATCATGGATACGTTACTTAGCCCCATCTTATTGGTGTTCTGGTGGGCAATTACTTGGCCCAGAAAATCAAGCAAAGCCTGGAAGGAAAATTAAAGTAAAATAAAAATAAAGAGTGACATAAAATAGATTGTTTAAAAGTAAAACAACATAATATGCATTTATAAATTTATGCAGAAACTTAAATCAGACAGCATCTTCATTGGCAATGTGGACATGTATTTTTAAGCCCTGCCTTTTTATATGTACAGGAACATATATAAAGGATATATTTATTAGGAAATAATTATTTTTTTAGTTATTACATTGTACTGACACAATTACTGTCTTACTTATTTGTGACTTCCAGCTAATTATTGGTGGAGGTGATCCCCAGACAAATGTTTCTTTACTGCATGTCAGCTAGAAGACCTCCATACCTAAAGATTCTTGCCCAACGAGGACTCATCTATGCAGTGGGACTGAGGAGTTACAATTAGTGAATCAAACCTCTCAGTCATAGGCACCTCAGAATAAATATATATCTGAAAACTGTAGCAGATTGAAAATTAACTACTGACTAATCAAAAGGGTTTGGTCTCAAGGTAGAAACAAGTTAACCTGATTGACCTTCTAAGATTCTTAGTTTCTGGTCAAAAGTAAATACTCCCGTATCATTGACTTTGATATGACTTACATGCAGAGTGTTCCTGTGTATATCTGGTAGAACTAGGACTAGCAGGTTCAGAGCTCGGACCTGCTGCTTCAAGTCAGGCAGATCTGAAATACACAAATATAACAGAGAATATAATTCTACCAAGACTAAGAATTGAAAATTTTGTTAAAAAACATAATACCAGCAAGATATCAAGCACATTTTGTCCAAAATGTTTGTTTGTTGGGTTTTTATCCCACCAACAATATTTTAGTTATTTGAAGACAGTGTCCAAATGAAGCACATATAGTGCTGCTTTTACTGTGTAGAGCATGATGTGAAAACCTGGCATGACACTATCACATAATCCTGACACTGGGCTGAACCGTTGTGGAACTGTCCTAATATTTGCTTGAGTGTTAGTAAGGTAGCAATACCACTAACATTTTTAACAACTTTGTATGTTACAGCCCTGGATTGCATCTGGGGTCTACCTGTACCTAGAGCAGACGCTCTACAAATTGAAGCAAACAGGTCTGGTCAAATTAAGTTGCTTACATTAAACAGGTTGTTATGCTGAAAAAAACAACAAGGAACATGTTGAACAAGGTTATGCTCCCAGAAGAGATTTACCATGAAGACAGAACAGGAATGTTAGTCTGTCAAAGCCTTAAACATTTAAATACTAATGGTCTCACAAAAGGATAGACAGACAAAGCAGGGACTATGTGCCCCCACACACTCCATCTGGGAGCATAAATATCATTCTTAACATTAGGGACATTGACCAAAATATGATTGACCCTATATGCAATCTCATGCACTGTCTTTACTTTAGCTATATACAGGTCAAAATAATGTATCTCATTACATATATTGATCCCATATTCATTCTTCAGGTAAAACAAGCTAGTATGACCAACATCCTACTAGGCAAACATTAGTTGCAGACTAAACATACAGAAAACTTATCATTACCTAGCCAGAAAAACACCTTGAACTTACTCTGTATCTGTATAAATGCCTCCAGGTAGTCCTCCGTGAGGAGAGGTGTTGGAAGATCTCGCAGGAACTGTTTCATCAGCGATGCCACATCATTTGGTGTCAGGTCATCTGCCCAGATAAACGTGCCATGGTAAAACTTTTCCTCCAGCTCTTGCCGCAATTGCTAAAACAAAAATAATGTCAGTAAGCTTTTAATCCTTGTTTTTTTCTGTTACATGCCACTGATACACTTATGGTTATGATGGTGACATCCAGTAAGTTATTAGTGGAAGATGAAGCCAGAACTATGTCTTGGTAGAACCACAAGCCACTGCAGGTCAACTGAAAGACCTAACCACATGGAAATTTTCGCCATGGTCGGGACTTGGAAAACACATAAAGAGAAGCTGAGGAATTTAAAGGTGGTGAACTAACTGCTCGGTTTTAACAAATGTTAATACAAATTTTAAGCTCCAATACATGTTATTGCATTCAGTGCTGGTTCATTGCACTGATGTGATTTGACCCAAAAGTTTACATGTTATTGCATTCAGTGCTGGTCCATTGCACTGATGTGATTTGACCCAAAAGTTAACTTATTCAATATTAAAAAATATGTCAGCATGCACTGATGTGATTTGACCCAAAAGTCAACTCATTCAATATTAAAAAAGATGACAACATAATTTATACAAATGCAAACTATTATATCAGTGCATGTATTGCTAATTATTTTTACATATTTACTGTCACCTTTTATGTATATTGTATCTTTCATATATGTTGCTTTTGCTTATATGTAAACTTTCAATTTCAATGTAGGTGTAAGAATTGTCTTCACTCCAACTATCGGGACATTCTTTATTTTGCATCGCCTTTGTTTTTAGCAAATTAATTATTTTTCACAACATTGTTTAGTGACACCGTTTGAATAAGTATTACTATTTTTTTTTTTTTTTTTTTATACTAATTTCTTCTCATGTGGCAAATGAAGTTGCATGATAATTTAATGCTAACATTATAAGCCTTCTTCTTCTAAGAAAACAAAACAAAACTGCCTAACATGTTACAATATTGTCACTTTACATAAATTTGATGTTCTCCTAAATTTGGTGGAAGAATAACTCAATATTTCACTAGTTTCTATTTACTATTTAAAAGCTAGAGGTTGTTATTGAAGTAGCTTATTATTATAGTTTAAGGTAGGGTTAGAAATGCCGAAAACAAATATGCTTAAAATGTTGAAATTAAGTAAGACCAGGATTTGCTTGCAGAATTTCTTTTAGTTGCTTGTTGCACTTTTAATTTCCTTAACTCATGCATGCACACGCTTTTATTACAAACATAACTTAATTGCTTTGAATGCTGCTGTCTTAATTGACTATATTAATTGCTACTGATATAATTGACATGTGGATGACATAAGATAGTGTTCAATGATCCTACCTTCACCCGAGTGGCAGACCCAGGTATTCTCATAATGCCCTCTGTATCCAAGCTTTGCTTCAATAAATATTTCAACATCTGAAATATATACAGAAATGAATAGTAAAAATATGAAATAAACACAGAAAAAAATAGGTGAACTTCTGAAATATACACAGAAAAAAAAAAAGGTTATTTTTTGGAAAGTATACACAGAAATTAAAAGGTTAATGTCTGTAATATATATATAATAAAAAGGTTAAAGTCTTAAAAGTATGTACAGATATAAATAATTTAAGATGTGAAATAAATACAGAAATAAATAATGATAATTTTGTCCAAATAAACAACAACAACACAGAAATGGATGTTAATATCTGGAATATACACAGAAATACACATATAACAGACTATAACAAGAATGATATGAAAATATACAAAGCATAAAAATACGGATAAAAAGTTTATCTGAAATAAGTCTTCATTTACGAGTTTCGAGCCACATTAATCTCAACTTGGTCTTCTGATAAATTTTACAGTACTTAATGTGTGCAGTTAAGATTTAAATTCTTCTTTTTGTTTTATTCTATTCTAATATTCTGTTTGTTTCTTCTATTCTCATAGTGTTTTTATCAAAGGTAAACTACATGAGTAAACAACATGCAAATACTCACAGCTTCAAAAACTAAAGGTATATTGGCCATGGGGCTCAACCTCTGATCCTGCTCTATTATGGTCTGTAGCGACACGCCAAACAACCCTCCATCTGAAAAATGAGACATATAAAAATCAGCTTTTTCATATTTTTCTTTGATTATGATTTTACTTAAACAAAGTTTGCATTTTAAAAAGACATAGTGCTTCATTTCTGTATTTACTGGGTCAACTGAAGACTGTTCTAATTTGGTGTTTCATAGTTTTATAGAAGAAATAATCTAATTATTTTTTCAATAAGGAAGTGAAAATTATTTTTTGACTTTGATTATTTTAGTAATGTTTTCTTGCATTTTATATATAGATTTGTTTAATCTTACGTTAAATATATGTATTTTTATTGCAGCTGTTTGCAGATATAATAGTTTTGCCACTGAGTGTCAGTTAGAATAGACTTCTGTTGACACATCCAACTTTAAATAGTCCCAATTATCTAATAACTATGGTCCATTGATATTCCTAAATATTTAAAGCTGACACAGCAATGTCTTTACTGTAATTCAATGAAAGTACATAATTACTGGTTATTACTGGTTATTACAAAGGTTGTTAAAAAATAAACCAGGACTTTGCGTCTCATATTTTTATATTCATTTAAACATTGTATAAAATGGCCAGTATGGAAAAGGGCTTTAAACATGCAACATACATGAATATTTCATTTTAAGATTGCGTCACTATGTTCTCCTAAAATCAGCATTTTTCGTTACCATAATAATGCTTGTCGGGTGCATGTCGTAAAACTCATTCAACAAGCTATAGATAGGCATTGGTATCTTCATCATTTGATACTCAATTTCATTAATTCATTATATACTGACATCATGTGTAAATTTGATGTACATTTGACTGTTAGATGCCTGAAACAATGCTGTTTAAAGAGCGCTTGTGACAACATTCAATTAATCCAAAATGCCATGAAATTAACAACTAGAAATTCGCGCAATCATCAAATTTTGTCAGCAGATGGGTGACACACCTTTTGCAATGTTTAAAAAGAACAAGTGAAAGTCAACCATGCAGTCAGTAGAACCACAGTAATTTGACTGCCACAAATGCTTCAGAGATGAGCAAAATGACTTAGATGACAGAGCGGGTAGAGGGCGCAAGAGAAAATCAATGCCACCTTGACGATGTCAATTGCAGAAATACATCAATGTGAAAGACACTTCCCAGTCCATGATTTATCTGAGATGTTTGATATCAGCGTGGGGAATGTTCATTTCATCTTGATGAAAGAACTACACATGCAGAAGGTAAATGTTTGATTTTCTTTTAAAAATTATTATATATTTAAACTAATTCAAACTTCAAATAAGAAATTAAAAAAGACGGTAAACTACTTATAAATGATGCCATTCTAGAAATATAAAAGTTGTTGTCAGTTTTGTAATAAGAACTAAATTACAAGAATGCATTACCGATAATATCTGCATCTTCTATTATTAGGTGCACTATGTGCTAGGTCCCCCAATTATTGAAAGATCATGAGAAGGAAAGAGGGGAGTTGCCGACTCCCGGGCCTTTCTTCAGAGGGTGGAGCGCGAAGATGACCACTTCCTGTCATGCAAAATCAACTATGGATGAAACGTGGCTTTTGTTCCATGATGTGGAAAGCAAGTCCCAGCTATCTGTCTGGAAGAGGACTGGATCCCCACCCCACAAGAAGGCCTTGTGTGTAGGAGGGAAATTCATGTATGTGATGTTCTGTGACATAGATGGTATGATTTTGCGGTGTTCCCTACGATCACGGCACAGCTGTAGGGGACAGCAATTTGCATTGTTGCACGTGTTGATGTCTGCTACAGTACACATTACAAAGCCATATGTACAAAGATGTATACAGACAATGATTCCACCAGCCACCAACGTTGTATTGAAGGTTTGGGCGAATACATTGAGAAGAAATCAATAGGTGACGTTGACATAGTCATCACATCATTTTGATGTGTATTTTTCTTGAGCCGGGATCATCTGCAATAGTTACTGTAATTAATCATGTTTCTGTTATCTGTGAATGTATTTTTATGAAATTTTCAGTGTTCGTCAAGAGATTGTGTATTTTCAAATCATGTGAATGTAATCATCGAAGTCCGGTTTATTTTTTAACAACCCTCGTATTGGTACTATAGGCCCTTAATTCAAACAATAAATAATAAATCACATTCAACATACCTTTATTTCGGCCCTTGAGTCTGCGTCGACTGTATGTGATGTTGTGTGAGTCAAATAGAGACGTCAGCTCGAGTAGGGCAGAGCTACGAACATACGCCATGTCTGCCTCGCTGATGTCATGGATGTGGGTAATGCCCAGTTTATCTTCACATAAAATGTAGTTCTGTGAAGGATCAGATAAAAATAAGTTATATATATGTTTAAGTTTAGTTTTAATTGCGGCTGGAAAGAAGATCTTTCTGGTGAGACAATGTATATAGAGAGAGCATGGAAGTATCAGAATATGTTTGCCTAATACCACTTAGGATCCAATGGATAGAAAATGTGAAGTCGGTGGTTCTACCCAAGCATAAGTCGGGGGTCTTCCTCCACCAACAGTTGTTGGATATCGCCATTATGACCCTAATTGTGTTGCCGTGATGTAACTTACAGCAAACAAACAAAATCTGACAGAAAATAATGATATGAACAATCAGCCCTACCAACTTACTCAAATAGCTTTTCTATAGTAAATATTCAAAAATACAGTGTAATATTTTTCAAGGGAAAACAGTCTAACTTGAGGCAGATTATACAGATTAAAGCTGTAGCCTGAATTATTATTACCAAAAGTTGAATGAATTAAGCTGATAAATAGAACCCAATCTTTCTAATAAAGTTTAATATAAGCCAGTCATAAGGACTCTACTGAGTCAATGGCATAGTTCTGTATGAAGAATAAAGAACAACTTTATTAATAAATACTACTCGAACTTAAGAAAACTATGTAAGCATGACATCAACATAATGTAATTTGTATTTGTACTTAGGATTAATGGGCATATGGGCACTTGATTGGTCATACAAAGCTATATATCCTACAAAATGTACTGATGGTACATTTTAAATATTTTAATTAAGTGATCTCCCCTGTTTGAAACCTGTGTCCATGGGACCATAAAATTTTAACGTAATATAAATCAGTGCACTCAATTATGAAATTTGAACCAATTACCATCACTAACATAGTATATTCACTTAAAACTCACTGGCAAGTTGTCACTGCTGCGAGACTTTGGCAAGTTGGCATCGGTATATGTAGGACTGTTGCCATTCTCCTCTAGGGCCAGTTCAAATGTGATGTCGGAGTCGGAGATTGGAGACAGCTGACTGTCCTTGCCGGAAATCATATTTCTGTTGTAAACTCAGCATCTCAATACCTGGAAATTGAAAAAACACAATCTTTATTCATAGTTAACCTGGTCCTCCTATAAATTTGTTCATAAATAGATTAGGGGTTGTATCTATAACCCTTTACATGCCAAAAAACACCATTAGGGTGGGGTATGTTTTTTTTATAATGCTGTGTTTACAGCAAGTGAAGGGCCAAAGAATCTTAGTTAGCTTTTCTTGCATAAACTTATATAAATTTCCTTAAAAATATTAAAACTGCCAGAACTAAAACAACTTCTTATAAATTAATGGTTAAATTAAACTTAAAATCTTTTTTACTACAGTACATGTAAGGAAATATTTTAAGATTTAAGAAAATTTCTTGAGTCTTCATGGATATGAGCTCTGATTTTTAGTAACTTATGTATTCCTCATAATAGTTAATTTTGTACATAAATTAAAAAACAAACAGAAAGGGAAATATACTGTAAATTATCAATAAAGCTTTGATAATGGCTACAGAGGTAATTGAACCTGCAAGATATTATTGCTAAAAGTAAAAATGCTATGTCAACGTTTTCTCTTCTGCCATTGAAGAGCCTTAATTACACTATCCTTTGGAAAATTATATACTATAGACCCTTATATACAATATGCTATAAGTCTGTAAGAACTCCTGACACATCAGCCACAGTGATGTTGAGCCGACCAGAGAGGTGACAAAACAAACTTTACACTAAGGATGTTGTTTCTTTAAATGATAATGTAGAGAAACTGTAGAGGAGTTACAACAGTAATAATAATACTTGTAAATTATCCCAGGTCCTGCATAAAAATCTGTCATCTGGCAGACCTCTCCAAGTTAAAGTTTCTGCTCAAACCTCAACAACAGCCCTTTAGATGAGAGGCTGAAGATTTGCAAGCCAGCAAATCTCACTGCTTGGCCAGGAACCATGTCAAATAAACTAGAATTCCGCGAGTCGGATGTGTCGCCTGACGAAAATTTTGTTAGTCAACATAAAAAATGTTAATTAGTTTTTTGTTGTACAGATATTAGCAATGTATTTGCACAAAATTCACATATAAACTAACCTTTTAATTGTCTCATTGCAAAAAACATGCACAACAAGTTATGCCCTTCGCAAGAAATGCACTAAAAATGAATCAAAGAGGAATAACTAAAAAACAGAAGAAGGTAGAGTTACCATTCTTGTGCAATGCACTTTGAGTCATTGCCAGAAACATGCATACCAAGTTTGGAGTCATTTGGACCTACGGTGACAAAGTTACACTCCGGATAAGAAATGCTCTATAAAAATCAATAAAAGGGGAATAATTAAAAAACGGAACAAGGTAGAGTTACGGTTCTTGTGCGCTGCACTTCCGAGTCATTGCCAGAAACATGCATACCAAGTTTGGAGTCATTTGTACCTATGGTGACAAAGACACGCTCCGGACGAGAAATGCTCTATAAAAATCCATCAAAGGGGAATAATTCAAAAACGGAACAAGGGAGAGTTACGTTTCTTGTGCACTGCACTTCGAGTCATTGCCAGAAACATGCATACCAAGTTTGGAGTCATTTGGACCTACGGTGACAAAGTTAGGCTCCGGACGCCGCTGACGCCACGGACGCCGACACAGACACCGCCGACGAAGTAATCCCTATGTGTCGCCTTTTCAGGCGACACAAAAAGGAGAATGTTATGCATAAAAAAGATTACATACATGTCGACTAGTTCATGTGAGGATGTGCTACTTGATTAGGTTCCTTTTCTTTGAAATTAAACATTTCAGCAGAAGATTAAGGGTCCAGAACCAAGACCAGGAGAGTTGATCTCTATAATTGCCCTTGGTGGTTACACATATCACGTTTTACAGGAGGCTGTTGTTCTACAACTTCCTGATGGTGGTTTATGTGTAAAGTTATTCATTTTTTTTGGCATTAAACAGTCACATTTGCATTTAGTTTAACTGACTGGATGTAATTTTGTGAACATTTGATGATTTTGTACCAATTTAAACTGTGTGACTTCCCTTTACACCCTATAATGGAAATATGCATTTATTTCTTGTCACACAAGGGATAGTTGAATCTGCTCCTTTTCTTTGAAGGGTAACATTGACTTCACTGCTGACAGAGTGAATACAAAAACAGACATGGCATGTGTCTTTCAATATGAATACAAGACATGGAGTCCCTTTACATACCTGACTCTCCATTATCCTGCACCTCTTCGGACATCCCAGACATAGAGTAACCTGCCTTGTTTTTCACAAACGACCCTTGCAGTCCCTTTGTTGCTCGGTTCTGACGATTTAAAGACCACTCTGGATGCACCACTTCACTTCTTGGTGAGACAGGACTGTGTGGCACCTGTGTATATGTGAGGGAAACATGTAAAATCTGGCCTTACTTACAAAAATCTTTTGCAGGGGAGTTTTTGTTCAAGCACAAACCTTTTGGTTACACAGTAGTTACCTAGTATCTATGAATGTTACTAACTGTATCTTTAACTGTAACAATTGCTTGCCTATCTTATTACCAGACTCTTTACAAGTGAATGGTATCAACATATAAGGAATTGAAACATTATGTCACTATAAACAATTTTCTGGGCGTCAAAATTGAATACAAATAATAAACAATGTCAGTATTGTAATATCATGCAACAGCAGTCAATTCAATAACAATTAAAGTAAATCGTTCTGAAAAAAATTCTATAATAAGCATACATTTCTGCAAAAAGGTTTTATGAAACTAAAAGATTTTCTTATAACAAAAGAAAAACTTTAAAATTCAAAGAAATTTCTTAATTAATTTTCTTAATAAGTAAATAAGTAGTTTGTAGTCTATCCTTGGTGTAGCAATTTTATCATAATTGTTGTGGGTTTTCTTTCAGAATTGTATTACATACATGTATTAATTTGCTTTCACAAAATGATGCCTATATACATATACAGTAAAAATAATGTTCAAATTGATGCTAAAAGTGTTGTTTATTGATGATAAATAATCATTCTATTGTAATATTTAATTAGCACAGGTGAAACAAGCATTGTCTGTTAGAGTCAATTAGTATAATGTAACTTATATAATGGTTTTATCCATGTACAAAGAATTATTATCTCTGATGAAAGTAAATATAATGCACATGTAAAAGGTTGGTTCCTACCATGTTAATGAACAGTCTACAGGGATTAATTTAAGTTGATAAACAGTTGATTGGCCTAATAGCGACACAAAAAATTTTAATTAGTTTTAGGTGCGGTTTGTGTGGTTGGAAGTTTTGAGTGTATACATTAAAATGGGACAAATTGCTTCAAGCTGCTTCAAACAGGCCCTCAGAAAAGATCCAGTTTACATGATATACAATTATTTGTTTCAGAAATAGTTATTAATAATAAACAGTCAAGTGTTAAAAATGGTAAATAGATTTGTATAATGTGCTATATAAACAATAGTGTTAAATAACAATGATAAAAATTGACAACATTAATGTTCCCTAATAAAATGTTTATAATTAAAAAATAAAAATAAGTTTTATTATATACACATTTATGTTTCAACATTAACCTGATCTTGACTGTATATACATATATTCAGTGAATTATGCAATTTCCATTTTTTTCCTTTTCCTGTGTAAATAATTGGTAAGAAACTAAATAGACATTAATAGTCCTACATCTATTAATATGTATACATATGACAATGTATTATTGCATATCAGGTTCAGAATTAGGTCTATTATATTTCTCATAAAGACACTTTGTTTCCAAGACAACAGTTTTTTCATGAATATGATTTATGAACTCTGTGTTTCCATTATGCCTAAATACAAAATGTCTGTATATATGGGTTTTGATAGGTTTTTGTTGAATTACACCAACACACTTATGGTCATATTGGTGAAGTTTTTGATAAAGGGCCAGCCAAAGAACACGTTTACCAAATATTAAGGATCTAGCTCTTGCAGTTTCTGACAAGAATGTTTTCTGAGTTTACTATAAAGCCATATATGGAAAATAGCCATGCCCATGACAGCCATGTTCTTTGACAAATCAATTTTTGTTCCCCCTGCATGCTTAAGCTTCTGAGAAAGTTTGGCTGAATTTGACCCAGCAGTTTTAGAGGAAATATTATTTGAAAATGCTGATGAATGCAGTACGCTGGACGGTGGGCTATCACAAGTGCTCACCCTGAGCATAAGTTCAGATGAGCTAAAAGGTGAGGGTTCACAAGCCATGGGCCTACTTGTTCTGATCCACCTAGCATTACTAGCATTAGTTGCTAAGGCCTTATTACCTAGAGCCATGATACTTATAATTAATACATTCTCCAGTTTTTTTTTATTCTTTAAAGCAACCGTGTGATGCAAATGTTTGTGTAAATATTGACGCTTCACATGTATACAGTTTGAGCTAAAATGAAATTTGTTTTGATGATAAAAGAATAATAAGAACACAAAAAGCATTGATTTCACCCTTTTGGGAGTACATGTAAAATGGTTAACTTTAACATAGAAATTTTATTGCTGGGAGTACATTTTTAAAATTGTCAGCAGAATATAATATAGATACTGTTACAACTGTTTTTGCTATACAGGTATACAGTTACATTATTTGATACATGTTTAAGCAAGATTAAAGCAAATTAGCAAAGCTGGCAATGTCCTTGTACAAATTTAACTGCAAAAATAGAAGGAGAACATAAATTTGCACACAATTGATTGATACACTGATTGATTAAGACATTACTGATTTCTTATATAGTCTATTGTACTGAATGATTTCCTCAGCTAGAATATAGAAACATACAGATGGGTTAGATCAGAGAAACAGGGAGCCAAACCTCTATCAAAATACTGTTGACATATTTGTGTGAAACAGGGTGTCTGATGGCAATCTGAAAAAGGAAAAATCTACCTGCTGTAAGAAAGCCACTAAATTATAAATGTATTCTATCTAAGTTTCAGATTTCAAATTATTTCAATTTATATTTTAATTATTTATTTGAGATATATGGCAACAACACAATTAGGGTGTCTGGCTAGTAATGTTTTTTTGTTTGTTGGGTTTTATATAACAGTTATTTGAAGACAGTGTCCACTAGAACACCTGGCATGATACCCACACCCTGTCACATTATCCTGACACCGGGCCAACCAGTTGTGGACCTGCCACCTACTTACATTTACTTAAGCATTAGCAAAGGAGCTGTAACCATACAAGTTTTTAACGCCTTTGTAATGTCGAAACTCGGAAACAAACCTGGAGCTTCCAGTACCTGGTATTGGTTGAGAAAGACACAAATACAAATTTATGGGTAGAACCACTGGAACACCAAGAGTGGCTGGAGGCCTCCTTAGTCCCTCTACAAGATTATTTACCCTGGCAGACTCAAAACCATGCCACAGTTAGGGCCATGCTAGAATATGGTGCTCCCTATCATTCTTGACCAACTTACAATTATTTATGTTATTTATAAATGAACCAAAGTTAAATGTCACACTAATGGATTTCTTCGCATTTCATTTCAAAAATGAGACAATAAAAACGAGACAACAACAATAATTATTCTAAACTAGTGAAAATAATCAGGACATTATAAATCAACTACTAATCAGTACTTATTTTAGAAAATTAAGGAGCAACTGCAATAAAATAGTATATGTATTAAGCAAAAAAGAACATGATTAAATACAGTGTTCAAAAAGCATGTATTTTCTTAGTTTCACCATGTATGACTGTGATAACTACATACAGCTATAAAATAATATCATACATTTACAAGCAGGGCATAATTATATAAATGTAATCATCACTATTTTAAAATAAACATATTATAAAAGTATATATGCAATTTTGAAGACCAATATCCGTCAAATATACATTATTGATGAAGAAACATGATTACTTATGAAACTAAACCGACTCTTTCAAATAGGAAAAAGTCAAAGTTAATATAAAAAAGACAAAAAAACTTAATTAAGTTAATTTATGCAGTACATTTGGAAGAAACTGACTTTAAACCCTCATAAAAGTAAGAGAAAAAAAATGTAAGAAATATATTAATAAGTTGCTAGTGGGTTGGTATGTTCATAAACTTTCATAAAGAAATATTCTTTTCTCATTTTAACTTTTTATATTTATCCTAAAGATCATGCACCTTTACACATTTATTTCATTACACAAGATTTCCTTTAACAGTCATGTGACAGTCTGGATCATTTCAAGTAGTTTAAAAAAAGTGAAGAAATTCACCAGACTTATAAAGATAGTTTCCACATCTGAATGATCAGTGAAGATCTTTTATCTCGGCAGCAATCTTTAATGGCAACTTCATGGGATTTTCAGATGAATTGTAATTTCTTCATTTGTGGTCCAAAAATTAAAAGCTCTATACACAGATGAAAAACTCTTAAAATTCATATATTTAATAAATATTTTTAAAATTGATAAATGCACAAAGAATTAATACAGAGAAATGAATAAAATTATTGGCTCATCCTTAAAAAAAATGAGCAGTGTATGATTTTTGGTTGTATTTTTTTACCTTTTAAACTATCAAAATATAGTCTTGATATTTCAAATTCTTCATAAAAGCTGTTAAATTTGATATAAAATTCATTTAAATAGACTGAAAATTAAAAACACAGTAGTGAGTTAAATACAGCACATATTTCCAGATTTCGGCCAGCATTAGCTTCTGCCTTCAAAGATGGCTTACCTTAAACAATCTTGTCAGTACCTATGACATCGCATAGTATCTATCCATTCAATGTAGTACTTTATGCCAAATACCAACCCAAAAGTGCTGATAACACAATAGAATTTAAACTCTTGGAGTTATGTCCCCTATATAAACAAAAAGTGAAAAATTGTTGCCTTACGATTGGAGTGGTTTGATAAACTAGAAGATGAATGAAATGACAAAATAAGTGACAACAAATGATGAGACTTTAATAGCGGTTTAGAGCTTCCTGTATTTTTTTTTTATTAGTTTAAGAATATAATAGATTCAGTTCAACATTAATTGCTCAATTTCATTTAAGATATTGAGTCATAAAAAAATCTTGAAAATTTAATAGAAATGTGTAAACTTCATAAAATGCAGAAATATATTATTTTTTTTCAAATTAACATAACATCTAACTGAACAGCAGTGTCAATTTTAGGGAAATCTAAATCATTAATTATTCTTACAAGAAATACAATATGGAATATATGACCAGGTGTAAACATACCCAAACTTAAACTTAAGCCATTCAATGTATTTTCCTACCACTGCAAATCAAAAACAGTGTCACACAAGTGAACAAAGTGTCACACAAGAATAAATTTCAACACCATCCACTACAGAATTCAGCACACAACCGCAGCTAAACTGTCAGAAACCATCAACCAATGCATGTAAATAAAGAACCACTAAAATAAGACAATATATATAAACCTATTAAAATCAAATCCCTTACATATTTACATAGTTAAGACAAATAAGGAGCTAAACCTTAAAAAGAAATTAAACCACAATGAATAGGGAACACAAACATTACTTTTGATGACCAGGTTATATAGAGCATGCTCTTTTTCAAAATGTTGTGATGTAATTAGGTTTAGGTGAATCAAAATTATTGCAATGGTTTTCAACTTTATTCACAGTGATGTTCTGTAGTCTAGTGTAGCTTATTGCAAGATGCATTAAAATCAGATAAAATGCTTGAAAGAAATATTGCAAACAAAATATCTTAATAAAAACTGAGCTGACCATGGCATGCATAGTTGGTACTTATAAGTCATGTGAAGTTGAATAAGAATTTGGTTGACAGTTGATGAGGAATCAAACAGTCAGAATATTCAAAAAACATGTCAGGGGCCTACCTATGTGAATCTGCAGAAAGCAGTACTTGCCCACAATATGCAACAATAAGCCTAATATTTTTTATACTGAAGATTCATTCAAAATACAGTAGAAACTCCATAAACAGGAAGTGTTCCGAACCAGCAGAAAATTTTGGTTTGCAGAGTGTTTCTCCTTTGGCAATGATATTTGCTATATATGTATTATATTAAAATAGTAGTAATACCTTATTTTTTGTTAATGTAAATGTTTTTTATTTTCTTTGTGTTGGTTTAGGTTTGTTTTCTGATTCACGGATAAGACTGATCGTATCCTCCAATGTAAGTTCAACAAGACGCTTTTAGCAGGAGCTGGTTGCAACATGATTGCATTTATCACATTGAAAAATGAGGAAAAACATTGAAAATTTATACAATTCTGCAAACAATGAGGAACATATCCATTGGTCATCTTCATTAAGTAAGTCTCTGAGAAAAGATCTTAAATCTTTGAGTAAAGATTTATGCATTTTCATTGGTCACCATCAGACAAAAGAAGATAAACAGATGTTGTTTTTTTCATAAGACCCTCGAATATGTAACACTTAATTTAATTACTGCACTTTATTAATTAACGTATACAATAAATTTTCCTTTAGCTGCAATTAATTAACATAAATTGATTGCATGTAAATCTTAAATGTAATTGCTAATTGTCTGCTAATCATCTTCTTCAAAGAAATCACTGCTAAACAAATAGGGACAAAAGACTTAGACGCATCCAATACAAAAGTGATTTTCACACCTTGTAAATTATACGGTACATCATTCACACCTTCGCCTGTCATCAAAAGCGCTGTAAAGGTGCAATATCTCCAATTACAAATGTATTGTTGACAATACACAAGCTTCCATGATGACATGTGGCTTTCATCTTCTTTTTGCAGTTTACGGAGGTAAAATAACATTGAATATGAACAAAAATTCTGCCGAAATCGTTCCGGTTTGCCGAATTCTGAGTTTTCGGTTTTCAGAAGCTTTTTTCTACAAAGAAATGGAAGGAAATAAATCAGGACTGCAAAAAATATGCAGATCTTAGAGGATTCCGGAGTTCAGAGGTTGCGGTTTAGGGAGTTTCTACTGTATGACCAATGGTAGCCGAGGAATAGCATGAATGTATATCACAGAGGGTCATTACTCAATTAAAATCAAACCAGTTTAGATGTGCCAACTATATGCACAACTAGACTTGGTACTTACTAATCCTGTAAAGTTTCTTTTCTTTTGAGAACCCCATTTAATATCTATCTAGGGTTAAAAAAATACCAAAACTTAATACTTGTAGTTAAAATATGAAGAAACTGTGTCTAAGTTTCTTCAAGCTTAGACGTAAATAATTTGAAGCTTTTAGATACTGGCAAGTACATGTACATATGCTTAAGGATTTGATTTTTAAGGTTTAGAGGGTCTCAAATACACTGCAAAATATGATATGTGCTTATCTAACCTGATCCTTGAAAGTGTTGGTCCACTTTCTGAATGCCACTAAAGATGGGGGTTCCTTTTTATGTTGTAGAGGACTTCCCAAAGGACTACAGAATACATCTAAATCCTGATTTGTTTCCCACCATGCCACCTCCTCACCTCCATCATGACTAAACTGACCAATCTCATAGCTGAACAGAACCTTAGAACTTGTTCCTTGAGAAATATCTAAGCTAGGAGGATCCAGAGAATCTTTAGAACCCAAATTCTCTCTACCAGAACTAGTTGAATCAAGCCCAGAATCAAACGAATCAAGAGTGTCACAGGAAGAACTCTTCGACCTGCATGTGCTATTTACAGAAAATGCTGAGTCATGCTTAGGACTTTCTGCCATTGAACTTTGACCTTGCTGTTAAATGTTTTCTAGTAGAGAATCTTCAGGTTTGTTAGAGAAGCCATTAGTTTTAGAATCCAAACTGAGAGACATATTATCTTGGAATGCAAGATCAAAATTTAAATCAGGTCTGGAATGCTGCAATGAGAGTAAAGTAGGTGCTTGTCATAAAGTTTATCAAAAAAGAAAGAAAATGGCTTCTAATGAAGACTTCAATTGAATAAGTTTCTTTTCAAAAGAGTACAAGAAACATTTTAGTATTTAGAAGTGATAAACATTGAATGATAGATCTTAACCCTTAGCCTGCTAAACCCATATTTA
Source organism: Sinonovacula constricta (assembly GCA_007844125.1). Classification (NCBI taxonomy): domain Eukaryota; kingdom Metazoa; phylum Mollusca; class Bivalvia; order Cardiida; family Solecurtidae; genus Sinonovacula; species Sinonovacula constricta. Next base: position 16,982,899 of record CM017555.1, on the reverse strand, counting down.
CATGTCTTTGGTAAATTGTGTATCTCAAGATCAGCCAGCTCCTGCTATGCACTGTCTGATCAGGATCTGCATTATTTGCTGCTGATTTTCCAACATTATGTCTAAGAAAAAGTCTAACCTATTAACAAATAATAGCAAGCTAAGGGTGAACAGAAAAATATTTTTCTTTTATAAAGATACAATCATTTACTTTAAAAAAAAAATCTAACTATGAACTTTGGCAGTGACCTAAAATATAATACTTAATTTCCATGCAAGATTACTAATAAGAGAAAGTAATGAAGTAAAACAAAACAAGAGTGTAATTAAAAGAACCATTTTTAGTGCCAGTTTTGACTTGTGTGATGTACTATCAGCCTACTTGGCTTTGAACATCAAACACCATTAGTCTGCCACAACATTTGGATCTTCTATCTTATTTTAACTTACAGCAATGTCAATACAATTTGTAGGTAAAGTTTTTTTGTTTGTTTCTAAATGAATCACCATAGTTACAAATATTATGTGATGCAATGACCTTCTGTTGTAACATGTAACATGAAACATAACAGTAGTTGAATTGGTTTGTGTAAAGCTTCCACTGGTGAACACCTGACTCAAACAATTATCCAAGGTTTAAAAATTATATCATATAAGTATGAAACATGATAATACTTCAATGACTGTGTATCACTTTCATATAAATTTAGCAGTGCTTTAATAGCTGAAAACCATATAAACAGGAAACATAACAGTGCTTCAATTACACTGAAACATAAAAATATGACACAGTATGGCCGTGCTTCAATTGCTGTGTAAAATAAAAATGAAACATCAGAGTGATTGTGTAACATAAAATTATGATGCATAAAAGTTGTTTTAGTTACTGTATAACATAGAAATGTGGAACAAAACTGTGCATCAATTTTAATGTAACATAATTATCAATACGACACATAGCAGTGCAAACAGTCGCAATAGCTCAAGTTGTAGAGCGTCAGCTTGTGGATCGGGAGGTCGTGGTTCGAACCCCGGCCGAATCAATCCAAAGACTTTAAAGTTGGTAGTAGTGGCTTCCCTCCTAACGCTCGAGGCTAAGGGGATAGCATTACGCCTGACTAGTCAGTGTCAGTATAATGGAACGGCCGGGTTCAGTCCCTGGGCACCTCATAAGTGCCCCTGTGCTATAATGATAGAAATGTCGCTGCCCAGTATCAGTAAAAATGCCGGCTAATCCCATCCCATAGCAGTGCTTCAATGAGTGTGTAACGTACAAACATGAAACAGAACTGTCCTTCATTAACAATGTGTTACATATATTTAAAAGCTGGTCAAGCTTATATGGTGTATCAAAAAATTTTCATTTTTGTGCTTTTGTAGAATTATACTTTTAAACAGACTTCATAAGTATAATCATTATTTCATGTTGTGACATTTAAATTTTAATTTTTATGTTGTCAAAACTTACAAAGTGTTCAGGTATAAAAATAATATTACGTGCCATATATATTTTTATATGCACTATGTACATATGTGTATATTTTATTATGCTATATTTATCTAATGTAATATTTTATTAAATTTAACAATTTTGATGACATCAAATTTTATTGCACAAGAACTAAAATCACTTGACAAAGCTCATTTGAAACACAGATAAAATCACAGTGCTATATCTATGAAACATAATAGTACTTCAAAAACCTTGCACCATATAATTGTGAACCACAACAGTGCTTCAAAATCATGTGTTAATATGACATCCTCCTGTGAACAGCCAAATATTGTTAGTAAGTGTTCTTGGCCTAAATTACATCCCTGTCTGCAAGAAGGTATATTGGTATATTGGTCAATTAACAACAGACCTGTTTCTCATTATTATAGCTAGGGCCATCAGTGTCAGCAAATGTTTCAGTGGCCTGCATTGCATCTCTGTTAAGTCATTTGTAAAATTATCAATATATGCCTTAGCCTTTTCTTAATATAACATGAGTAAGACTGTCTAAGGTGATAGCAAAGCTCCAATCAGTTTAAACTTGCCAAGGACAGAGATAAATTTGTTGAATTGTCAGTGTCAAGGCTTGTCAAGGTATGCAGTCCTAGAACATGGACTCAACACAGCACTTTCATGTCTCCATTCTCAATATTATAAATTCAATGGACATGTCTCAATTTTTGCAAACAGAGATTTAATTTCTCCTGGCCTTAATATATGCTGTATTTCATTTTGTATATGAAGGCAGAACATTAATAAAATGACATATTTTTCATTTTTTGTATTGGATAGACAAATGATGTAGTAAGCATATATTTTAAAGTTTTCTTTTTCACTCGAATTAAACATTGCCTTTTGATTATCATAAATTTATAGTACTTCCACTTTCATTTTGGAAATTTTATTAGTTTATCAGAGTAAAACTTTTAAAATGATGGTAAGATTGTCTTTTTTTGTTTTGTGTTATGAACAAATATAAAACAAAAAATGGTTTCAATTTTAAAAATGACCATTTCATATTTTTTCTGCTTTTTATACACATGAAACACAACAATTTTTCAGCAATAACATAAAATGGTTGAAGCACATGCAGAATGAAGACTGCGAACCTTGCGTATCTGATGTGAGTCCCCATTAGACAATAACTTCATTCCTCGTGGTAGAGTTGTAGGTCTAACAGCCGGCTGAAAATGTCACCATGACTAATTGAATAATAATGAGTAATATGATCAATTTAATAACTAAAATGATGAGATGAATTGCAAAATAAACAGCTGGTTTAATTTTATGAATAATGATAAAACATGCATGAATAAAATACCAGTTTGATAGAATAAATGATGCTAACACATAGAATATAAAGAAAAAGTGAATTTACAAATTTATTTATTAATGATTAGCTACAACAATGTACTAAAGTCATTTTATATGCTGATTGCATCTTTGACATGTCCTGAACAGAGAATGTTCTAATAGAGACTTACTAAATAAATAAGTTGTTTTTAAACAGTAAGTGTATGAATGTGAAAGTGGATTTTGTTTGTTTATCCTTAACTTTGTAACAATTGATGAGGCTTTACTATTTAGACGTTCATATTAAATGCTGGGATGCCTCACCCCCCCCCCCCCCCCCCTTCAACCAGGTAAAAGAGTAGAGTTGTGAAAATACATACATGTTAGCTTAAAAAATACTAAGCCATTACAGTAAATTTTATCTGTTGACAGCTTAGGTTGAAGTTAGGGTTCCATATACAGTTAGGATCCTTACTGTGTATATATATCTAGTATTCACTGCGATAAAGTTGAATGGACCTTGATTCATACCACCAAACACCCACCCACCAAAATTCTCTGGATCTGCCCCTGATTAAATGTCAATGGGACAGGTGAATGAAGGGAGATAACTATCACTGTCCTTAGGTAAATATTATATGAGTTATCCTTATATTTTCATTAAATGCCCCTATTTCTAATTACAAATTATGCTCTTAAACATTAGTTTTTTTTATTTCAATATGAGTTAGCCATTTAAAAACAACATCTATGTTATACAGACCGAATAAACATCTTATTTCTAACATTATGGAAACATTGTAACATACACATACAACTGCAAAGAAAATATGCTGGGAAAGAAAGTAACAAATATTAAATGATGAACTTACACTAACATACAAAAATAGACAACCTTTGTTTATAGAACTTTTCAGACATTTGTTTATTTAAGATGTTTTAATACTTAAATAATAAAATGTTGAACATAACATGCATCTCTTAGGAAAACTTAATCATCTGGGATATTTTTATTAATTTAGTATAATACTTTTGTTTTTAAATCCTCAACTTTTTCGTGCTTAAAACCAAATGACTAGGCTCAGGCAAAAGTTGGCGACCCAGATCAGCCATCCCCAGCTGGGAAAGAGTGGTTCAAGATCTGCACCATTTGCTGCTTAGTTTCTTGCAATCTATCTTGTTAAATTTGAATGTAGTTGTTAACTGATAACTAGGATTTTGTATTGATTGTAAATAAATGTAGCATGGTATGCTTAAAACCCTCCAGTACACACCTGAGTCTTGGGGGTTGATGCTGTGGGGGATGGTTCTTCCACAATCTCACTGTGGAAAACCACTTTTTGCCCAGCATTTTGTTGGGGAAAGATACTCCGGACATCAATTTTTGTTGCATACTTCTGTTTCTTTCTAGAGTAGCATTCAGTGTGTCGACCCGCTTTATGATGGCTGCTCTGTGATTGCTAGGTAATGGTGAGGTAAGTGCCTCAACCTCATCCTGGCTCAGCTCCTTGCCATCTGATTGGTTGAAAAAGAAAAGAAGAAATGTAAAACTTAATTTAGAATGAGAATTAACAGACCAGCTTATGGAAAAAGACAAGATGATGTGAAAATAAGTTCTGACCTATCCATACTGCTAAAAATATACATCTTTATGAATTAAATTTAAAAACACTGGATTTTTGGTCCACTGCACCAAGTCTACTGAATACTTGTACTCTTAACTTGAACTACAGAAATTTTCATGGACTGGGACCATGAATCTCCACTTTTTTGTTAAGGCTGTCCTCCAACAATGTAGATACTGTCAAAATAATCATGACTGTGTTGGTGGGAATCAAAACAAAACAAACAAGACAGAAAGGTTGGTATATGGGCTTAATGTCAAAACATGCGTTTTCATTTTCACACATTTTACGGCTGATTTTCTTTTCTAAGGAGTATAAACTCATTAGTATTTACAATTTCATCATACAGCTTTTCCTGTCATTTCTCATCGGCAAAGCAGAATGATTTTTTTAAGTAGGACCTAATAGCACAAATCAGTAGAGCATAAGCTTCATGAACTTGAGTCGACAGACCAAAGTCTTCAAAATTTGTAGTGATATACCTCCCTTGTTAATGCACAAGCAAATATAAGAGTAGCTTTTTTTCTTTGTGCTTATAAAAAATGTTGTGATATAAGGTTGATTTATAGACAGAATTTACAGATTTTTACATACTTATAGCACTGAATCCACAAATCAAAGTTATGACTTCACAGTATTTATCAGAACAGAGATTTTACTGTGTTAAGGTATTAATATCCGTGGTGTGTGTATAAAGAGAAAAGAATGTAGAGACTTTTAAGTCTAATGGAAGGAGTGTACAAACCTACACCCAGCCACACCCATACACTTACTGTACTGTGTTGGTAATTGGGAAGGACAAGTTCAGATCTATCTCGAGAGGAAATGTGGCATTTCATATGAATTACTGTAGATCTACCAATGGGCTACATCTTAACCTTCCACAAGAAAGATTTGCTGACATTTAGGCAAATAGTGTAGATCCAGATCGGCCAGCTCAAACTGCCAGCTGTCTGATCAGGAACTATACTTTAGCTGATAAATCTCTCTGAATATAAGGAGTTTTAAGCAAAAAAAATCAATCCTTGCATAGCTACAGTACATCTGTTAATAATCTAAACTCTTAGTTTTTGGCTTACAACTAAATGTAAACAAAGTTGATGTACTACCAGAGACTAAGCAGCAAATAATGTAGATCCTAAGCAGATAGCTGGTCGATCTGGATCTACACAATTTGCAATAAGCAACATAAATACATGCTTAGCAGGCCAAGAGTATAATAGGTAGCATGATAAGGCAAGGTGTTTACAGCACTAATGGGTGGGGGAATCCAACTGTGCATTCATGATTTGTGACATGGTTATTGTTGAAATGTATTGAACTGATATACTAGGGTTGGGTTTGATTTCCTGAGGAAGTTTTATGAAATCAGCCCTTTCTACCATGAATAGACAATATGATTATTAACTTGTCCAAACAGCAGGAATATTTCTCAGGTGCAATTTTGCTTAAGTTTAAATTTTCACAAATTGACATTTTCACATTTTTTACTACTTGTAACTTTTACACTTCATTTTAATATGGGTAATACTACAACTTTTCAAGGTTGATGGGATGTGAAGATAAGAAACTGAAGCATTTGTATCTCTGTAATAAGTTTCCTTTAAGTCTATATTTGAGCTTAAGCAAAATCACAACTGGGAAATGATTCTGCAAGTTAAGGGCCTGATTTTATTTTCATCCTTATAGAAGAGTGGTAGGCCAACTATGGTAAAGGGCTCCTCAAGAATGGCTCTGAAGTTTGGTACTGACGTATTAACATTCCCCAAGAAGGTTGGTCAGATATTGCCAGCAATAGGACAACATTTATTTTAAGTCAGCAAGATTTCAACAAGTAACATAAGCTCAAATAAGCTTTTATAATCAATTTTATTAAATAATGGTTTAATATTTATTTAAAAATGTCAAGTTAGCCAACTTAATTGCTTTGAAGCCAGTTGAAGTTTAACTGCATTAAGTGACTGCATCAAGTAAATTGTTTATAGCCGTTTAGTTTATGTTTAATTTCTTCTAGTCTTTTTTTATTTGGGGATAAATGGAATTATGTTGAACAATTATAGCCCATCCCCAACCCCCACTCCATCCCCACACACATACCTTTAAGTTGGCAAGATATATGTGCCTAGAAAGTCAACAGCTAAAAGTGCAGATTCTAATATGAATCTTCACTATTTGCACCGGACCTGGTAGCGGAATTGGTAGAGTGTCGGCTCCAGGTACAGGAGGCCCCGGGTTCGATCCTGGGCCGCAACATACCAAAGTTGTTAAAAATGGTAGTGGTATAGCTCCCTTGCTAACGCTCAAGCAAATATAAGGGTAGTTCCACGACTTGTTGGCATGGTGTCAGGATAATGTGACTGGGTGTGGTATCATGCCAGGTGTTCACGGCATGCTATACACAGTGAAGGCAGCACTATATCTGCTTCAAGTGGACACCGTCTCCAGATAACTGAATTACTGCTGGTGGGACAATAAACTCAAGAAACAAACAAACAGTATTTGCATTGAAAGAACGTTAAACCAGTCCCTGTGGATAAATTATGAATGCTAACAACCCAGCCATTGTACATCCTAATGTGACAATGATTGAAAGCTTATAATCCTAGTTGGTTTTCTACTCATGACAGTGGATGTATATCACATTCAGAGCATACCACACTATTAAACAATTAAACTACTAATCCCAACTCTCAGGCTTAAGCAAATAAAGTGTATTCAGATCTGCCAGTCCCTACTTGGAGCTATCAGATCAGGGTCTACACTATTTGTTTCTAAGTAAATAGTTTAGTATGTACCACTTGTTATCTCTGTATGAAGTTTTGAGGAGTAAAACTAAAGATTAAGTTGTGTAGCAAGTTAAGGATAAACCAATACAAGAACCAAAACAACCAGTGACATAAAGCATCACAAGAGATGCAAATTATGGAAACAAAGTTTAAAGAGGTTAAGGCTTATTGAAACAAAATTTGAGTTTACAGTCAATTTGAAAAGTATAAATTTCAATGTAAATGATGCCACTCAGTGGTATAAACTCTGGATAAAATAACAAACAGAATGATAAGGATTGTCTGTTCTCACACGTATTTAACATGTAGCACATATTGGTATTTGTATTGTTATCATAGTCAAGCATGACTGTAACAAGGGTCACTTACTTCCTTATTTTCAGCTGGTATGAACTAGGTCATGTTTTTAATTGTTATTTTAAATTTAACAATAGCAAAATTTAACAGACTTCCTTTTTTGGATAAGACTAAAACAAAAGCAGATGTAGCTCTTTAAATGTTCAGTACAGATGTACCTGGCCTTAGCTCCAAAGCATTAACCTGATTATTAGTATTTGTGATTTATGTATGGGGAATTCAGTTTATCATTGCTCCAAAAGCTGATACTTTCATTTAATTAAGGGCTGTTTATAACACTGCATAAATTGTTAGACAATACAAACAGCAAAAAATATCACTTTAAATGTCCATTATTTCCAAACCTATAAATACAAACATTTGGGATTATTATCAAAAAAGAAATTGAAGTCATAGCTGATAACCCGACTGATCATGTAACATTATCTGGAAAGAAAGTAGTCTCATGTTTTATTTAGTTTTAAAATCGGTAACTGTGCAATGTGAAAACAAATTTTTATGACAAGTGGGGTGTTATGCATTATTTTTCACAAATATAATATATACAATAAACTGTCTGAAACTACCTTTAAGTTATTGGATTGCTTATTTTGTTCCCACCAGAATGTACCAGTATTACTGCCTTGACTTTCAATGTACAAAAAGTAACTCAATGATCAACACTAACTACACAGTTCTTATCTTTACTGCAACAGCACTGCACTATTAGCTATTATCTTTATTCTGAACAAAGGAATAAAAACACAAAGCTCCTACAGGGAGACCTTTATCTATTTCTCTATTGTAATGGACAAACATATTTGTCACTCTCACACAAAAATACAGGCTTTTATACAGCTAGAGTTGTATTCATGAAGAGCCTTAGTTGTTTTTGCTTACTCTTAGTAAAAACTTCCCTAAATTTCAAAAAATCCTATGTCATTTTTAAGAATAAATGTATTAATGAATGAAATTTATATATTGTTTAATCTTATTTCAAATAAAAAAAATAGCTTAAGATAAATGCAACAAAACAAAAACCCAGGTTATCTTTCTCCATACCATTTTGTAGATTGCAAAAATATTGTTTTACAATACCTACAGTCAAGGGTAGTGCATAACGTATTGCATGTCATTTTATCTTCAAGTGTAAACAGGTCTGTTTATCCTTGTTGAGTGTTGTAATAGTTGCTCAATTGTTTTCCTCTTTTTATTATTCCTATAACAAAAGCCTCAATGTGGTATCCAGAACTTTTGCACATAATTTTGAAAAAATGGTTTCATAATTGTAATAATATTATATAATTTATTCTACATTTTTTATATTCAAAAGTCAAAATAACAGACATCAATCTTTTAAGGAGAGGAGGATGATGAGAGAGGGATAAATCTGCAGGACTTCAACAATATCTGTTATTTATTAACAATTACTAAATTTCTATTAATTAGTAGTGGACAACATAATAATTGTTTAGCAGGCTAAGAGATAACTCTGAATCACATATGGTCTAATGGTCAATATGATAAACTCTGGATAGGAGGGTGCCAGGTTCAAACCATGAATTATAATGATTGTAATTAGTCACTGTAATGCATTTACAAAACAGAAACAAAACATGAACTGTAAATGATCATAACTGGTCACTGCCATGCATTTACAAAGCAAAAACAAACCATTAACTCATTTGCAGCAATCAATGTTTATTGACAACATTTGCAATATACAGTGCATTTCATTAATATCCAAGTCAGTTATCTTGATACTGCCTTATCCCATAATGTAATTTTATCTTCTCACTATTTATCTGATAATACTTGCTAAAGCCCTGATGGTGTTTTTCTCAGTAAAGATGTTCCTATCAAGAGACTGCTGTAAGATAACTCAACTGTGCACACAACCCATACATCCAGCTACCTGATAACTATCCAAGTACATTAGTAAACATTTGTAGCCATTTAGTAATCTACAACCAGTTAATTAGGTGTAATTCTTTGGCTTAATTGATTGGTATTGTGTATGTTCACTACCCGTTACATCACACCTTGTCTTAACTGAAAGACTTTATGATGTACAACAGTGACAACCACGACTGCCTGCTCAGGTGTGACAGTTGTTCAATTGTTCCATTCAAGGCAATGTGTTTATGATTTTTTACTAAATGGTGTATGCATTTATTTAAATTTTCACCTACTAAAATATGTAAAGATTGAATAAAATAAACAACAATGATTAAATTTTACTTGAGAGTAACATTTTACCTGCAACTAAATTTCAACATATTTATAATTGGCCAAATTCAGTATCAAACTTAATGGTTTGTTTGTTGGGTTTGTCATCCCAACACAGTATTTCAGTGAATATATAGGAGCTGGCTTCAAGTTGAAAGAGATATAAAGCTAGCCATGTTGTCTTCACTGTGTATAGCATTCTGTGAACACATGATACCAAAACCAGTCACATAATCCTGACACTGGGCTGAACAGTTGTGGAACTACCCTTATATTTGCTAGAGCAAGGGAGCTAAACCACTATTATTTTTAACAACTTTGACATGTTATGCATGGCCCAGGATCAAACCTGGAGTCTCCTGACTTGACTTGATGCTCCACTGATTGAACTATCCATGACCTGTTAACTTTTATATACTAAGGTATGATTACTCTGAAGAGATACGTGATTATAAATTTCAGATTATACACTGGTTATCGCAATATAAGCCTGATATTACTTGCACATAAAACCTTGTAAAGTCAACACTAGTGCTCTGAGAGTCAAGGTAAAAACTGAGAGTTGCAGGTGCCTTTTACCCAAGTACATTCACAGCCCTAAAATCAATAGTACAGATAGACAAGATGTTCACAGGGTTGTTTCCACTCATTGATTTGTATATCTGGCCTATCTCAGCCTGCTAAGCCCTTACTGATCAGGCTTAAGCAGAATAGAGAAGCCCTAGATCAGCCAGCTCCTGCTGAAAGTTGCCTGATCAGGATCTGCACTTTTTGCTACTGAGTTTCTAGCAATATGCATATAGACCTTTGCATCTAGATGTAAGAAGATGAATAAGACTTGTAGAATAAGGGCCAACTGCAGGTATAGTAGTGACCTATGAGGATTTGATTGCAGTGGCTGAAAATATGACTGGTCAAACATGTGGTGCAATGACCATGGTTTTGTATTGGTCACTTTGGTTTGGCAATAAGAACGTTTGTTATGTTGTTGTTTTTTCTAAAAGTGAGTATGGTATGAGTATTTTATGTGAACGTACTCGTACATGCTTGGCAGTAATAAAGAGAAAAGCATAAGGTTATTAATAAATGCATGTCGTGATGTGAATTTTTAAAATCACACATGTCTTTTATATGGTGACCAATAGGGGTATAATGATATACCGTACGATGAAATACCCTATTTTTCTATTCATGGTTCAGTTCATGGTTCACTTCTCAAGAATTACAGTATGAACCATGTGAAATGGTTAGGTAAAAATATTATGTCGAGGATCTGGACACATTTTGGGTTCCAAACAAAACATATTGTCTGGATTTTATCTAATATTCCAGCTATAACAACCTGCCGCCATTGTTTCTCAGATGTTTCATACAAAGCACTAAATACTTACAAGCTGACTGTGTTTATGCTTCATATTGTTAGAAAACTTTATCTTGTTTTCTTTGACTATGAACCCAACTGTTATATTTTCATGTGTGATAGACATTAAGAATTTACAATAAAGAAAAAAAATATTTGCAAAATATTATTTTACATTTTACTTTTAACATCTAACATGTTTAAGTTTTATGTTATTCCACCAGTTAAATCATTTAATATGTGGATAAGCTTTCTATACATTCTGATTTATGACATCTAAGTTCTTAGTTTCAGTAAATATCTATGCTCACATATTGTTTAACATATGTCATGGTGTAATTGTCTACCTATTGGATAAGCAAAAAGAGTAACCTCAGTAGCAAAATATAATGTACCGCGATATGTATCGTACTGAGCAGTGTATATCACAATAGGTATCGTATCGTGAGGGTAGCATATTGTTACACCCCTAGTGGACCAATATAGGGATCTTTAAAGTATCTTACTAAGAATATGTAAGTAGTAATGTTCACAACAGTCTTTATTTGGCACTTTCAATGAGAACAACAGCTAGTGTCAGGTTAAGAATAAAGAAATGGTATATATTCAAGGTGACTCTCCCAAACCCCCAAAAAGCTATAATTACTTTCTTGCTTCTGTTTGTTATTATTACATCCCACCAACATAATTATGGTTATATTGGCAAAGTACAGCTTATTACTGGTGAAGACACCAAATATAAGTCTGGATAGGGTCACCATTACACCATAGGTCAGCTGGAAGACCTTCCCACATAAAAAATCTTGCCCAGACCAGGACTCGAATCCATGCAGTAAGGGGCTGAGGTCAGCTTAAAGTCAGCAACTCTACCTGGTCATGGGCACATAATATTACCTAATATGGAAATAAAAAATCTAGAATATATGCTAGCAACAATAAAGGTAACAAAATATACCACCAGCAAATAGTGCAGATCCTGATCAGACAGCCTCCAGTGGGACGCAAAAACTGATGATTTTTCTCTATGTGTGTAATGTCTCTCCTTTGTGTTTTTGTCACTCTTCCATTAACTTGTGTGTGTGTGCAATTTCATCAAGTGGTAGTTTTTAATGTAATGCTGTTCTCATAGAACTTTTGTCATATTTTTCCATTGTGTATTTATCTTTGTTTTAATAAAAATTAATGTTCATTAAGATGTTAGAGCTTTTGACAGTACTATCTGATTTTTTGTGGTCAAAATGTTTAATTTGAGATAGATGAGTTTTGAGAGTGAACAAAACCTGATAACAAAATTTTACCAGTTGTCCCTGGGCATAACAACTGAAGGTATACATCCGGGTATAGTTGCTACTTGAGTACTGGTTCTACCCGAGACAAGGACCACAATGAGAAAAGGAGCATGCTATGTATTGGGTTATCCCTGAAAACAAAGAAAACTAAGTGTCTACCTTCATATTTATTGACAAGGAATCCATAGCCAGCTTGTTGTAGCCACGTAGCTTCCTGCTCGCCTTCTGAAATAGAAAATGAAAATTTATCTTAATATTACATCAGGGAAAGATAAGTTTACATATTTTATCAATGATTTACAGGCAGCTTTTCCTGTAAAACTTTTTTATAATGAAAGATTTATTGACTTTTATGCTCTTGAAGATAAAATGTTTCACTTTACAGTGATATAATTGCCTCATAATCCAATCTCATTAAAATCACATCCTAACTTTTGCTTCATTACTTTCCGCTAAAACCAGCGGAAAGTAATGAAGTGAAAGTTAGGATGTGATTTTAATGAGATTGCTCAAAATCCTGTTTTTGATTTTGAAGCAGCAGGTTAATCATTGTCAGCCAATTAGCAATATTTGTATAAAGATCCAAAAGCAGACTAAAATTTAACCCTTAGCTTACTACATTTTATTAAACCATGCTAAATTCACAGAATTTTTTGCTTTAATATTATATATGTTACATTTTAGGAATGGTATACTTATATAAACAGAGACAAAATAGCAAATAGTGTAGATCCTGATCGGACCGTTCCCAGAGGAGAGCTGGCTGATCTAAATCTACACTATTTGCCTACAAGTACTCAAATAGCAGGCTCAGAGCTAAAATCACTGGACCATCAGTCATCTAAGCTTGTTCTGGGTGTCCTTAACTTAGTGGTCTAAGACATTGGACTCTGGCTCAAAGGGTCATGGGTTTGAACCCCCGAAACTATTCTTAGATGTCTTAGATCCATAAGCAAGACTATTTAAGGCACATTGTTCCAGGCATTCAGTACCTGATTACTGATTCTACCCAGGAAGTGCATGAGCAGTCAAGAGTGGTTATTATAGGTTGAAACAACTTGTTTCCCAATAAAATTAATCTCACTAAGCTTGCAAAGCTATTGCAACAGACAAAATTCTACTAGATTCTACTTGACAGTGTTTTTTGTTGGATTTCGTCTAGAATCAACAAGCTTTTTATAAAGTCTGTGATAATAGTTTCTGATGTTGCTGGCAATTAAAGTGAAAGATTTTGCATTAACACTCAGTCTGCTTATCATGTCTTTATAAGGCAAATAGGTGTAGATCCAGATCAGCCAGTTCCTTGCTAAGAAATGTTATATAAAGGTCTATACGATTTGCTGCTTTCACCCTATTATTAGATATATATTTACCTTAACAGTTAAAATATATATTTGTAAGTGAAGAAAACCAAAAATTAAGCATGGAATATTAACACTATTTAGCAAGCTTAGGTTAATACTAAGTTAAAGATGGCATCTGACATATGCCTATATCAAACACATGTAACTTTTTTCCCCACTGTTTTGGGAAATTTAGGCATAATTTCTGCCCAAACTTATACTACCTTTTTGTGAAACAGTACAAAATATAGAAAAAATCACTTTCTTTCCAAATCTATAAATAATCATGATAGTGATCTCTGCTTACAAGACATTCTACGTCAGAAGACTACCTAGATGACATGATCTGAAAAGTAAGCTGTCACATGGTTTTCTTATTTTCAAACAGCAGTCCGGTTTTCTTATTTTCAAATAGCAATCTCTGCAACATGGTTCAGATATGAAATATGCAATGACAACTTGGGGTTTATGCTTCACTGCTCACACAGATCTATGGCATCAATGAACAGCATTTTGCAAGATCTATTCAGGTAACAATGACTTATTTAGTCATTTGAAAAAAAATCTTTGGTCCAAACTGTCAGATACCACCTTTAAAGGTCATTTCTATGCATATTATCTCTATGAGATTGTACAGGTTGATGGAGAAGTTCTGATAAATTTTAACCTATTTCTAAACTACAATAAGAGAACAACAAGAATACACTTAATTGTTGCCATCATTACAATAAATCACAACGACTGAGAAAAAAAACTAGGTGGTTACCATGAAAACCAAGTGAAATCATCAACTACTGTTGACTTAAAGCAATATCAATGTATGCTCTCTATATATTTCAGAAAGATAGAGTGATATAGCAACAAGCCTTTCTGCAACTTTGTACTAATCTATATCCCCATGTGAAAATGATAATTTATCTGAAACCCAACTCTTTATACAATTTACCATCAGAATAGTCAAATTATACCATAGACATGATGATTATGTATGATTATCAAATTATCACACAAGGATCCTTAGTTCACACATGGGTATTGGGTGCTGAAAACATACAATTGACACTGGATGGTATATTGCATAATACATATTTGAGAATTATAAATCAATATAGGGCATTGATAATCTGGGAAAAAAAGTAATCATTCAGCACACAACAAAATACATGGTAATTAATCACTAGAGACTTCAGACTGTTAATGAATTATCAGCTTTTTAATTATCACTGCATATATGAAACATGACTGAAGTCACAAAACTGTTCTGACAGCTTGATCATGACTTGAAAATCTTAGCAAGAATAAGGTGATTTAATATTTTTTGTTGGAAACTTTTTAACCCTTATAAAAATAAAATAACTGACAAGCCTTTAGTTGGTTCTGTTTGTCACACTAATACAATTATAGTCATACTTGTAACATCAAGCTTATTATTGGCCAAGAAATATGCAGACCCATGACTGGGTAGAACCACTGGTGCACAGCAGGTCAGCTAAAAAAAACCTCCTCACAAGAAAGTTTTGACCTGACTGGGGTGAGGAGTTGCAAGTCAGTGATTTTTATCACTCAGCCACAAGCACCCTCAGAAACAGCAAAGCAAATAAAACACCTCTGAAATCTGTTTTAATGGAGTAGATAATTATGTAGCCCGATGAAATACACTTGGTGATACAAAATGATGCACAGTCAAAACATGTTTAACCTATATATATTTACACAAAATGGCCATGTTTAACCTATGTTTCATGCCATATTTTATTATCGCCCTGGCGACCATGGCCAACCATGTTTTAAAATCAAGACCGATTTTTAATTTTGTTCATAGTACTGTGATTTAAATCTTTAAAGTATACCAGGTTCATGGACTAACAGTATAACAAGAGGGCATGATGGCCCTATATCGTTCACCTGGGAGCCTTAGTAATTTTGCCCTTGTGGCTCTGCTTTTTAACAGATAAAACTGCTATTAACAATCGTCATACAATGTCACCAACGGAATAGATAAACCAAATATCAAAGCTTCTAGCAGCCTGTGGTTTTTGACAAGAAGATTTTCAAAGTTTTCCTAAAAAGTCATATAGGAAAAATGGCTACAACCATTGCGGCCTATGTTATTTGACTGATGGCCATGTTTTTTGATTGATCAGAATTATTTGGAAAATTTTGATACAGGACCACCCATAGAACATGTATACCAAATATTAAGGCTAAAGCTCTTGTAGTTTCTGACATGAAGACTTTAGTTTTCCTATATAGATCGAAAGTAGCCCCAGGTGGCCATATTTTTTAAAGGATCAAAACTTCTTTGAACAATCATGATACAGAGCCACCCATGGAACATGTGTACTAAATATCAAGGCTCTAGCTCTTGCAGTTTATGAAAGATTTTCTTAGTTTTCCTATAAAGCTTTATCTGGAAAATGGCTACATCCCTAGTAGCCATGTTTTTTTGAAATTTTGATGGATCAGATTTATTTGAAACAATCTTCATACAGGGCCACCCAAGGAACCTGTATACCAAAATATCAAGGCCTCTAGCTCTTGCAGTTTCAGACATGAAGATTTACTTAAGTTTTCCTATATAGCCTATTTATGGAAAATGGCCATGCCCCTGGCGGCCATGTATTTTGACAGATCAATTTTTCTAACAACTTTTCCATTCCCCCTGCCTACTTAAGCTTCTGAGAAAGTTAAGCTGAATTTGGCCAAGTGGTTTCAGAGAGATGTTTGAAAATGTTTCCGGACATGTGGTGCCAGATGCAAAGTGCCGGAGGGTGAGTGATCGCAATAGCTCACCCTGAGCATAAGCTCAGCCATGTTTTGACCATGTTTAACCATGTTCACATTTCACAAGGGTGTAGATGAAGGAGTTGTCTGAGTATATGATCATTGATACCATAAGACCCAAACTAGTGGCATATTGCTCTTCCAACTGGTAAAAAGTGTTATATAATGTATGTAATGTATACAAATATTTGACTTTAGCTGCATAATAATGCTCATTATAACAAAGTTTATTTATTAACATGTAATTGGTAGTAAAAGAACCTTGATAAATATCTTTGCAAAGCTACTATCATGTCACATGTAAGCCTAAATTCTTTAACTCTTTAGATACAGCTATAAGTAGTGTAGATCACGATCAGCCAGCTTCCTACTCAATCAAATGAAGCACAATTGAGGCAATATTTCTCCAAAAGAAACTGTGATTATATGTCAAAGCCAAAGAAGGACTGGGGGCATCTCCACATATTTACATGTTTCACAACTGTCAGAGGCTCCCATTGAACTCTGGGTACTGAAGCGAGACGTAACGAATGTGTCACAATGTGGTGGAGGGATTTCTTAGTGAATAGAACTGTATACTCCCTAAGATTGTAATACATGTATGTCTATATACAACATGATTTTACTGTTGCCATGTATAAGGTCACACCAAAGCAGGGAAGTCATCCCATTATTGACTCTTGACTGAGTACTTACTTTCATGGTATAATATTAAAACTTCTTTCGACCTTTTACAAAATGTTAATAAAACTGCCTAAAGACGGTAAAATTGCTTAAAATGTCATGAGATTATATAAAATAAGAATGGTACTATTATTATTTAAGAAATTACAGCCTTAGATCTAAAGAGACATGCCTGAAACAGAATGTATTCTCAGACTTAAATATAAAAAGTCAAACTTATAATTAATAATAATGACTACTGAGGCTATATTATAGTTAAATGAAGCCAATATTCCCTGTGGGCTTCAAGAGAGGATGTTTGTCACAGAAGCACACAGGTTTGGTTTAGTTTGGTTATCTGGTTAATCACACTGACATAATTATGGTGACACTTAGTGGCAGAGGAAGGTCCCAGATGGCATCACCCTGCACTAAGTAGCCGAGGATGGCCCCAGATGGCATCACCCTGCTCTTAGTAGCCGAGGATGGCCCCAGATGGCATCACCCTGCACTAAGTGGCAGAGGAAGGCCCCAGACAACTGGTGCACCAGTGTTCAGATCGAAGACCTTTCAACATGAAACTTCTCACCACAACAGGTACTTGAACCTATATATTAAAAAAAAAAAAGGCGCTGAGATTATGTGGCAACCATAAGCACTTGGCCATGGGTGTCCTAGTTGTCAGTTTATTTATGATTTTATAGTTTGGGTGACAATTTTACAGCATAATTTTAGATGAATTTTTCATCAGATTTTTCTTTGAACAGAGTTAAACGTAGGCAACTCTTATCAAAATATGGGTTTTCAAATGACCAGAAACTGGAAAGGGGATATGCTTAATACTAACAAAGCATTTACTCTTTGGTATAAAAGTAAGTCATAAACCAATCACATGAATATAGTCACTCTACCTATAAACCTCTCTGTATACAGCTAATTCACAACATGTTATTATACTGAACTAATAGATATAGGGTACATCAAAATGACATTTGTGCTTATTTAGCTTTAATGCTACAAAAGCTTTCTTAGTCACAAATTAGTCAATATATATGCTGATTATAATGTGCCTTTGAAATTACCTGTGTATTTTTGCCCTTAAAGAACATAGTTACATGTATTCCAAAAGGCTCTCGTTTCTCAGCTATAATGCACACTACAGACATTACAGTCAAATATTTAGTCTTAACTCATTGCGGCACTTATAAGTACCCTCACATATTACAGAGACTTATGGTTTATATTAGTATGTTAAATTCTTCAATGAATATACTATAATTTATTATATGTCAAACAAGAATTGGCATCGACATATTCCCTGAAGATGCAATGACCTAAAATCTTACTTTGAATATGACCTTAACACTAATGACTGCACTTGTAAATGTTATACCCTACACACCTTAAAATGTATGTATGTAAGATGGTGATGTTTTGATTGAAGTAAAGAAGTTATGGCAAAGACACAAAATTAGGACAGACAGTCATACAAACATATGTTCAGATGCAGACAGATGAAAAGAGATGGAAAGACAACTGCTTAATGCCTCCCATTGGCCTTGTTTCCAAATCGGCTTTAAACAGGTTAAAATAAATTTTCTGACTTTTAATGAGCCTCACTAGTGGATAGTCTCCCCTGGATACTCTCTTAATGCAAGTAGGATTAGTTTGGTTAACTTGATTTTTATGCTAGTGCCCTTGGGAATGATTTTTTTATTTTACAACAGCATCAACAAACTGGTAAATTTTCATGTTGAAACAACATATCTACATGTTTTTTTTTTTTCTGAATTTATATTCATGCAAAAATAAGAAACTGCAAACAACACTGTAATGGCACCATCTAAAAAAAATTGCAATAAAGCCCAAGAACTTCATCTTAAATGGCCTACTAGCTATTTGGATGAATTGGGTATTATCTAACAAGGGAGACTATTTTAATTTCAGCTATTTTACACATTTATATATCTATTCTAAGTGAACATTTAGAGTAAAATAAATTATTACTCCAATATAATACTATAATAACTTTCTACTCCAATATAATAACGTTTGATATCAAGAGCATTGTGATAGAGAATATAAAATAGGAAGAAGGAAGTATTGAGATCACACTCTATAAGCACTTCTCTCATTGTAAACTGAAGCCTATTGTATTCCTAAAATATAACAAGGGATTATACCAAATAACTCATAAAATGCTGTGTGACTAACCTAAATTCAAATCAGTACAAACTTACTGACTACCACATCTACTATATGAGATTTGCTTACCCTGCTGCAAAGATTCTAAAACTCTTTAAAAAAAATCTGAACTAAAATGACAATTTGGTACCAAAATTGGTTCAATATTTAAAAGATTATAAGGAACAGAATTCTTTTAACAAATTGTGTCTTGCAAACAGGAGCCTTTTCAAATGTTACCATCAAAGAGAGGCAGTTATTAACCATTCTATTGGACAATTATATGCTTAGAATTAAAAAAATAAATATGAGATGCCATAATAATTGAGTAGAATGACATAATATATTTCTCACCATCAGGAGTCTTGCAAGCATGTGCCTCCTCCTCCTCCTCTCCCTCTTTGTTGCTTTCTATGTCCTCGAACTCCTTGAAGTAATCGTCAAGCTCTCCGGGTGAGTGTGACCTCGCCATCTCACATCCTGGTCATTACAACCTTCAGTAAACCTAGGGCAATACTGAAAATAGAGAGCAAGAAAATGAGTTTGGTTTAGATAGTTGGGGTTAAAGGTGCTATTCAACAATTTGGACCAGATTTCTTCTCTCTCAAACAACTGAATACATTATTGTTACTTGAAAGGATCTAGTTTATACTGTTTATTGATGTCCTAAATCTATGTGAAAAGTGAAGCATAACACACCAGACATCATTACAAATAGGTACTTTCTATCTCAGCCATGCTGCACAGATAGCTTTTTTTATACTAAGGAAACCATGTGACCAGTAACTTTATATCATCTGGAAAATCTGCTCTGATGTCAATGTCTATTTTAAGCAGAAATCCCAATCAGGTTTAATTATAGATTTAGAAAGAATGGACATTTAGAGTGATTTATTTCATGATTTTGTAGCCTAATGTTTTGTTGTCAATTTAGACTGTGTTCAAAATCATCTTTTCTCAGACTTAAGTTTAACTTTTTACATAAATTATGACCCAATTCCTCCCAAACAGAGTTACGTGTATTTGATGAAGTCAACCTGTCAGATACCATCTTTAATGTTGTTTGTTTTTGTTTTTATACAGTGATCAAACTTAGTTATGACCATACAGGCAACGTCCAACTTTTGTAGGTGGATAAGGATCATAGGTGAATTGTTGGTAGAAACACAGTACAGAAAGCTCAGCAGGAAGCCCTTCCAAAAATATGTGTTCCCGCAAACTGGAACTCGAACATACTTGTCAGGGGCAGATCAAGCAGGTGCAAGTGTGACATTAATGTTTTAATTACATATCTCATTAAGAGCACTAATATACTCACTCTGCAGAACATAACCCAGCCGACTTTTTTTTAACTTGTTTACTTCCATCTTTATGAACACAGTTAAAATTATCTTCTGTCAGAATGTTAACTTGTAAACAAGGTTAACAAAACAAAATACATTTACATACACTTAACAAGATAGGCATGAATTGGGCAGTTACATCTCAACTGGCATAGCACAAATCGATCAGGTTCCAGCAAACAGTGTGGATTTAGATGTCTGTCTTCGTTTCAGGATCTTCATACATTTTTTTTTTATTTTTCAGCAGCGTCGCTTGCAACACCATTGGGAGTTATGAAAAAGCTGAATTTCAAAAGCATGAAGGATTGATCCTGCCTGACGTTGACTTCTCGCAGTCAGTCATCATATGTCTGGTTTAAGAAGTAGTGCATGTAGTCCACCAGATAAAAATGTGATTCTAGAAGTTGTTCCTTTCTTGAACCAATCTTTTTCAGGACCCAAAGTTCTAGAACTAGTTCATGAAAACTAGTTCTATAGAACAGCTATGTAATGTTCATGAACTTCTAGAATAGTTCTAGAATTGTTCTAGAACAGTTCTAGAAACTTTTGCAGGGGTCAGAAATAAATATGTATATCTAAGAAGACTAGACCATGAATTGTGTCAAGGCATGCTTCAAATGTTAACATAAGTATTTATTATTGAGTATTAGCGATTATATCAGCAGTTAGTAGTTACCCACACTGCTCACACTGGTTATTTGCAATAGCGCAGATCATGCTCGAGCTAGTACACAGATAATATCAGTGTCAATGTAAACAAATTTTGTTAGATTTAAATGTACAAAAAAAAAATTAATTTTTCCCCGATAATTTTTTGGTTAAAAAGACTTGTACCATATGAATCTTTTTGAAAAACTTAACCGAAAATATAACAATCACATTTGAATCTAATTAATCAGCCTTCATGTCCTTTCATTCACGGTGGCAGATGACCTCTCATGTGGAGATTAGTTATAACCAGTTAACCCCCCATAATTATCAAGTTAATTGATGTATATACTTAATTAATAACAAATGTAGCAGGATAGACTGTGGATGACACACATTTACATACACAAAAGAACATTATGTTGTTTAAGAAAGGTCTTTTTGCAGGCTTGCTTCAAACATTTAATTAAAAATAAGCAGGTTCAACATTAAAACTTTGACAAAAATGGGGTAAGCTTTAAGTTCAACTGAAAAATTCTCTAGAGATCAATTGGTACTTAAAATACTCTAAACCATTCAACCAGTACTTAAAACTTCTCAAGAATTCAATTGGTACTTAAAGCATGTAAAATAGTCAACTGGATCTTAAAACCCCCCACAATATTCAACTGATACTTCTTTTTAACTGTAAAGAAAAAAATTAAAATAAAGGCCTATTTTATTGAGGAAAGCATAAAATCAAGTCACATGCCTGCATCACTATGTGAGAAATCAGACTTGTGTACTGCTGAGTGTGTGTCATTCACTGTTTGTTTGTCTGCATGATAATCTTTTGCTGCTGGCTAATGAGAAAATGAGAGTACCTACCGAGATATTCAAGAAGTAAACAGGGAAACTGTTCAGAGTATGGCAGCATTTGTTGTTTCATGACACGTGGTTGGGAAACTATCTGACTGCATCAACAAGTTCTTGAGTTTGCTTACTGCTACAGGAATGTGTTCAGACATTCTGGTAATGTTGAAATGTTTAGACCAATGTTGTTTTTAATGAATTCTGGTAAAAAGTATATGCTAAAATTTAAAACAGAATGCTATATCAACAAATGCTTTCATCAAAACTATTTTCATACAATGTAATTCATGATTCTGATAGGATATTGTAACTAGAACATACAAATTTTTTAATAACATAAAATAATATAAAGACCTTTACACACAATTTTAACAAAATTAACCTATAAACAAATCTTACACATCTCTCATGGCAAATATTTTACTCTCATCTACAACTCCCCTTTAAAGCCTCTGTGGGAGTCAAACTAACACCTTGTTTATAGAATATCAAAATTCAATAAATCTAGCTCCAGATGCAGCTTACCATACCTGTTGTTACATACAAGCTGGACAGTGTGTCCGCAGCATGTGTAGTAAGTGTGTCTTAACTTAAATTCCACCAATGTTTTCCTTATTAAAAACATATGTTAAAATTTTGCCAATGCTTTCCTAATTAAGAACCTAAGTTAAAACTCCACCAACACTTTCCTAATTAAAAGCATATGATGATAAAATTCCACCAATGTTTTCCTAACAAAAAACATGAGGTTAAATCAGTATTGACTCTAACGACCACACTGTTTAACCTACCGGTAGCTTCTCTTTAATGGTTTGACTTAGTCTTTGGTCTTGTCAATAGTGGTTGACACATGAATGTTTCACATATAATGTTGTGGCATCATGTTTATCAAATTTTTATCACTTAATTCACACTAAAAGTAAGACATTATCCATGGTTGATCATCACTTAATTGCTCTCAAAACTTAACAAATATCCTAAAGTCAGAAATATAAAAAAAAAATTGTTGTTGTTGTGTTTTTATCATTTAATTCACATCAAAACTCAGAATTCTATTTTTTTCATTAAGGTATATCCCATTCAAAGTCAACTTTTGTACTGTATCCAAGCAAATCTCTACATAAACCACAGCTAAAAGCCTTTTTAACTTACAACAGTGTGACATTTAAGTGATACAGCCCAAAACCCAATTAACTTAAACCCAGTTGTTAATAATTACATGGTATGGTTTAAACAGCTGCATTCTTTCAGTTCTTTCAATTTACAAACAATCTGTTAATTTAAATTACAACTCAGCCTAGACTATAATGCCTTCTTGTATTTCTTATCTAGAACAAAAAAGATATATGAGCTACACTCTAAACTTTCTAAAGACGAAATGATTAGGCTTAAGCAAACAGAGTAGATCCAAATCAGCCAGCTCACTCTGTAACTGCAAGCAACTAAGAAGTTAGGATTGGTAGTAAACCAATGTAGCATGATGAGGATTGTAGTTTTGGTTTTGTTTTCCCTTGCCTTTTTTACCTTATGGTATTTAGTGAGCACCAATGACAAGGGTCAAAAAAAGCAATTGCTTTAATTGTCATTTCTTATCAGACTGAGACTTGAACCCACAACGTGTGGGACTAAGGAGTTACAAGTTGGTGTCTCTTACCAATCAATCACAGGCAACCCCCTCCTCACCAAAATGTATATATTAATGTTGACTATGTATTTACAACATCATTGCCATTGTTTACACAAAGTGATCATTGGCCAGTTTTATGGGGAGCGGGAATCATATGGAATTATATAGGGGAATCATGTGAGTTTGAAAAATGTCAGGGAAATTTTACTTTTATGTCATAAACATTGTGTAAGAATGTCACTGTATTTGGATGATTTTTGGAGAAACCCTCCATTAATCAACTATAGATAAAATGACAAATTGCTAATGGGAGATGACATGTTAAACCTAAGAAGAGGGGCAAGTGGTTTTGCAGTAAGACTCATGGACTTGTAACCCCTCAGCCCCTCACTATGTGAGTTTGAGTCCCAATCAGGGTAATGTGGGGAGGTCTACAAGCTGACCTGCAGTGTGCTCTACCCTGCCGAGTCCCAATCAGGGTAATGTGGGGAGGTCTACCAGCTGATCTGCAGTGTGCTCTACCCTGCCAAGTCCCAATCAGGGTAATGTGGGTAGGTCTACCAGCTGACCTGCAGTATGCTCTACCCTGCCGAGTCCCAATCAGGGTAATGTGGGGAGGTCTACCAGCTGACCTGCAGTGTGCTCTACCCTGCCGAGTCCCAATCAAGGTAATGTGGGGAGGTCTACCAGCTGACCTGCAGTGTGCTCTACCCATGCCGAGTCCCAATCAAGGTAATGTGGGGAGGTCTACCAGCTGACCTGCAGTGTGCTCTACCCTGCCGAGTCCCAATCAGGGTAATGTGGGGAGGTCTACCAGCTGACCTTCAGTGTGCTCTACCCTGTCGAGTCATAATCAGGGTAATGTGGGGAGGTCTACCAGCTGACCTGCAGTGTGCTCTACCCTGCCGAGTCCCAATCAGGGTAATGTGGGGAGGTCTACCAGCTGACCTGCAGTGTGCTCTACCCTGCCAAGTCCCAATCAGGGTAATGTGGGGAGGTCTACCAGCTGACCTGCAGTGTGCTCTACCCAGCCGAGTCCCAATCAGGGTAATGTGGGGAGGTCTACCAGCTGACCTGCAGTGTGCTCTACCCAGCCCAGTCCCAATCAAGGTAATGTGGGGAGGTCTACCAGCTGACCTGCAGTGGTGCTCTACCCTGCCGAGTCCCAATCAAGGTAAATGTGGGGAGGTCTACCAGCTGATCCTGCAGTGTGCTCTACCCTGTCGAGTCCCAATCAGGGTAATGTGGGGAGGTCTACCAGCTGACCTGCAGTGTGCTCTACCCCTGCTGAGTCCCAATCAAGGTAATGTGGGGAGGTCTACCAGCTGACCTGCAGTGTGCTCTACCCTGCCAAGTCCCAATCAAGGTAATGTGGGGAGGTCTACCAGCTGACCTGCAGTGTGCTCTACCCGCCGAGTCCCAATCAAGGTAATGTGGGGAGGTCTACCAGCTGACCTGCAGTGTGCTCTACCCTGCCGAGTCCCAATCAAGGTAATGTGGGGAGGTCTACCAGCTGACCTGCAGTGTGCTCTACCCTGCCGAGTCCCCAATCAAGGTAATGTGGGGAGGTCTACCAGCTGACCTGCAGTGTGCTCTACACTGCCGAGTCCCAATCAGGGTAATGTGGGGAGGTCTACCAGCTGACCTGCAGTGTGCTCTACCCTGCCGAGTCCCAATCAGGGTAATGTGGGAAGGTCTACCAGCTGACCTGCAGTGTGCTCTACCCTGCCGAGTCCCAATCAGGGTAATGTGGGGAGGTCTACCAGCTGACCTGCAGTGTGCTCTACCCAGCCCAGTCCCAATCAGGGTAATGTGGGGAGGTCTACCAGCTGACCTGCAGTATGCTCTACCCTGCCGAGTCCCAATCAGGGTAATGTGGGTAGGTCTACCAGCTGACCTGCAGTGTGCTCTACCCTGCCGAGTCATAATCAGGGTAATGTGGGGAGGTCTACCAGCTGACCTGCAGTGTGCTCTACCCTGCCGAGTCATAATCAGGGTAATGTGGGGAGGTCTACCAGCTGACCTGCAGTGTGCTCTACCCTGCCGAGTCCCAATCAAGGTAATGTGGGGAGGTCTACCAGCTGACCTGCAGTGTGCTCTACCCAGCCCAGTCCCAATCAGGGTAATGTGGGGAGGTCTACCAGCTGACCTGCAGTGTGCTCTACCCTGCCGAGTCCCAATCAGGGTAATGTGGGGAGGTCTACCAGCTGACCTGCAGTGTGCTCTACCCAGCCCAGTCCCAATCAGGGTAATGTGGGGAGGTCTACCAGCTGATCTGCAGTGTGCTCTACCCTGCCAAGTCCCAATCAGGGTAATGTGGGTAGGTCTACCAGCTGACCTGCAGTATGCTCTACCCTGCCGAGTCCCAATCAGGGTAATGTGGGGAGGTCTACCAGCTGACCTGCAGTGTGCTCTACCCTGCCGAGTCCCAATCAGGGTAATGTGGGGAGGTCTACCAGCTGACCTGCAGTGTGCTCTACCCAGCCGAGTCCCAATCAAGGTAATGTGGGGAGGTCTACCAGCTGACCTGCAGTGTGCTCTACCCTGCCGAGTCCCAATCAGGGTAATGTGGGGAGGTCTACCAGCTGACCTTCAGTGTGCTCTACCCTGTCGAGTCATAATCAGGGTAATGTGGGGAGGTCTACCAGCTGACCTGCAGTGTGCTCTACCCTGCCGAGTCCCAATCAGGGTAATGTGGGGAGGTCTACCAGCTGACCTGCAGTGTGCTCTACCCTGCCAAGTCCCAATCAGGGTAATGTGGGGAGGTCTACCAGCTGACCTGCAGTGTGCTCTACCCAGCCGAGTCCCAATCAAGGTAATGTGGGGAGGTCTACCAGCTGACCTGCAGTGTGCTCTACCCTGCCGAGTCCCAATCAAGGTAATGTGGGGAGGTCTACCAGCTGACCTGCAGTGTGCTCTACCCTGTCGAGTCCCAATCAGGGTAATGTGGGGAGGTCTACCAGCTGACCTGCAGTGTGCTCTACCCTGCTGAGTCCCAATCAAGGTAATGTGGGGAGGTCTACCAGCTGACCTGCAGTGTGCTCTACCCTGCCAAGTCCCAATCAAGGTAATGTGGGGAGGTCTACCAGCTGACCTGCAGTGTGCTCTACCCTGCCGAGTCCCAATCAAGGTAATGTGGGGAGGTCTACCAGCTGACCTGCAGTGTGCTCTACCCTGCCGAGTCCCAATCAAGGTAATGTGGGGAGGTCTACCAGCTGACCTGCAGTGTGCTCTACCCTGCCGAGTCCCAATCAAGGTAATGTGGGGAGGTCTACCAGCTGACCTGCAGTGTGCTCTACCCTGCCGAGTCCCAATCAAGGTAATGTGGGGAGGTCTACCAGCTGACCTGCAGTGTGCTCTACACTGCCGAGTCCCAATCAGGGTAATGTGGGGAGGTCTACCAGCTGACCTGCAGTGTGCTCTACCCTGCCGAGTCCCAATCAGGGTAATGTGGGAAGGTCTACCAGCTGACCTGCAGTGTGCTCTACCCTGCCGAGTCCCAATCAGGGTAATGTGGGGAGGTCTACCAGCTGACCTGCAGTGTGCTCTACCCAGCCCAGTCCCAATCAGGGTAATGTGGGGAGGTCTACCAGCTGACCTGCAGTATGCTCTACCCTGCCGAGTCCCAATCAGGGTAATGTGGGTAGGTCTACCAGCTGACCTGCAGTGTGCTCTACCCTGCCGAGTCATAATCAGGGTAATGTGGGGAGGTCTACCAGCTGACCTGCAGTGTGCTCTACCCTGCCGAGTCATAATCAGGGTAATGTGGGGAGGTCTACCAGCTGACCTGCAGTGTGCTCTACCCTGCCGAGTCCCAATCAAGGTAATGTGGGGAGGTCTACCAGCTGACCTGCAGTGTGCTCTACCCAGCCCAGTCCCAATCAGGGTAATGTGGGGAGGTCTACCAGCTGACCTGCAGTGTGCTCTACCCTGCCGAGTCCCAATCAGGGTAATGTGGGGAGGTCTACCAGCTGACCTGCAGTGTGCTCTACCCAGCCCAGTCCCAATCAGGGTAATGTGGGGAGGTCTACCAGCTGACCTGCAGTGTGCTTTGAGTCCCAATCAAGCCCCCGCGTCCCCCCAATGTGGGAGGTCTACCAGCTGACCTGCAGTGTGCTCTACTCAGGCCCCTCATATGTGAGTTTGCCTCCCAATCATATGGTAATGTGGGGAGGTCTACCAGCTGAACCTGCAGTGTGCTCTACCCAGCCCAGTCCCAATCAGGGTAATGTGGGGGAGGGTCAACCGACCTGACCTTGCAGTGGTGCTCTACCCCCCAGCCCAGTCCCAATCAAGGTAATGTGGGGAGGTCTACCAGCTGACCTGCAGTGTGCTCTACCCTGCCGAGTCCCAATCAGGGTAATGTGGGGAGGTCTACCAGCTGACCTTCAGTGTGCTCTACCCTGCCGAGTCCCAATCAGGGTAATGTGGGGAGGTCTACCAGCTGACCTGCAGTGTGCTCTACTCAGAGCCCCTCACTATGTGAGTTTGAGTCCCAATCAGGGTAATGTGGGGAGGTCTACCAGTTGACCTGCAGTGTGCTCTACCCAGCCATTTGTCCAGAGTCTCCCTCCACCAATAATATTTGGATGTTATGACCATTATGACCATAAATGTGCAAATACGATGTAATAAAAATACAACAAAAAACACACACAGAGAAAACTAAAAAATTCCTCTTAATCTTAGCCTTGGAATAGATACCACCTTTAAGATCAAAGTGGTGGAATACACAACTGAGCAATGATTTTCTCTTTCTGTTTGAGAGCAGGGTGGCAAACACCCAAGATCACTCTTGTATGAATGATGCATTGAGGACCCTGCCCCCAAATGGTTGAACTGCTAAATATGGCAGACTGTAAGATAAGTTTCTATTTACATTAAATCTTTTCAACATGTATGTGTACTTTATCTGGGCTGAGTGAACACAGGCATGTGAGAAGATAGACCTGCAGCCAATCTGGGGTATTAAAAAACATCCACTGGGTGAGAAGAATAATGTACATTTTTCTCTGAGTCATGTTAAGGTCAGTAAAAAAAGATTTTGGTCATTTAATAAGGACTGGTGGTCATTCAATAAGGATTGGTTGTCATTTAGTAAGAACTGGTGGTCAGTTAGCAAGGATTTGTGGTCATTTAAGAAGTGGTCATTTAATAAAGACTGGTACTCATTTAATAAGGACTGTTGGTCATTTAATATGTAGTCATTTAAATAGGCCTGGTGGTTATTTAGAGACTGGAGGTAAGAAAAGCTGGTGAAGAAGAGTGGTTTGAAAGTTTTGTCCATTAAAAATGTTATATTAATTTACGCTTAACTTCAGGTTTAAATGCAAATATCGACCTGCACAATACTTACTAGTTAGACAGAGTTATGCTTTCTGATGATATGAAAAGGCATGTTTATTTTTTCTGCACGTATACACAACTTTAACAAGTTGAAATCATTCAGATATTAAATCACTACCTTCTCATGTCACCATCACTAAAAACTGGCAGGTCAAAAGTGAGGTAAGACAGCAATGCATAAAAGACAAACAGTTACAGCACATTTCTTATTTTCTCGTAGATTAACCATACACATGGCTGTGGGGTTGATGATAGGTCATGCATTAGTGATGTAAGAAACTACATGGATCAATGAAGCAGCATATTTCTGACATATTAAAGCACATTCTTATGCGTTAGGTTATACTTCAATTTACTTACATCCTGGTTGTGAATTAGAAGTTGTTGCCTGGTTTGGTGTTCAAAATACATCACACCAAAACAATAACAGTCATATTGGAGACATCAAGGAAATTCCTAAACAAAGGGCTGGGTAGAACCACTTACACACTGCAGATTAGCTAAAAGTCCCTCCCATTTAGCGGTATTTCAAGAGAATATGGCCATTATGGTTGATTTGTTGTCTTTTTTTCTGTTACATCTCAACGACATAAAAAATTATAGTCATATTGTTGATGTCCAGCTTATTATTGGTGGAGGAAGATCCGGGTATGTATGGGTAGAACCGCAAGCATGCCATAAACATGCTGGAAGACCTCCCCTGCTGAAAGTCACTACCCTGACTGGTACTCAAAGTCTCAGTCATTGTTATGGGCAGCTAACATTCTAATTGCCAATTTATTATTATGTTGATTTATGGTATCAATATTGTACTAGATTAAGCAGCAAACTTGTCAATTAGCAAAACTGGATTAAAGAGCAGTTTTCAATCATGGCAGATTGATTTAAATTAGCAGCTAAATTTGTTAAGACTGTGGCATAACAGTGTTGTTGTTTATATCACCCGAAGGTGGCCTCATATAATCCCACTCAATTCCCAGTTGCTATTGAGAAAGAAATCATGTGTTTATTACTTATGAAAACCCAGCAATGAAAATGGTGTGAAAATGTAATTGAATACAAGCAAATGGAAAATGGCATATTTACACCTTTTTAGTATAAGTACAAATTTCAATTCTTTTAAGTTTAAACAATGTTTTTTACCTTTTATGGGAGAGACAGTAAAGTTTTTTGAAGAAGAAGCTTTCTATACAGCTTGAGGCAAAATGTGTTGTTTTAAATGTTTTACTTGTACATTTGAGATGGAAATCACGATTTTTAGAGAAAGTAGTAATTTACTGTCGATTTTTTTTAATATACCAGTTATAAGAAAATCATAAAAAAGGATCCTTATCATTATTTTGTAGGGAATTTCTGAACAGTCAGTAATATTTAAAAAAAAAACACACACAAAAACCAGAAAGGAATGAAGATTGTACCTGGTCAAGTAGAGAGCTATGATCATAGTTCCTATGACTTAAGCAGTCAGGGTCCGGGGCTAAAGTTCACATTTCATAGTGCAATAAAATTCATGTGGATTTCACTACTAATTAAGACATTAAGTACAAATTACCAAAAAAGTACAGTACCAAAGTTACAGTATTGAATAATTTTATCTAATTGGTTAAAAACTTAAACCATTTAATTCTCAATGAGCAAGGTCATGAAGAAATGTCTAACTTCAAATTGACTACCGGTAATTGTAACTGGTAAAATGAGGCCTTAATTAAACATCAAACACATAAAACCTATTACCACACTGGTCATGATTACCTTGAAATTGAAAAGAAGAGAGTTTATTTTTTATTCAGAAAAAAAAAAGGTAGGATTCAAATGGATTTGGCTAAAAGTGAAGGTTCCAAGAAGCATGACTTACTGTAAATTGTGATAAAACACATTACTGTGGGCATGCGGGGTACTAATTATCATTGTGTTTTGGTTTTGTTACATCGTACAGAAATAATTATGAGCATATTGGCGACGTTCATCTCATTTTTGGTGGAGCAAGACGTAAATATGTCTGGGTAGAACCACTGGCATAGCACATGTATTGTGAATGACTTCCCCATATTTGTAAGGTTTTGCCATGACCCTAACTTAAACCCACATGGTCAGGGGCTGAGAAGTCACAGGTCAGAGACTCTAACCGCTTGCACACCTTCATTATCATGTTTCGAAGAAAAAGTCTTTTTATCTTTTCAGTGGTTTTGTAATATCTTTATGTCCATTTACAGCCTGTTTCCTGGGCCATGTTTTAAAGACTTCTGTTTATATGTAATTTATGTAATATGTAAGCTATTATTATTGAATTGAGATTCCAGAAAGTGTGCGTAGAACCACCGGAACAAGGCAGGTCAGGTGGAAGACCCCAGACAAATGTCTTGTTAGTGATGCAGAGAAGATCAGATGAAAGACCTCCAAACATAAAGCATTAACCAAAACCCAGAATTAAGTCCCCATAATGAGAACAGATAAGTTTAGCCAGTCACTTTTAATCTCTCAGTCAGATAAAAATTGACAGTTAGCTCTTAGTCAGCTAATAAATAAGCATAAATGTGGGCAGTCTTAGGCAAACAGTGTAGCACCAGATTTTGACTGCACTATATATGTACCGTAACTTAGTCTACATCATTATCAAGATGAATTATTTTGCTAGCAAATGCCTAGAAACTACCGGTATTGATATTTTAAAAATGCAGCAATCATATCAAAGGTAATAAGGTCATCATAAAGAGCCTCTATATTCAGGAAGTATCATCTTTAAGTCAAGTTACTTGACCAAGGGCTAAAGGTCATATACAGTGTTAATTAAAAAAATAACAACTCTGGCAGGCACAAAGTGTTACCATATCTATATCACTAATACACTATTAAATGGTCTTTGGTTTAAAAATAATATTTAAAAATTGCGAATAAAATTAAAGAGTTGTTCAAATGTAAAAAGAAGAAAGAAGTTATAAAACTTAAAATAAAAAAAGTGAGGCATTAGTAGGATTTGAACCTGAGACTTCTTGAATGGAAGTCCAGTGACCTTACTGACTGTGCCTCTGAGTCTTATGTTTGTAAATGAGGTTTTAATATCCATAGCAACCTGCATATTTAAATCAAACATAAACTTTCTAATGACTTTGACAGGCTTCAACTGGTACTTATCTGCTTACTGTGATTAAAGGTGGGCCCAATAAAGGGTCAATCACTATTGTTTTGGTCAGGCTTCTGTGCCTTAAACAGCTTTGTTTGAATGTTTTGGTAGCAATTACATTGTTTACATTGCTTTCCAATATAATGAGTTTAAAATAATAAAAATTCTTGCCTCAAAATGAATTGGAACTCATTTAATACAAGACTGGGGAATGACATGACTGTGACACTAAGAGTAGTTTCGCGACAATCAGCAGGAAGCATCAGGAAAGGCCAAAATAGTCTTGGAATGAGGTCGTCGCAGTCAACCTAAAGACCAGGGTCTCTCACTGAAGGAAGCTCAGGACAAACACAAATAAACAAAATGTCTAACCTCACATCAGTGGTAACAAAGGATGATAAATGGAAGAAGCAAAAGCAATATACTTTCAATTTAACAAAATGATATAACATAAAATAAAACATTGCAATTTATCATGACAATGCGTGCTGCTGTCATGGAACTGCCTTTGAAAACTGTGCCAAACCATGGATGTATTTTAAGTATCATATTTTTAAAGATTTTAACATAAGCAGGTCTTAGTTTAAAGTTCAAACCACTGTCCTCTTGCACCTGTATTGGTGTCAAGTTTGATGTCTTTCCAAGCATTGCCTGCTTCAACTTTGCATGCTTAATCTACAACCATTCATATACAACTTCTTTATTGTCTTACCTCAAACAACACATTATGCTATCACCTTTTATCTTCCATGCCTCCATTCTTACACTAATGGCTAATTAATTAAAGCTCTATGTTGCATGTGCACACAGTTAGAATGTATATCTTCATGCAAATACACCCTTATCATGCTACAATTTGTAAATAAATCACGTTCTCCGACACCCATTCGTAACATGCAAAGGTGCCAAGACTGTCTTGGCAAGACAAATTGCTAGTGACTTAGCAAATAAGGCAGATTCTGATCAGACAGGTACCAGCTATTGGCAGATCTGGATTAAAACTATTTGCCTTGGCCTTATCAATTTGTGCTAAAACGGGATAAGAGTTTTAAATCATTGTTATTAGCTTATAGTTGTGTGCAGGTGTACACATATTTAAGATATATATACTTATAGTCTGAAACTAAATATTTGAGGTAATGCAGTGACTTTGATATGTGACTTTGATACTAACATCTTGGGGTAAACTATGGGAATATGTTTTGTCTCATTCAGGGCTTTTTCAGGGGGTTTGGGGAAAAAGGCCCCAGCCCAAATTGGGAATTTTTGACGCGGTAAATAGTCCAATTTGGGAAAAAAAGTATCGACAAATCAATCCAATTGGGAAATTTCAACGTTTATTTTTCTGCATTAAAGCTTAATCTGCCTTGCTTTTGTGTCCCTGAAAATGTTACAGAGCTCTTCCAGAGTTTGTTCATAAAGCTCTGTAGGGCCTTCAATACAGATTCTCATTAAATTGGAGAGTTTTTCCTGGCCAAGGGAGCTTCTCAAAGAAGTGCATAGTAGGTTCATGGTGCTGAACCCTCTCTCCACAGCTTTTGTGCTGGATGGTATTATGGTCATCATCTACAGAAGTTGGTAGATTCTAGATCGCGTAGAATTTACTTTTGTACGACATTTTTCGTCACTATATTTCGCGGGTCAGTATAAAAGCCGGAACTGAATGTACCGTTTTTGCTTCATAACTCCTTTCAGTTTTATACGCAGTCAAACAGTTATGGCGAAAATACATTTGTTTATGAAATAAAAAATAATTCCTGTTAATTTTCAAACCATATATTGATTATGTTATCTGGAATGGCTCCGTGACGCATCTTCAAATTGCGTTACGGTGTACGGCTGGGTAAGAGTCTATGTTTTCACCGGTTACATTCATACATAAATTCACGGAAAGTAGTTTTCACAGATCACCGATCAAAAGTAAACAAAGGATTCGCTTAATTGGAAAAGTCTCTTGATTTTATGGTTTCTTGGTTATTTATTTTTTAAAGGTAAAAGGCATTTCGTTTCAAATGGGAATTAATTTATGAGATTGGGAATTTTTTTCTTGAAATTGGGAAAAATGGTCGCTATTTGGCATTGGGTACGGGGCCGAATATCGGCCCTGTGAGACAGGCTGAAAAAGCCCTGTCATTATAATGAAACAATCCTTATTTCTTCTCCCAAGCCAGTAATGCTGGTGCTCAGTAGACTTGGTCTCTATGGGAAGCTTTCAATAACTACCCAAAATATAGGATTGGATAAAAATTGCTTGTCTGACTGCTCAGTTTCCTGACCCCCACCCCAAAAAGTGGGTTTGAAGAACTTGAGGACGAATATCTTCTAGCTGAATTACCTTATTCTGTACCATCTGCATTCCGGACCATTATTTCGGACCATCTTTCTGGACCATGCTTTAATCATCTCGACCACTTTGGTCGTCATTCCGAACCATATAATAATACTAGTATAATCATTCCGGACCATTTTTATTTTATTAATGAAATATGTATCATGAGGGAAGAAGTATAGATAGATCTAAGATTTAAGACGTATATAACCTTGGTTGCTGCAAAACCCTCGTGTAACGTTTTTGGCGTAAAAATTCTTTAAAACTTGAGGTTTAAAACAACTGTCCTTAATAAAATCTATTTTTGTTTTAGCAATTAGGTCAGTTTATATACTATATATTTTTTAATATACAATAGATAGTTTCCATATGATGTCATCGACACTGATAAGACAGTTTAAGGCGGCCATCTTTGTGGGCAGAAGCTAATGCAGGCCGAAATCGGGAAATATGTGCTGTATTAAACTCACCACTGTGTTTTTACTTTTCAGTCTATTTTACTGAATTTAATATCAAATTTAACAGCTTTTATAAAGTATTTTAAATATCAAAACTATATTTTGATAGTTTAAAAGGTTTAAGAAATACATTAAAAAATGATACACTGTTCATTTTGTTTTAAGTATGAGCCTATAGTTATATTTATTTCTGTGTATTAATTCTGTGTGCATTTATCAATTGTAAAAATATTGTATTCTTAAAATATAAATTGCAAGAGCTTTCCAATGGTGTATAGCTTTTAATTTTTGGACCACAAATGAACAAATTACAAGAAAATAAAATTAACCCTTCTATACAATTAACATTACGCCGAAATTTGATTGACAGGACAAGACGCCTAGCGTTAGCTAATCAGCGCGCTCCATTTGGTCACGTGATTCTTTTGTTTTCGGTCGCCATTTTCCTTGGACAAACTGAGTGCATTTCGTTGACCAAGAAACGGAGGAATAATTCTGATTTTAATAACAAAAAAGCGAGAAGAAAATGGTTAAAAGATGTCAGTGGGGTCTCTGTGATTCAGATAGTCGATATCCGGAACGTTTGACAGGCGGCATCGTTTTTTATTCCATTTCCAAAGCCGAAACGTAACTTGGACAAATGTAAAAGATGGATAAAATTGTGTAATCGTGAACACCACCAGTTGAATGTTGAAAAAGTCGACGGAAATTACAACTTTTATCGTCTAACACATTCTCGTTTTAATATATATGTATATATTCCATCTTTGTTATGACCTACTGCAGTAACTTCTACTCAGATCAAAGAAATAGATCCCCTTTAACTTGAGTAACATAGGACGATTTCGTTGTGATATATGGTAACAAAAATAATAAACACATTATCAAAGGTTAACTGCATTTATAAATCGTGGATTTAATGTAATAATGAAAATTACCCGGATTTACACGAACAGTATGCGTCTGTAACGAAATCTAGGCCGATCGTCATGTGCACACTGTGTGGCTTCTCGCTCTTTCGTTGTGATCGGAAAACACTAGAATTAACGTCAATTTCTTCCTTCGATCTAAAAGTCAACCTGACTGATTGAATGTAAGATTCATTTGCGTATCGTCTGGCTTGAATTCTTTGCCGAAGTGACGATTTTCTTAGCATAAAATGCTCACCAAAGTTCGCTGGTAGATCACTTAAACAGGCAGCCATGTTTGTTGACAAAGGGTCCTACGAGGATTAACATCCAATTAAAATATGGTGCAGAGTATACTATAACATAACATTTAATAGCATTTCAAATCTGGTGTTAATTGCAATAATTATTGAAGTTTGCTCCACTTTCCTTTTAACAAGGAAGATGCCATATAGGTGCGAAATGTATTGCTTTAATTTTTAAACCTCCCGCTTTTGTTATTATGGATATTCCACATTGGGTGTTAATTATATGTTTTGATCAAGACAAATAATAACCACTTCAATTTTCAACACATTCTTTTCAACTGCACCTGTGTTATTCAATTTTCTTACCGACAAAACATAGAAAACATTTATCGCTTTAATTGTGTTTATTTTCAAAGCAGTCATAATTATTTGACATATCTCGCTCACAAACGATAATACATTGGTCATGCTTTGTAATTTATGTTTTAATGTTCATATCTTACATTTAATATTTCATACAAGTAACGCACACAATATTTAGTACATACAATAATATTTTCATTGGAGATGATGTGAATTGTATTGACACATGATTATTGTTATTTATGCCCCTATCAACGAATTGTTGATATATATTATGTAATATATGAATACATATATACATTAAAATCGTTTTTTATGTCTTTGTATGTCTTTGTTGTGTCTTTGCATGTCTCTGTGTGTCTTTGCATGTCTTTTGAAATGTTGTGTAGGACCGTTGACAATAGAGTATTGACCATATCGACGATAAGATGTCCAAGGTTATCAGATAGTGGGTCACGTGACTCGGTGGGCGGAGCAATCTACCCGCGAGCGTAATGTTAATTCATATGAAAATCCCTTGAAGTTACCATCAAAGTTTATTATAACATGGTCCGGAATGCAGATGGTCCGAAATAAGGATACACCCTTTTAGCTGACCTATGATGTACCAGTGGTTTTACAACATTTGTCTGGAGCTGTCTGTCTGTCAATATAGCTGAACGTTGCAAAAATAACACTGATTGGTTGATGCTATCCATTTAAAAAAATACTCATGATATATATTCCTGCATGACCAGTTTGGACATATTGTAAGTAATGTTGAGCTTAAAATGGGGGTGGGATAACCCTTTTGATTGTCCAACCCTAAACCCCATACAATCTTTCAAGGCCAACATGTTCATGTAGAATCAAGAGAGTACAGTAACATTTGGATCTATTGTTATTGTAAAGTAGCAAAAATGTGCCCTTTATACCAAATAATTAAAAATACTAATTGGTCAAACTATGACCACGTTGCTTTAACATTAAGTTTTGTTAACCACAAAGAGCAAGACCAATTACAATTCTTCTTTAGCTCATGAATATTATATCAACACAAAATTGCATCTTAATTTAATCTAAATGAGAGAAAGTATCATTTCAACCTGTTCACTAAAAATACATTCTACAAATTTAAATATATAACTAGTTTATGTTATTTTCTAGAGTGGAAATGTTGTCTTCACGTTTAATTCTCAGTGTAATTGTAATTCATACAATATGTTTACCAAACACATAATTAATGAAATTTAATATTATCATACACTTAGCTCTGTTAAATACTAAAAAATAAGTGCACATATGTTTGGGAATACATTTCTTTAAATTATTTACCTGTAGATGTTAAGACACCTGTGTGCTGTATTACAGCTTGCCTCAGCTGTAAATAATGATCACAGAAAGTTCAGGGTTTCTTTGCAAGGTCTTCTTTACCTGGTATTTACTTTCACACCACGTCTATCCAAACACTAACCACAAACTAAAATCGGACACAACTGCTGGCTGCTATCTTAGTTGAAATGTACCATCATGTTTCATGTATGCAGGAATGTAAATAATGAATGGGCTCACTTACACATGACTAGATAATGCACATTGAATCTACTCTCCTCTGTCTATATTGAACACTTCTTGCACTCACTACAAACACAAGATAATCATTTTTGCTTACACAAAGAAAACACAGCAAAACAAAACAAAAATAGCTCAAAACGAAACTCACGTACTTCATAAATTCACTCCGCAGTCGCGCCAAAACAATAGCATGTCTTAATTAATCCGCGTTGATAAATATCAACAGACCGTGTGACACCTCACTGGTTAAACACGCGACTAGTTGTACACTTGTTAATTTCTACTATCCGCTAAGGGTTTAATCTACTACACTTTAATATACCTATCTACTTTTTGTTTACCTGTCATTTGTGGCTGCAGGTATACGGTTGAGTGCGCATGCGCAGACATTTAACACCCGGAGCTGCTGTTCCATTTTCTGACAATAAAATAATGCTTTTATTGACTCGAAGATTAGTGTAGATTTAAAAGATAAACGTAGAAATGGAATTAATTAATTCTGCAATTCTTGCCTTGCCCTTTATCTGAACTGTGGGCTGAAATGAGGGGGAGAAGAGGGCAAAAGGTTGTCTTTTTTTGTAAAGGGAAGTAATCAATTTTGTACGGCTGTTAAGTATTGCTTTAGTAACACCCCTTGTAAACTTAACCGAGTAGTAGGCATACATCCATTGATGACAGCATGTACAAGAAAAGTCGTTGGTGCGAAGCATCAAAGACGACTCAAAAATTGAAGAGGTAACGAGATTAAAGCAATATGGGAGCAAGTAACAAAGAAACGTTGTGGTTTTTATTTGAAAGAATGCAAAAATATTATTATAATTGTAAAACTATAGTGTACAAGCAGAAAATGCGCATGTGCAGCAGTCTCACATTACATAAACAAGCACTGTTCATGCAGTCGTAGGATGTTTCTTCTCATTATCGTATTGTTTATTTTCATTATTATTGTTTATTTTCAATGATATTTTGAAAGTTAAAGACACTCACAAATAAATATAGGAAATCAAGAAAATAAAATAGAACGCCTTTTACCGCATTAGGACCCTATTTTATGAAGTTTATAAAGTCCGCAAAACAAACCTTGCCCAAGAGGCCATGATTTACGAAGCCAGTCGCTTCTACGGTCTCTACGGTATACTTCTTTTTGCTTCATAAAACAGTATAACGTCAGTGGCGGATCCAGGGTTTCTGGTTGCGTGGGGGGGGGGGGGGGGGGGCGTGATTATTTATTTATTTATTTATTTATTTATTTATTTATTTATTTATTTATTTATTTATTTATTTATTTTGTCAACCAGAGCTATCAACATTGATAAATGCTTGCTTATTTTCATACTTTCCTGAGTTGTTTTGCTATTTTTGGGAGACGTTCAATACTTCGATTCTATATATTAACAACAACTGCATGGTGGGCAAACATAAGCATGTATGGTGTCAGGAACTGCAAAACAAAGACAAGTCATATTTTTATTCTGACAAACGGGTAAATGAGAAGCATTCGCCGAGGATATTATCTTGCAAAACTGTAAATGATTTGACCAATGTCCAGTTTAATGTCAGGGTTACATAACAGTAGCATCACAGCGTTATAACGCTGCTGTCCCATTGTGCTTTTGTGCGAATTTTTAATAAATCTCAAAGACGAGTTTGCAGCTGGCTGCTGTCACTGACGTAATTAAGAAAAAAATTAATTTCTTTGTATTGACTGGATAATTCCGTCCTCGGGTCAACCATCTCTCGGATCAATCGGAACTCCTCAGGTAATTCCGTCCTCGGGACAATCAGCCTTCGGACGTATCTGATACTTAATGAAATCACGAAGTCGGAAGAAGAATATGCCTAAAGTGTAGTTCGCTCAAAACATGAACAACAGCATCGTTTGACAGCTGAATGTCTGCTGCGGTGGGTAAATTAAACCTGGATGATTTAAAATTGAAGCCGTCACAAATTGAAGTTTTACAGGCTTTATACTATAGTAAGCTGGCATCCGAGCTGCCATCTTTGTTTTGACGCCTGTCACAAAAGCAGTCCCATTTATTGAAATGGTCGAGGTGTTCCAACTACCTTCATACATCCGAGAGATGATTCGTGAATTATCCGAGGTGTTCCGATTGCTCTCGGATCAATCTCCTCACAGCGATTACGTCACGCGTTGCTACTTAATTCTCTGCCCCCCAGCAAGGATCACTTGACGATAGAGTATCACGTGAAGTAAACATGGCGGCCTCCATAAACACGCCACGAAAGAAAGTGAGTCAAAATTCATAATTTCACATTTTTTCATATATTAAGTTACTTTTTATTTTTAATATGATAAATTAATATTTTTAAAGGAAAGATACCATATATTGAGGAGAATAGGTCCAGAAAAAAAATATCCGCCTGTATTTGGGCGAAAAACTTGCTGGTGGCAGTAATATAATGTACTGTCAAGGGAAGTAATCACTGGGGAGTTTGCTCTCGGGTGTATCTGGTGCAATAATACTTACAGAAATCACGATCGTTTTGTTCGCCGGAAGTCGGAAGAATATGCTTAAAATGTAGTTCGCACAAAACATAATCAATGGCGTCGTTTGACAGCTGTGTGTTTGCTGCGCTGGGTAATTTAAACTTGGATGATTCAAATTTGAAGCAGCCGCAAATTGAAGTTTTACAGGCATCGTACTATAGTGAGCTGACATCTGAGCTGCCATCTTTGTTTTGACGTCTGGCATAAAAGAAGTCCCATTTAAGGAAATGGCCGTGGTGATCCGACCACCTACATACACCCAAGAGATGATTCGTGAATTATCCGAGGTGTTCCGACTGGATACAGCGGTAGATTGATATTTATGTTTGAGGCTGTTAAGGCGTTGATCACAGCCATAGAACCTCACAAATAACAAATGCTCTCACACAAAAAATAACAACGTAATATCACAGCGAAAAAAAAAAGAAAAGTTCGTATGCCACAACCTTGTATAAAACCAGTCAAAATAATTCAAAATCAGTCGAAGTGACTTTTGCACAAGCACTCGACTTTGGAAACCTTTTTTTGTGGAACCACATTGGAATGGAACCAAGTTGACAATTGTATGCGCTCCAGCAGTGGAAAGCTTTCGTGCTGCCATCCACAAGAGAGAGTAGTGCCTCCTACCCAGCTGTGTGAAAGATTGTATCCAACAGTTTGGACCCTTTTATTTTCTTTCAAGCAACCAAAAAAATTATTGTTACTTGAAACAATCCCGCAGAATGCTGTTTTTTATGCCTTACATCCATCTGAAAAGAAAAGCATAACACCACACTCGTCAATACAAATCGGTATTTCCTGTCCTAGTATTTTTAAACTAAGAAAACCAAGTGACAGTTTACGTAGGAGGTCATGTTACATGACTATCAGCGTCATCAGTTCTGACGTCGATATCTACTTTTAGCTGAAATCCTCATCTTGCTTATTTACAGATTTGCAAACAATGGACATTTAGCGCGATACTGTTAACGATTTGTTCTGTCTAACAATTGTGGTAATGTTATAACAGCTTTTACCTAATCTAAAGTATACGATTTTTACCAGTTTAATGCGACAGCAACACTTAATTTGCTCCACTGACAAGTTTAACAAGACAGCAATACATAATTTGCCCCATTGCAACATTTTATTTACTTCATTAACCAGTTGAACACGAAAGAGATATTATATATTGCAACACCAAATTTTCTCCAGCAATGAGTATAAGGCGACAGCTAAACATATATTTATATTTAACTGAATGGTCTGGAATTACGCGATTGTTATCACTGTTTTGCTCTTTTTCCAGTGTATTGCGACAACTGTTCTTACTCTTTCTCTACACAGCCATTAAAACATTCTCTGGTAGCAAACATTCTCTGTTCAAACCAACCAACTTATTCTCGTGATATTTTGTTACAAAGCACGCCTTTTCAAAGACAAAAAAAAAAAAGATATTTTCAGCTTTGAACATCTAGTGTATTGTACCGGAAGTCTGCAATAATATTGAATTACAGATCTCACATAAAACATGAAAAATATCATTAAATGACTACTATAAAGTCAAACTTGCAAAAAAGTAAGAGTTACTAACGTTTTAAACTATTCCCTTTTTTTCTTCTAAACCTACATTTGTTTACATTTATAAGTTAAATAGTAACATTTTAAATCATTTTCTTCTTACTCAGAATAAGTCTTCAAAAGTAAATTATAATAGACAGAGTCGATTTAAATAGCAAAACCCTTTTGTTTCGGATTTCGTGAAAGATTTTATAGTTTAAGAGCAGAGTGTTATAAAAGAGTTAAAAACAAAAACAACAATAAAATGGTACGTAGTCAACTTTCCGAAGCTTTAAGCGTTATCGGAAATCAATGTATATGATCATATTTTCATGTTATATTGGAAGACATAACGACAGTAATTGGGTCACATGTATCTACAAAATAACATTAACCCAGTGGTTAAATAATTATATTGAAACCTGTTGGTTTCAGGTTCGAATCCCACTTGGGTAACATTTTAAATTGTGTATTATTTTAATCGTCAAAGAATTGTTGTACTTAAGAGCAAATGTGCAGATTTCTGAATTAGAGCACGCTTAATTATTTCACATCTTTATTTCATAATCCGACCAGGCCAGGAGCATAGCTGCCTGAACGCAGCTGCGTACACATTGTCCCAAAAGAATGAAGAATACATATTAATCTGCAATAAACCCTACTATATCTAAGGTCAGTACTTATTGCGATTAGCTAGTACCCCTATTTGCACCATGATTTAAAAAAGATTTAGTAACTCTTTCTTTATCTACTGACCTGGGACAAGTTTTGCACTCTTATACATATGTTCGTGTACTTTAATGCAGAATTCTTGGGTTCTCAGGACGATCACACCTCTAGTGGAGGGATATGTACCGAATTGCAACTTCTTGTTTGTCGATTAATACGTTACTTTTCACTATTCGTTAAATAAATAGAAAATTTGATAAAATTGGTATATCAAATGTACATGTATGCCATGCTTGCCATATACCAGGTGCGGATCCAGAGGGGGGCCGAAGGGGCCGCGGCCCCCCTATTTTTCGACGACCAACAAAAAAAAGTGTTAATTTTTTAGTTTTTTAACGCGAAGGTTTTCAAAGGGCCACGCCTCTTAAGGCCCGTTTCTACTAGAGCTTTGTCACGCATATTTCTGCGGCGACGAGCCTACTTCTGTTGTCATGTTAAATGTTTTCTTGAACATAGCTCTAGTCTTTTTGCAAAAATGTAACTCCCTCGGCCCCCCCCCCCCTATTCTGAAATCATGGATCCGCCCCTGTATACAATTCAAGTATATGTTCAGACTAACTTGTTGCCAAATATATAAGTAAATGATTGATATCAGGTGTTGTCTCTTTTTAAATAACCCTTCTATACCAAATTTAAACATGATTAAACAGCCCACACCATGAAAAGTAACAATTTCTACAATTCGAAATCCTCTTAAATCCGGACATTTTTGGCGGTCCGAATGGGGGATTGATTAAGGAGCTTTCACTGTACAATGATAACTGCATTTAATAGTCAAACTTTTTGTCTTTGCTGTTAGGATGATGTTCTAGTCATAGGCTTTTATATTTGTTTAGTCACTGGATTTACTGACATACATTGAGAGACAATGCGGGACTAAACATTCTTGGTTTTTCTATTGCTTTAAATCCACTCGGCTTATTTCTTTTATACCCTTTGTCTGTTGTAATTTCTCAAAATGCAAGTTTCATTTTCTTCATATCATTACAATTTGCTTGAAGTCACTGTTATACAAATAACGTCTGCATAAAAACAAATATTTTTTTTCTTGTATTAATAATTAGCGTGGATCAAGTTTTACATAAATGGTCATAACCAGGAAAGTGGCGCCTGTGTTAGAGTAGCTCCTTTATTGGAAAATTAAGAAGTATGCCAAGATTAGTTACAACATTTTACTAAAAGTTAAATCACGATGCCGTAATCTTCCTAGAAGCCACCAGGCACGATCTAAACTAAATTATTCTTGGTTTTCTTATTGCTTTACACCAGTTCGCTTTATTCTACTCGCACAATTTGTCTGTTGCGATGTTGCAATTTATGTACAATCTTTGTTTTCTCCAAATCACGAAATTTAAGAATGAAGATACGATAATAAGAATACGTTGGCATAAAACAAGTGATTTATTTCTTGTATAAATAAACAGCGTATATTTAATTTTACATAAATGGTCGTAACCAGAAAATTGGCGCTTGTGTTTGAGTTACTTTTTTATTGGAAATAAAGTCTGTCATGATTAAATAAATTGTTGTTTTAATACCGAAGGGTAAGTAACATAACATTTTTCGTACACATCATATCCCTAGCTACGCCCCTGCACACTGTCGACAATGAACAGAAATGTAATAAATAACATCAATAAAAAGACAATAAAACAGGAAAAGATATTGAAA
Source organism: Sinonovacula constricta (assembly GCA_007844125.1). Classification (NCBI taxonomy): domain Eukaryota; kingdom Metazoa; phylum Mollusca; class Bivalvia; order Cardiida; family Solecurtidae; genus Sinonovacula; species Sinonovacula constricta. The sequence goes on along the minus strand of CM017555.1, from coordinate 16,938,288 downwards.
GCAATTCTTAAAATAAACCAATTTAATTAGGATTATTAAAACATATAGTCGGACAAGAGGTCTAAGCACAGTCTCTGCAGAGTTGTCGTTCGTTGCTCTCCAACAGTATGCAAGACAGTATAGGAGAGTGGTTCGAACACACACCATTAGAAACAGAAAGCGGCAACTGTACCACTGGACTTAATCAAACTTCTTGACAAAATATTAAATGTCATAAGCTTTTTTCAATCATCAATCTAGAAAAAGCAGTGTAAACATGAATACACTGTAGACCTCCGTGTGAAGGAAAAGAGTACGGTACTACGAGGAATAATTTCTGCAAGTTTAAAGTGGTCGCATTATAACAATTTACACAATAACATTTATCTACCTACAAAATTATCCATCTATGACAATGTCGTGATAAATTCGGTATAATGGCTGCACTGGCTGCACATGACATCAAAACCAACCTGACAAGCCACGAGTTATATCATTGTGCATTGAATACACTCGTGCAGCAGTGTGGTCATAAGTGTGATACGGTACGTAATGAAATGTTATTTACCTTTGGGACACACCTGACTTGTAATCATTGTTGGACTTCCTAGCTATTTTGCGGCGTGTGACCGTGGTTCTACCCATCATATTGTAATCGAAAGGTATTTAGCCTTTGATAACATTTGGAGACCGCACACTTTGGTTTAACAACGTTTGCAGATGGCAAGATTGAGGGTTCAAAGGTACACATGTACATGTGTGTACTTTCACATTGCACGTATTTTGTTGCTGGTTTTGGAAGCGAAAGAAACGAGCGGCCACAGAGAGTAAAAACATACTTTAGTCTCAATAATTCTCTAGATCTGTTTTCACGAGTGGAAACTACTTATTTCTATTTTCACTGCGTTATCTCCCTTATGAACATGTCTAAGAAACAGACTGTATACTCAATTAAACATAAGTATGCTACAGAAGCTTGTGTCAAGTATGTCACTTATCACTCCAATATAATGAGGACTGATTTTGCAACAATTAGAAACGGTGTAGCACCGCTTAAAGGTGGTAGCCAAAAATGTGCATATATCCAATACATGTTGGGAATTTCTACTAAATAAAGGTATCGACGAGGAGCGGTTGACATAGGATGATGATACCACGGGATTTTAAATGTAAGTGGTCACGTGGTTTTCTTAGTTTAAAAATGTGCAGTGTGGCTCAGATAGGAAATTCGTGTTTGGAATGACAAGTAGGGTGTTATCCTTCACTTTTCACATGGATGTACGACGTTAATAAACATCATTTGCACGGGATCTATTCTGGTATCTAAAATTTATTTGGTTGTTTGAGAAGAAAAAAAAATGGTCCCAACACTCGGATAACACCTTTAAAATAGTGAGTAGTGGGTTGTTCGCCACACAAGCGTTATTTATGTAGAAGATAGTTAATTGTTTTCACTGCATGACAGAAATTGAAGATGAGATTCGTGTATTGTTGCAGTTCCCTTTATATAGTTAATTACGATATGAACGGTTTGATAAAATCTGTGATTTTAACCCTTATTTTTACTCTTTAAAAAGATTAAGAAAATAATATATATCCTTGCCGAATTTGCTTTCTACAAATATAGTGCCAAAACCTGCAATAAAATTATAAATGAGACCATAGAAGAAGCGACTTGAATAAATGAAAATCTTAACTCTGTATATTTGTCTCATTATATAAACATGAAGTCTCCTTCTGCCTGTATGTCTGTCCGTCCACCCGCCCGGCTGTCCATCCGTCTGTCTATCTGTCCGCCCGTCCGTCCGTCTGTCTGTCTGTCTTTCCGCGCCTGTCTGTTTTTATTCTCAGTTTGTCTTCAAACCACAAGGAGGGAACAGTAAATCGCTTGTTACCTACTGACGCCATCTTGGCGGAGTTTACCTACATGTTTAAAAACAAATATGAACATAAGGATATCCATGGTAGATTAACAAAGTTTTACTTTCATCCTTCATTAGAATAGAGGAGCCACCCGTAAAAATAGCAGTTAGGGATCTATAGTATTTTAAAACCTTTTTGTCCAAACTTGCACAACATAAGAACAATGTCTCAGGAAATAAGTCCTTTATTAGTTTAACAAAGATTCGTTTGAAATTACAGAGCAAAAAAAAAAAATCCGACCGTGTTCATGCTGCTATAACCAGATTTATTTCTAGTCCTATTTTTCTGTATGTCCGTATATATATTTTTTTCTACAAAACCCACTCGGTACAGCTTGGTTATTTTACTTTACTATTTTTTTCCAAACACGTACGAAGATGGTGCGAACGCTACAACACAATTAGAAACGCTCGATAGGGGTCAAATTACAGAAAAGTTTGCTTATAAGTTTATTTTCGGCAATATTAGTCTATAAATAGACGTCACATGATTTGCCACACGAGTCATGTGACAATATCATGTACACTGCACGAGCATACACTCTAAGGGCATATACTAAACATTGCTATATAAGCGTGTGACATCTATAAGTTGTAATTAAATAATACTCCTCGTCAAATTCCGACGCATGAAGATAACCAGCAAGATTGAGGAAATGTCCTTAATTTCAAATTGTAATATAATTCAGTGGAATTCATGGAGAACTTGGATTGTGTGTTAATACTTTATTTCGTGAGTATTTTATCACGCGATAAGTTGCTATCAGAGGACCGTTAATATCTTGTAAGCTCGTCCGTGTGGCTTGTTGTTTATGTAAGTATGCAACAGATTTTGTGAAACTATTTTTTTTTATCTCGTTGAAATCTCCCTTCTGATTAATTTAATAATAATGATGAACAGTAGCAACGCTGTAAGAAGCAGTGACAATTTGCGAATCGATTTCTTCATTTCCAACATCATTTTCCACTAAAGTCCCAAATACTATCACAACAGTTTCCACCACCACCACAACCGCCAATCACCATCATAATATTGTTTTACAATAGCAACAATACCCAAAGCAGTGAAGGTGGTGGTGGTGAAAGTAGCGTGGGGGAGGTGGTCGTGGTAGAGGAGGTGGTGGCAAATGTGGTTGTGTTGGTGATGGTGGTGTTGGTGATGGTGAAGGTGGTGGTGTATGTATAGGTGGTGGTGGTGGTGGTGGTGTATGTATAGGTGGTTGTGAAAGTGATGGTGGTGAAAGTGGTGGTGGTGATAGTGATGAAGTTAGTGGTGATGATACTGATTGTGGTGGTGGGGGGGGAAGGTGGTGGTGGGGAAGGTAGTGGTGGTGGCGGTGATGTTTGAGGTGAAGGTGGTAGTAGTGATGATGGTGGGGGTGAAAGTGGTGGTGGTGGTGTATGTATAGGTGGAGGTGAAGGTGGTGGTGGTAATGGTGATGGTGGTGAAAGTGATGGTGGTGAAAGTGGTGGTCGTGAAGGTAGTGGTGGTGAAGGTAGTGGTGACGATGGGGGTTGTGATGAAGGTGGTAGTGGTAAAGGTGGTTGTGATGGTCTTGGTTGTGGTGGTGTTGATGTCGAGATAAAAGTGTACGGTTGTGATAGTGGATAAATAAGATTTTATTGGTAAAGATATTTTATGGTTGCGAAGGCCCAAGACAAATGCCAGTGTAGTAGAAGGAAGCTGAGGACTTCAATGTTGCTGACTCCAATCGCTCAACCACATCGCCCTGATATATTACAGCTGTGGCAGGATCTTTCATTAAAATGATGATGTTTGCGGTTGCTTATTGTTAAAAGAAATGAGTGTAAGATTCTCCTATAAGTACTGATCAGCTTTCTGTGCATGTTATAATGTGGGTCACGTGAGTAGTGTAGACCTCGTTCATAGATATGCTGATACAATGAATGTACATAATGTCCGTCACTATCAAGTTTTATCATCTATCTGTTGTTTCACCTCTGTTTTATGATGTCATTAAAGGAGGACGCGGCCCTTCTCGCAGATTCATGTCTCAGTTGTGATTTTGCTTAAGCTCAAAATTTGACTTCCAGAATACTTCTTACAGAAATATATGTCACAATTCCTTCTTTTCTACTCTATTAACAAGACAACGCTAAGATACCGTTAAAGTGCAGTATCGAACCGGAATTTTCACACATACGAATATGTCACATGTGTGAAGAATTCGTACGAATTCCTCTCAACTTGTGTGACAAACGTACGAATATGTCACACTACAGTTCAGAACCCATACCCCCATTCAAAAATACGAAATACGAATTCCTAACATGTCCAAAAAGGTGAAAAAAACATTTGCTAAAATTTGGTTCAATCGAAATTTTCACACATCTCACTCGGTCAGTCCGTCCGTCCGTCTGGCCGTCCGCCTGTACAACTGCAGTCATTTATCTCCATCGGTGCTCATTGAGAGAAATTAAGTTAAAAAAAAACTCTTAATCTTGATGGCCCCACCTTATTCATACCCATTTATTAAATAAAAATGATAAGAGTATAACTTGAAAAATATTGAAGTCTGCCTGATTGTTGAATGACCCATCAACAGTTGATCATGATGCTAACCACTTTCTTTACACGACGGTGGCAGTGGTTTAAGAGTTTATGAAAGTTTATAGTGAAATCTTGTAAAAGAACCTAGAAGCTCGATCTGTCTCTTTTATCCCTGTCATCGTGTTCTTGCTGATTTGACTCCAGAGGTTCTGGTCTCGGTAACGTCATTGAGTACCCACCCTTTTGCTTGACAATGCTATTAGCTTCTTATGTTTTATATGTTTGTGTGCTTTTGCTTGCAACATTTTATAGTTTATGGGTAGGTCGTTACTTCACCTTGGCAACTTGTATTTTTGTGTTCATATGAGAACTTGCTGGGCCAAGTGTGAGGTGGTGCAACCTAGAACCTGGTTTTAACCCCAAGTGGCAAATTGTTTTTGCCTCTGACCGTTCCAAGGCGTTAACCCCTCTGGTTCTCATTTTCATTAACTGTTTGAGGTGTTTGTACTGAAATTGATAATTTTGCAAATCATGATAGTGATAGTGAATGATGCGCCTCTATTTTAATTATCTCTCTTGTTGCAAATAAAGCTTGTCTGGATAATAACTGTAAAGGTATTGACTAGAGATGTTGACTGAAAACTGAAAACACTACAGATTATTGAGCAGATTACAGTAATAAAAAGCATTAACTCTGGCTGGTCGTCTTGTTGATGTTGTTCAAGACACTTTTTACTAGAAAAATGCTGTTCTCCTGACAGTTTATTTCAGTTTCATTTTTAACCGCCTCTGTTGTTGTTGTTTTTTTGTTTTTGTTTTTTGTTTGTTTGTTGTTTTGTTTGTTGTTGTTTTTTGTTCTTATTTTGTGTGTGCTTTCTTCAGTAACAGTATATGAGTACATGACTGAAAACCAACCATTTAGAAATCGCGTATAAATCTCGGTTTAGCGAACAGATCGTATTTCGTTCAGGAGGGTAATAATGGTAAATGTGTGTATAGCGTTTGAGGTAAACTTGTTTTATGTTGGTAAGCGTTAAAAATAGCAATAGCTTCATAACTTATTGTATTTGATTAAATAATAAATTATAACTAATAAAAATATCAAATCTTGATACTTTAATACAATGTTTTCAATTCAAATCAGCAGCAGGGTTTTTAAGGGAACATTAACTTCATATTATATATCTTTATAAACGATTCATTGCAAACAATTTCCTTTTTTTATTGCACAATTTCTCCCATTTGCGCTTCCGATCAAATTGACGTTTAAATTATAGACTTATGTATATTAATATATGCAGATTACTCCGTCCCATCTAGAAAACATAACTTGAAAATACAAGTTTTTATTATGTGTGAAATATTCGTACGAATTCCTCACAGATTAACTACTATTTAAGTTGTGAAAAATTCGTACTAACAGGTGTCTCCAAAACGGGGTTCGAAAAATTCATGTGACATATTCGTATGTGTGAACATTCCGGTTCAAAAGTGCAGCGAAATGTTTAGATACTATGATTTTATACATAGCAGTTCAAAATTTGAGCTCGTACACATTTTAGAAAAAATCCTCACCAAACTTGTCGACAATAAAATATTCCCAATGACTTGTTCATTTTCGTGTATAAAATATCTGTCCGTTTGATTTTATATTATTTTCCATAAGAAAAGGAAAATAATACAGTTATTGTTAACATCGCACATACAGCCTGCAGAATTACTGTGCGCAGCATAAGTTCAAACGTAAATTATTTATACAGAATGATCTTAATAAGATCTAAAGTGTGCATGCGACATAATTAGCAGTATGGTGTAATAGCGATTCAAGTACGTTTTTCATCTGTCTTTTACCGTGGCACGGTAAGTTCATGTTTTGGGATGGACATACATGTACACTGTTATTGCATTAGACCGGTTCTTCTTTGCGCATATTTAATTCTATGCTTTATAGTCTAACTGTAGTATATCGTGTTCCAGCTACTTTCCAAAGAATGCTTACATCTCTAATCCAGATATTTTTGCTGACGCAAGGTCGATCTCTCCACATCGTGGGTATGGTACAATGGATCAATCACATCAACATTTGTCAAAGAACCAACAAAAAAACGAAAATAAAACAATTTATAATAGCAAAACGTCGAAAAAGAACGGATATTCTACGATCCCAATCCCGTCCGACGACGACGACGAGAGTGAATCGTTACCGCGTAAAAACAACACTGACTACGATAGTTGTGAGCCAAACGAGACTTCATCTCGGTACAAATCGACCTCTGTGTGGCCATTGGCTGAAGGAGGCCCGCTCTATTCAAACCATGTTGGTGCTGCGACGGAACAAAATTCTAGATGTGAATCAAGAATGTCGACAGACGATGACATTAACAATGAAGAAGAAGAGATACCATTTAGTTTTAAGAACTTGACCAGAAACCAGAAAATTATACTAACAGTATCTTGTATATCAAATCTATTGAGTTTTCTGAGCTTGTCAATTCTGGCACCATTTTTTCCCTTGGAGGTAAGCAGACTATTTGCTAAACATTGTTAATCTACCATTTAATAATTTTATTGTCGCATTTTACCAGCAGTGAAGGTCATTTACCGCACGTGCATGAATTCATCTGATCTATGACAATACATATCTATTGTCAGATATCCGAGGACGTTTGGGGTTACTATCAGGTTTGACAATATGTCATGTGTAAAATAATATATACATCCGCACGCAATGGGTTCAATATTCATAGTGTCGCTTGTAACGACAAGACATATGTATAATACATGAAGAGATAATGTGAGGATAATTAATTCATACACATGGTGGCATCCAGAAACAAAACAAACTGTACGTTTAACTTTTAACAATAAATGCCATATTTTAGTATACTATCGGCACAAAGCACACACTAATGGTGATAAAATTATGTATAATCACACGCATTGACACTCTGTTTTGTTACTTTTAAAATCACGAACACTCGCATGCGTTAATCCGTGGTGACATATATTAAACAAAAAAGTGTACACGGGTATACTTGTATACAATAACCAATAATAACATGTTCAAATTCAATAAATATAAGAGAAATAAGTACGTCTGTGAAGATGCGTTGAATTGGTTTTTTGGTTGAACAAAAAATCTTACTTCCTAAGGTGCTTATTCCTTCACACTATAAAGCGATTAATTAAATTAAGTATATATGATTTAAGGACCGTTAGAGACACTGATTTTCTTCTGTTAGACTAACAATAATGTCTTAATTTTACTTAATCTCCTCGCAACTCAAGGTATCTCCACTCATTTACTTAATTTCCTCGCAACTCACGGTATCTTCCACTAGTTTCAACATTTCTTTTTCCATTAACGGCACATTTTGATAGATTTAGAGAACCTTTGTGAGTAATATTGACCGAAAGTATTTCTGACCAATTTGCGTTGCGATTCCCCCACCACCTGCACAATAGAGTAATACATGTTCGACTGCTGAACCAGTAATTAAAAATCGACAGACAAAATTTAAGTTGTGTGTAGACATGTTTCAAGAGTTAATGTATAAATATATTCATATAAATAATCTACTGTCGACATGGATTTTAGAACTCTGATACTATGGGTCCCACTTCGAGAATCGTCAATCCCACTTAATTGCTTGCATAAATACACCAAATAAAATTTCGTTATGTCATTGTTGTTAAATTTCTTACAGTATTGTGTTTTTTCCTTTTGCAGGCTGATTCGAAAAATGTCAGTAGCGCCATATCAGGGTGGGTGTTTGGCAGTTTTGCCCTCGTCCAGTTTGTAACGTCGCCTTTGTTTGGCCGTCTGGTGAGTGGATACGGATTTGAACCTTTGAAAAAAATTTTTTTATTGCCATTGAGTTTGAAATAATATTAAATTTACAAAAAAAGTCCCTGTAAACAAGTGTGGAATATAAGATGAATAAAAAAGGACCCCAATCGGATATTTGTTATTATTCTCTTAATAAAAATAGGACAAATTGAACGTTTCAAAGCAACGCCCCTGGAATTTACTTACCCCTATATGTATAAAATAACATCCACAAATCTCATATTTTTCGGCGAGTTTGGACCTACCACATTTGTTTTAAAAAAAACTCGGATATTGCGTACTTTCAGTACTTTCAGTACACTATAATAGAAGTTATATTTTACAAACCAAGCCGTGTTGGCCACCTGGGAACTTGAGGAGGGTGCATAACAATCCTTAATTAACTATCACACATATCCCCATTTTGTTTAAACTAAAACCTCGAACACTTTTGAATTTTATGGTAATGCATTTATAGTCATTTTCTAGTTCTATTTTCATAAATTAATAACCCGAACAGTGGTTGGACGCTTCATCTAAACTTAACTCATCTCAACCCAAATCATTTCAAATCAACTTATCTTAACTCAACTAACTTCATCACATCTCACTTCATTTTATCTCAGCTCATCTCATCTTAACTAAACTAATCCTAACTCAACTCAATTCATCTCATCTCAACTAATCTTAACTCAGTTCTTCTCAATTCAACTCAAATAACTTAAATAAACTCAACTAAATTCAATTAAACTCAACTCATTTCATCTTAACTCAACTGAATTAATGTCATCTCAACTCATCTTACTTTATCTCATCTCAGATACATTCATCTCAACTCAACCCATCCTAATTTACCTAAACTCAACTTATCTTATCTCACCTTAATTCAACCGAACTCAACTAATCAACTCAGATCATCTCAACTCAATTCATCTCGTTAAAACTCAACTCAGCTAAATCCATCCCATGTCATATCAACTTCACCCAACTCATCTCAACTCAACTAAATCCACCCCATCTCATTTCAACTTCACCCAACTCATCTCAACTCAACTAAATCCACCCCATCTCATTTCAACTTCACCCAACTCAACTCAACTCAACTAAATCCATCCCATCTCATTTCAACTTCACCCAACTCAACTCAACTCAAATTAATTAATCCCGCTTCAACTCATCTTATTCAATTCAGCCCACCTTATCTCTATCCATCTCAGCTAAAATAAACTCATCTCATTTCATTTCAAATCAGCTCAACTCATCTCAAGTCATTTCAACTCAACTCAGTTCAACTTAACTTTATATTACTTATTGCTGCGCCGGTTAATAAACAAATATTTTATACAATACACTATACAAATATACAACAATAAAACTAAAGCGAAACATATACGAAAACATCGGAAATCAATGGAAAAGACTGTAACACTTTGAGAAAACATACTACTATGTAATCTATATACACCCAATTACGATCTTTGACCCGTTATGCATATGTACAATATATATGCATCCGCATGTAAGCGTCCGTATACTAACAGTCAATGAGATGAACATAGGATGGGAGGGTCTTTGGTACAGTTCTCATGCCTCGATATATTAGTCTTTATTTAGAAAAGCGAATTTGCTACGTGTTGTCATTGGTAGTTAATATTGAATTCTATCCAGAAACTTACAATGGAAATAGGGGCTAAGTTTCTTGTTGTAGCCTTGAAAGGAATGAATGAACACAAGTTGTGTGTTTGGGTTATGTGTAAAATTATCTAATCCTGCTCAATCGCTGATACGTGCTATGACCTATTTTTCTTAAAGTACTCAAAACAATTCGTCTGGGCAGCCAGTAACCGAATGATAACCGTCGTCGACGTACCAATCCATCTCCCCTCGCAGCATGAGTTCGACTCCCAGTAGAACAACTTATGCGAATGTGGTTTCCATGACTCCAACCCGATAAAAGTAGATGCATCTTGCAGAAACTGGTTTAATATAAAGTTCAAAGTGATCAAACATTTTAATTATAACAACTGACAGAAAAAGTTTTACATTCTCATATAGATGTACTTATAATAAACTAGATAGTATCTAGTAGCTATTTTATCGGGATGGTATCTTGTCCATGGTTTACAGTTTTATTAAAGGAGGTCTACCAGCTGTCCTGTGGTGTTTTTTCCCAGATGTGTGTGCGTGTGTGTGTGTGTGTGTGCGTGTGTTTGTGTGTGTGTGTGTGTGTGTGTGTGTGTGTGTGTGTGTGTGTGTGTGTGTGTGTGTGTGTGAGTATGTGTTGTGTGTGTGTTGCGTGGGGGGGGGGGGGGGGGGGGGGGGGAAACATGGCTATGAACATAACCGGAAAGGAAACTGTCATTGGAAGAAACATGGAGAAAAGGTAAAATTGTCATGGGTATGAACATGGAGAAAAGGTAAAATGTCAAGGGCATGAGCATAGCGGGAAGGGAAATTGCCCTGGGAAGAAAAATAGCGAGAAGGGAAATAGCCTTAGTAGAAACCTAGCGGAAAGGGAAATTGTACTAGGTAGAAATCTAGCGGAAAGGAAACTGGTCGACATTGGCCTTGCCTAACCTGTATTAAGTAATTTTGTTTAACTAACACTCAGTGTACACTTTATTGTTTCAGGTTCCTTTAGTCGGCAGTCGGTTTATGTTTCTGTCCGGAATGTTTATTTCTGGCGGATGCACTCTCGCTTTCGGGTATGCTTTTATTTGTTTTTCCGGCTGCAAAAGCTCAGTTGGTAGAGCGTCGGCTTGCGGATCGGGAGGTCACGGGTTCAAACCCCGGCCGGGTCAAACCAAAGACTTTAAAGTTGGTAGTAGTGGCTTCCCTCTTAACGCTCGGGGCTAAGGGTACAGCATTACGCCTGACTCGTCGGTGTCAGTATAATGGAGCGGCCGGGTTCAATTCCCGGGCACCTCATAAGTGCCCTTGTGCTATAATGATAGAAATGTCGCATGTATAATGTATCGGCAAAATTGCCAGCAAATCCCATCCCATTCATTAAAAACACTAACACATTTCGACAGGTCATTGGAAAACTATTCTACCTTAAACCTGAGGCAAAACTTTTCGATCTACAAAAGTTCCATTAATAATGCATCTTGCTAACAAAGATTCAAAACTCCATATAACAAATGCAAGAAATCATTGTTGTTATTTTTTAAAATCCAAGGTAAAAAAATCAGTTCACTATTGTAAATAAATAATATGATTTGTTACCTTCTTGTGTTAAATATGGAAAACCTAGATAGAATAGTCTTAGGTTTATCTATTGTTGGAATTAACATCTGAATTGTCTTTGTAACAACTGATGGTGTTGGGGTTTAAATTGTTGCTAAATTTTAGGTGTCGATGAGTCAGAAAAGTTACAAAATTGTGTTTTGTTTTACTAGGTTCTTGGACTACATAGACGTGACGAGCGGCAGCACGACGTTTGTGGTGATGTGTTTTGTGACCCGGATTCTCTTAGCACTCGGGGCCACTGCAGTCAACAATGCAGGCTTTGTCATGCTGGTTCGGGCATTTCCGGATCACGTAGGAACAGTCTTCGTAAGATTTCAATCATTTGACTTTCCATGCCAGCTTAAAGACATACAATACTATGACGACGCAAAATAAATCATGTGTTGCCAATGTATTCATTTTACATTGTTTTCATATGTTAATCAATATTAATCCATGTTAATTTATTTACATTTTACGAGCAATGTGTCAGCATGTGCTACTACATGAATTGCTTAATGTTTAAGCAAATCATTAATGAATATAAATTATAAATCGATTTTTGATTTAACCATTTCTAGTATCCTTGTTTCCAATCAGAAGTAAAAAAAAAAAAAACAACAACGGAAAAACCCTCTTGTAATTTCATAATTTTTTCACGGATACGTCGATGTTTTTAATGGAAACTGAAATCGAGTTAGCGAGGTTTGGCTGTATTACGATTAGCAAATTTGGAGTAGGAGAGCTGAAATAGTTAGTCAGTGCTTATCCATTTTTTTGCAGTTTTTTACTCGCAATGTTGTGATCTATTATTTATAAAAAAAGCAATATATTTTTTTTTTTTAAAAACTTGATGCTATGTTTAAAAAACTGAAAAATTAAAAGCAATAGCTTAACGTTGTTTCTTCCAAAACTTCAGGGATTCGGCGAGATTTTCACCGGTGTTGGTATGGTGTCGGGACCCGCCATCGGGGGCTTTCTTTATGGGGTAAGAGACCAGAGCGGCTTGTTTGTTTATTTTAAAATATATTTAATTCATATATGTATACATAATTAAGGTTTGGCAAGTTCTTACACTGTTACAATCTGTCCTTGACGGATTTATTCACGGGTCAACTGGAAGACCTCGTCACATAATAAAAATATAAAAAATTACATGGTTTGATATAATGTGTCACTTTTAAGTTCCTTTGACTCTTTTCACATGAGAGGTGCATAAAATGAAATAATGAACTTGCATTGTCACAATAATTTTGCATCTGTTTGACAAGGTCCCGGTTAGTCTTTTATCCGAGTGTATCAATACAGTAAGCAAAAACATATCAATTTAGCGGACAATAACGAAAAGCACAGAAGCAGGCAGTAACGAGAATATATCTCCAAATAATGTTCTTTGACATTATGTAATAAACATTATATGTTATTATCAACAGGCCGGGGGCTTCATTGCACCTTTTGCTGTGATTGGCGGGATTAACTTTCTTGCGCTACCCATCATCGCAAAAGTTCTTCCTTTGCAAGAAGGTTTGAATATATGATTTTATTATTGTCTTAAATGGATGAAGTAAATCTTAATATGTTTAATTATAAAAACTAACATCAGTGTAGAACTGAAAAACCCTATTACATTTAAGTCTGGAACAATGAATAATATTTTAAAACTATTTATTGGTCTAACTGATATCCATTCATACCACGTAAAAATCTTGGTCAATATAAAAATGTAGTGTACAATGTCTGTCTGTCTGTTTATCTGCCCGTCCATCTGGCAGTCTGCCGGTTTGCCTTTGCTTCCTTTCCCGTCTTTCTGTCTGCTTGCTCGCCTGTCTCAGTTAATATCTGTTTTCCCTCGTTTTCCCTGCCCAGTTGCCTATAGACCTTTCTATTCCATCAGCTCGCATAGTGTCTGTCCACTCGTTCACCCATCTATACCGCCTGTTTCCCGTGTGTTACAGATTCGTTTGATGCTGACGAGGATAGCGGTAGTATGTCCAAGCTGGTGTTACATCCGGCAAGTATAATCAACAGTTTGGCGGTGGTGGTCGGGGCATCAGTTTGGTCAATCTTGGACCCGACTCTGGAGCCGCATCTAAGGGTGGTGAGTCGTCGTCGTCGTCATTTGCAACATTTTCATCATCACCACCACCATGGTGCCGTGAATGGAGATAATTAAACGTCATGTTTATTCATCATCATCATCATCATCATCATCATCATCATCATCATCATCATCACTATCATAATTTATGTCGTATATCTTATGTTCCTTCATAACCGTATTATTATCTACAGCAGTGTTTTTTCTCTTAATACGTGTATTTATTTTCTTATACAGATATATGTACATTGTTTCGTTGTTTGAAAGTCAAATGTGCCAAAAGAATGTGTAATAGGCCTACATTACAAGAAAATAAACACACTAAATTGTTAAAGCAATCGCTATCTCAAGCATGCGTATTTATACTAATCGCTTATTTATATTAGTTGTTTTTTTATTATAAGTTGAAACTTATAATTGTTAACAAGATATTTTGTTACATTTCAGTTTGGTCTCACCCCGGAAATAATCGGGGTCCTGTTTTTAATCATGGCGGCATTTTATTCATTGACGTCACCTCTTTGGGGATTTCTGCTTGTACGAATGGTGAGTGAAATATTTTACAGATGAACACGCCGGTAAAATTTGGCACACTGGTCTACGCACCCGGAAACACTGAACACCGTTACACTGGCAAAAAACAATACACCAACACACCTCTACATTGTCATAGACAAACACACACCTGTCAAACATACAAACCGACACTCAAAAGTATACACGGTACACGAGTATACTGACACAGATGAACACATTGGTATATACTGATATACATGTAAACGCGTGCACGCATAAGTACACACTAGTGCGAATCGCCACTGGTACACACACGCCGGTTCACACATGCACGCGTGTACGCACTGACATCAGCATACACTTGCTCGCAGAAGTACACACCGATGCCCATTCACATCAGCAGGCCGGTACACATCGATACACACAGCCACACCAGTATATAGGCCTATGCTGGTATAGACCAACAAGCCGGTACACATGGGTACACACAGCCACACCAGTAAATAGGCCTTTATTGGTATAGACCAACAAGCCGGTACACATTGGTACACACAGCCACACCAGTATATAGGCCTATACTGGTATAGACCAACAAGCCGGTACACATGGGTACACACAGCCACACCAGTAAATAGGCCTTTATTGGTATAGACCAACAAGCCGGTACACATGGGTACACACAGCCACACCAGTATATAGGCCTATATTGGTATAGACCAACAAGCCGGTACATATGGATACACACAGCCACACTAGTATATAGGCCTATATTGGTATAGATCAACAAACTCGTACACATGGATACACACAGCCACACCAGTATTTAGGCCTATATTGGTATAGATCAACAAGCTCGTACACATGGGTACACACAGCCACACCAGTATATAGGCCTATATTGGTATAGATCAACAAGCTCGTACACATGGGTACACACAGCCACACCAGTATATAGGCCTATGCTGGTATAGACCAACAAGCTGGTACACATGGGTACACACAGCCACACCAGTATATAGGCCTATACTGGTATAGACCAACAAGCCGGTACACATGAGTACACATGGGTACACATAGCCACACCAGTATATAGGCCTATACTGGTGTAGACCAACAAGCCGGTACACATGGTTACACACAGCCACACCAGTATATAGGCCTATACTGGTATAGACCAACAAGCCGGTACACATGGATACACACAGCCACACCAGTATATAGGCCTATACTGGTATAGACCAACAAGCCGGTACACATGGGCACACACAGCCACACCAGTAAATAGGCCTTTATTGGTATAGACCAACAAGCCGGTACACATTGGTACACACAGCCACACCAGTATATAGGCCTATACTGGTATAGGCCAACAAGCCGGTACACATGGATACACACAGCCACACCAGTATATAGGCCTATACTGGTATAGACCAACAAGCCGGTACACATGGGTACACACAGCCACACCAGTGTATAGGCCCTTTATTGGTATAGACCAACAAGCCGGTACACAAAGGTGCACAAAGACACACAAAATCACACCAGTACACATACTGGTATACACCAGCAGGCCGGTACACATGCGTGCACACAGACACACACAAACACACCAGTATAGATGTTGGTATAACCCAACATGTCTGTGCACATGCGTGCACACAGACACACAGACACACATAGACACCAGTACTCATATTGGTATACACCATCAAGCCGGTACTCATGCGTGCACACAGACACACATAATCACTTCAGTACACATGCTGGTATACATTGACAAGCAGGTACACATGGGTGTACAAAGAACACATAATCACTCCAGTACACATATAGGTATTCACTGACAATCAGGTACACATGGGTGCACACAGATACACATAATCACACCAGTAGGTATATTGGTATACATTGACAAGCAGGTACGCATGCGTGCACACAGAACATATAATCACACCAGTACACCTGTTGGTTTACACTGACACGTCGGTACACATGAGTGCACACATACACACATCATCACACCAGTACACATATGGGCATACATCGACACGCAGGTATACATGGGTGCACACAGACACACATCATCACACCAGTATGCACATATGGGCATACATCGACACGCAGGCATACATAGGTGCACACAGACACACATCAGCACACCAATACACATATGGGTATACACCGACAAACTGATACACATGGGTGCATACAGACACACATCAGTACACCAGTATACACATATGGGCATACATCGACACGCAGGTATACATGGATGCACACAGAACACACATCATCACACCAATACACATATGGGCATACATCGACACGCCGGTATACATGGGTGCAAAAAACACATCATCACACCAATACACATATGGACATACCGGTGTTTAAAACATTTTCTGTCTGTACTTATCATTGTGGGCATACACAGGCACAGATCAGCACACCAGTATATACATCGACAAGCTGGTACCTATGGGAGCACACAGACACTCACCAGCTTCCGAGTACACAAACGAGTATACACCGACAAGCCAGTACACATGGGAGCGCACAGACACAAACCAGCACACCAGTTCACACATTGGTATACACCTTCAAGCCAGTACACATGGGTGCGCACAGACACACATCACCACGCCGGTACACATGCGTATACACCTACAAGTCATTACACATGGATGCGCGCAGACACATATCACCACGCCGGTACACATGCGTATACACCTACAAGCCAGTACACATGGGTGCGCACAAACACACATCACCACGCCGGTACACATGCGTATACAACTACAAGTCATTACACATGGATGCGCGCAGACACACATCACCACGCCGGTACACATGCGTATACACCTACAAGCCAGTACACATGGGTGCGCACAAACACACATCACCACGCCGGTACACATGCGTATACACCTACAAGCCAGTACACATGGGTGCGCGCAAACACACATCACCACGCCGGTACAGATGCGTATACACCTACAAACCAGTACACACGGGTGCGCGCAAACACACATCACCACGGCGGTGAACATGCGTATACATCTACAAGCCAGTACACATGGGTGCGCACAGACACACATCACCACGGCGGTACACATGCGTATACACCTACAAGCCAGAACACATGGGTGCGCACAAACACACATCACCACGCCGGTACACATGCGTATACACCTACAAGCCAGTACACATGGGTGCGCACAGACACACATCACCACGCTGGTACACATGCGTATACACCTACAAGCCAGTACACATGGGTGCGCACTGACACACATCACCACGCCGGTACACATGCGTAAACACCTTCAAGCCAGTACACATGGGTGCGCACAGACACACATCACCACGGCGGTGAACATGCGTATACACCTACAAGCCAGTACACATGGGTGCGCACAGACACACATCACCACGCCGGTACACATGCGTGTACACCTACAAGCCAGTACACATGGGTGCGCACTGACACACATCACCACGCCGGTGTTTAAAACGTTTTCTATCTATTTATCATTGCGAGCTTGCGGGTACTTATTTACTCAAGTTCATCTTTTAAACTTAAAAAAAGATGCATGTTTAGTGTTGGAAATAATGCTAGTCAGTTCAGATCTGTGTATTGGCACTATGCTACTTCGCTGAAAGCATTACGCTAGCTTAAAGGTGGTTTCCAGAACATGTGACCAAAGTGTTGTTGCAAAACAGCTAAATACATTGTATTACCTGAAAAGATTCCGGGAACTGTTGTTTGTTAATATGCCTACCATATATATATTTGAAATTTAGGCATAGTTAGTTAGTTTTAAACTGAGAAAACCACGCCAGTTTTGAGATCAATCATTACGTTATATCATCAGCCGGATTATCCGCTCTGACGTCGATGTCTATTTTAAGTAGAAATCCCATACTGATTTTATTTATAGATTTTGAAAGAATTAACAATTAGAGCGATTCATTTTTTACAATGCAGGTAGTGTTAAAATCGTCTTTTTTAGACTAAAGTGTGAGTATATCAAGATCATGTCTTTGTATGGCTTAAACTGCAAATGAATATATATCGTTGTATCATAAGCGTGGTCTAATTTCACGTCTTTTTTCATCCGCTGACCATTTCCTGCAGCCCGACAACCGCCTGTTATTGATACCCGGATTTCTAATGTGCGCCGTTGGTCTCCTGTTGCTGGGCCCGTCCCCCGTGCTGGGATTCGATTTGTCTTACAAGTAAGAACCAGTTTTTGTTTTGTTTTGTTGAACACCCAATGGAAAGTAGCATTTTCAAGAAAACACAACACAATGAATGTATAATTAACTAGAATTTGAAAAGATGCGAATCTTTTGTTTGAAAGTTGTGACGTACATAATTAAAAATATTATTTGCAAAATTATGGTCAGTTCGTTGGGATGCCGGCAGAAAATAAATAGAATAACGAAATCATTTTACGTAGCATGATGTGAAATAAATTGAGAGAATGCTCGCAAGTTGTAAAAGAGACTGACTTCAGAGGTGATGATGACACATCTATCAGGATGCCGTAGATCATCGGTGCTCACAGTGGGGTGGGGGTAATGGGTTCTGGAAGGGAGACTAGTGGGTTGTGTTGGGTTTAGCCGACTGGACCTCAGTGATATCAGTAAATGTGTGGTGATTATAGTGTTTCTGTCCAATGGCAGTGCAATTAGCCCATAGAATTTACTACCTCTTTCGCTATGACATCTATGTATACAATAAACTAATCAAGTGTCCAACTCTTAGGCCTATATCACAGCATGGTGGTTTTGTTTGTTTTTTGTTGTTCTTTTTTGAGAGAGAGGTGGGGTACTCTAAATAATGCCATTACCAATATTTTTCACAATGCCTTTAAAACTCCCCTTAATAAGTCCTCGTCAACCAGTCATTGTAGTTTGACTGTGTGGGGTTTGGTCTAGCCGGCTGGACACAACCTCAAGCTGCAGTGGTAACAGGAAAAGGTGGGGATAAGTGTGGTACTAACCAATAACAGTGCAATTCACCTTTCCGCAAATCTAAAAATAGATATTACAAATTGTGTATTAGCATGGAATTCACCCAATCGTAAAACTTCGGGTATTTCCGTATGGTTCGTAAAATGCATAGCATAAAGGCCGAGGTGATCAGATTGGGAATTCACCTTTCCGCGAGATCTAAAAAAAGATATTACACATTGTGTATTAGCATGGAATTAGCCAATCACATCGCGTTTATTGACACTTTACCTTCGTTATGCTGATTCTCACTTACACATTGTCCCACAAACAGTGATTTTGACAAGCGATCAGTTTAAATCTGTTTGAACCTTTGGTTCAATTTAATAGCAACAGGCTTGTTTATTGTTTGTGGTTTGCAAGGCATCGTACGTTGCTGTAATCGCTTCTCTGTTTGCATCTTAATTTAGTTTATTGGATGAGACTTGTCCATTTCTGCATCGAAATGTAAAATCTCGCTGTAGCCAGCAACAACTTTCTTTAATAATTTTGTGTCATGAATGCATTATTGCGTGAAACTGTCTTAATCTTCATCTAAACATCTCCATCACAAACTCTTTGCTTTTTGGGATATATCAAATTAAAATATTTTCGCGGATCTGTAAGATAATCTGTAAGATATGTCACTTTAAACCAGGTTGTTTGTGGGCAAGGGGGCGGAGCTTAAACTCTATTTTTAGACTCGCGGAAAGGTGATTTAGCCAATCACATCGCGTTGATTGACACTTTACCTGCGTTATGCTGATTCTCACTTACACATTGTCCCACAAACAATGATTTTGACAAGCGATCAGTTTAAATCTGTTTGAGCCTTTAGTTCAATTTAGTAGCAACAGGGCCGTTTGTTGTTTGTGGTTTGCAAGGAATCGTAAGTTGCTGTAATCGCTTCTCTGTTTGCATCTTAATTTAGTTTATTGGATGAGGCTTGTCCATTTCTGCATCGAAAGGTAAAGTTTCGCTGTAGCCAGCAACAACTTTCTTTCATAATTTTGTGTCATGAATGCATTATTGGGTAAAACTGTCTTAATCTTCATCTAAACATTTCCATCACAAGCCCTTTGCATTTGGGAGATATCAAATTAAAATATTTTCGCGGATCTGTAAGATAATCTGTAAGATCTGTCACTTTAAACCAGGTTATTTGTGGGCAAGGGGGCGGAGTTTAAACTCTATTTTTAGACTCGCGAAAATGTGTAGACTTACCTGTACAACCTCTTCTGTTGTGACATGTATGGAAAGTAAGAGTCCAGCTGTGATCTCGCAGCATGGTGTCATGTTTGGGGAGCCTTTAACTTATCTTAGATAGTTAGGGACTTTCCACCCCACAAAAATAGGTGTTCTTTCACTATTGATGACCTCCCTTCCTAACGCTTAAGCAAAATATGATGATAGTTCCACGTCTAGTCGGCTCGGTGTCTGGGCAATGTGACTGGGTGTTGTATCATATAAGATACATGCTATACACTAAAGGCAGCACTATATCTCCTTCAATTGGAAACCGTTTAATGGTAACTAAATGATGGTTAGTAGGACGATATTCTCAACAAACAAATAAACTATGCGCCATCTTTGTTATCCTTCAGTAACATCTGGGTCACCATCGCCGCCCTCATCATCCTGGGCGTCTCATCCAGCATGGTCATCATCCCCACATATGACATCTACATCGACGTTCTTAGGTACGCGATTCCTTTGTCTTAAAATAAAGTTGGGAATAGTTCGATGCATGTATTTATTTAAATGTAAACTGTAAATCTACTTAGAACATGTCTAGTAGGCTGAGAAAATATTGTTGTTTAAAACTCTCTTCAAGCTGTTTACTCAGATTCTTCTACTTGCTGTTTATCTGCATTTCTTTAATGATCCCGGGTGTATTTCCAGTGCCATAGACTACCCCGAGGACACCCGGACCTTCGGCATGGTGTCTGGACTCTGGGTCTCAATGTACGCCCTCGGGTAAGTTCAGTCTACAAACCTTTGGAGTGGTCATCGCTCGATTGATTCATGTCAGGCATTGATCTCCATTATAATGAGTTTGAGTCGGCATACTGACTCTGGATGTGGCGGTGTAACTGGGTGGCTTGGTCAAAACAATGCTAAAGTGTTTGCTATGTGGCCCGTGCTTGCAACACCTAGCCCTGGGAATATTTAGTTTTATGACAAGCCGACGCACAGTTTTTTGCCTTGAAGTAATATTCAAATTAACTTCGTGTACATTTATTTAACTTTTTGCACTAAAATTATGATTGGTGTGACAGAACTTTAAAGTAAGTGATGCATTTTGTACAGTGGGGTTAAGTTCTTTACGGTCCATTTACGGTGTATTGCAGAGATTTTGCTGGCCCCAGTCTTGGTGGTTTCCTGTATGAAGAGATAGGTTTTGAATGGCTCGGAACGTGGGTGGCTGTCGCCTGTGTATTCACGGTAAGCGAGTCAGAAGTGTTGCATGTATGCTTTATTTCTAAATGCTAAGTATTACAACAGAACCTTATATATCATATATAATGGGTTCGAGTCCCTTCAGGGCGGAAGGTCCTTCCAGCTGACTTACGGTGCTTTACTGGTTCTACCCAGGCATTTTTGGGGGGTATTTCCTTCACCGAAGTAGCTGTAAAGTCGATATAATAACCATAAATAGTCGCTGCGATGTATTTAAACACAAAGTTATTTTGTTTATTTGAAATGTATGTCATCTAAATCTACAAGTACATTGCATCTTGGTATATAAAATGGCAACTTTTAAGAGTATATATTCCACAACTGAACAGGTTACGCTTGCTGCTGACAGTAAGTTAATGTACGTAACCAACTACTGTGACCATGTTCTGTTGCAGGCTGCGCTTGTATTTCTCAGTTGGTTTATTGAAACTAAATGTTGCCGAAAGAACAAAATGTCCGACATCAAAGTGATCTCTATTCAACCACAAGAGACGACGCCTCTATTACCGGAAATGGACATGGGGGATTCCCATGCAGATTTCCTCAGCACTTTTCCACCTCCACAACTTCTAGACGCAGCTAAACCTCTGCACGAACAGCCAACCTCTGAAACAACATTTGGCAACGATCTTTTACCCTACCAACAATCGGCATCCTCACTGTTGTAGAGAAGGAAGATTGGATGAATTTACTACTTCGGGTAAATCCGTATCTCAAGTTTACCATATCGAACATTAACCGCCACCTTCCGTCTGTTTCATAGGATATTGAATACGGGTTCCGAAAGAAATGAATCGCCGAGGAGTTTCCATTAAGCGGTTGTTTGTACCATAGCTTTGTCAGCTATTTAACTTTCAGTTTTGACTGTCGGTGATGGGGCGTGATTTCAAATTAAATTATTGCATTTTAATAACTTTTGTGTGTTAGAATGCTTAGACATGAAGAAAATTGAACTCATGTTTATTTCACAATAAAGATTTCGTATTATACAAAAACTAACCTAATACGTCCGTTTATAAGTACTGTGATATTATTCATTTGTCTTTCAATAGTTAAGTGCCAGAGTGGTAGACATTGATTATGGTTAGTTGAAAAGGAAACGCTAATTTATGAAATTCTGTCAAAACCAAGACCTGAAAATGATGCATGTCAGTTGTTGTTTTCCCCACCGTGTGACAGCCAGTTTTCCCGAAGCTCACTGCGCCAATATGAGATTATACAGTCCTCTACATACATATGAATCCATAGATCTACGATGTAATCGTTCGTGTGATAAGGTGTGTAAAGACCTCTTGATATCAAACGTTAGATGACGAGTTGATAACAGAGTAATCGTCAATAAAATACTCTACCTGTTTTACCTAGCCATTGGGCCTTATTTTAATATTGTAAAATATTAAGCTTAATAGATCTCCTTTTAGTCATCTTATAATTTTCAGATCATCTACGTGAGATTTTTATGCATTATTTTCTTTATTAATTAACCAAGATTTACTAAAATGTGGGTCGCAACTTTACTAACACAAACTCAAATTAGATTGAATCTTTAATTTCTGTGAATTAAAATAATGAGGAAAAGGACTTCAAATGTGCTCTCATCTAATTTTCCATATTTCACCTGTCAAAGTAAAGTATAATTGTTGCCCAATCAAAAGTTCGCTTTCAAAACATTTCTCAGATGAGATTTCGCTTAAGCTCAAATATAGACTCCTAAATACTTCTTACTGTGTCATGCAGTAACAATTCATTGTTATATACCATTAAATGACAAGGTTAACGTATCTCTATATTACAGCGAGGTGTTAAAGACAGTATATGAATAAAATACTGAGCAGTAAAAAGTTGAGCTTGAACAAAATCTCAACTGAGAACGGATTCTGCAAATGGAGCCTAAACTTAAGATTTGTCTAAGCCTAGTTCGAAAGTCCGTGCAGTTTGAAAATTAAAAAGTTAAGATAGTCATAAATGTTGACAACCAAAATAATATGTGTTTTACAATTGTGATAATAAAATGTGCAAATATATGTTTTTGTTTTTTATGTTGTTTTAAACAAGTTCTTTTTAAAAATAGTTTAATTATTTTTGTTAAAGTTACTTGGGTTTTTATTATTTATGCACGTACAGCTAAGGTACATAATTATTCACCACCCAAAGTAAGGGAGACAATTGATGTCAAAATATAATACACATTCAAAGCTGCAGAACTTTGTAACTACCGAACATCTTACCTTAATATTTGTTAAGATGACCCTTCATTCTTACTATTTCAAAATCCTGGTCCTTTCCCATGCAGTCTTGATTGCAGCAATCAGCTGATCATGCCTGGGTGTGATAAATGCATTTCGTTTATGTCTCTTTTCAATCGGAGCCAATTTGTTTTCTATAATATTTAAGTCAGGCGACTGTGTTGGCCATTCTGTGGTATTTACATTGTTCGTTTCCATGTATAATTTCACGACATGGGCTCGGTAAACAGGGGCGTTATCATCCATGAATTCATATTCATCATTTCCAAAGTGTCGCCAAAGACACTGAAGGACAATGCTGCCATTCCATAATGCTACCCTAGACATATAAATCGAAGGGTGAAGCAGCCACAGTGGTGTCGCGCAATAGAACTACTTAAACGGGTGTGGATAATGTAGACAGGTTTACAAAGAAAGGACAGACAGCAGGGCAGTAATTATAATAAGTATACATGTATTGCTTGCATGTTTACACAAGCCCTAGATAAATTGTACTGTTAATTATTTTAAATGCTAAGAAAATACTTTGAAAATCTTGCAAACTGAACAAATGTAATTATCCTACATCAATGTTTCCTAGCATTATCCCATTAACTTTTCTGTATAACTGTTTTCTGAAATCACAAAAAGAATGGAAGATTCTTGCTTCTGCATGCATTCACGTTCCATTAAGTTCATACTAATTAATAGGCACCCACATTTAAATTATAACTGAACGATAAAATAAAGAAAAACTGAATTACAATGTGATTTCTATAACATTAAACGACCAAGCTTTGGTGCAGAAAGGTTCCTGTTGATGATTATTAATCATTATTATTTTGAAAGTATCAAATGTGTTTCCACTTTCATGGAGTGTTACGAAACATGCGGGTACGAAATAGCAATTAATGTAACGTATGCCAAGGGATCAAAATAATGGCCTCACCTATTTTTTTGCTGCATAAGTGTGTGTTCGGTTAAGCTGTTCCTCTGTTTTCGTGAAATGCACCAATATTTACACCTTGATAACACTTAATTTACAGAAATGTTAACATCATATATCGACAACTAGGTGTGACAATTTGACCATTTCCTCTTT
The DNA here is from genome assembly GCA_007844125.1 of Sinonovacula constricta. Taxonomy (NCBI): domain Eukaryota; kingdom Metazoa; phylum Mollusca; class Bivalvia; order Cardiida; family Solecurtidae; genus Sinonovacula; species Sinonovacula constricta. The sequence continues at coordinate 16,913,416 of CM017555.1, read as the reverse complement.
TTGTAAACACTAGCAATCACTAATAAAACAAGCAATGTTAAGTTGTTTATGCTGTTAAAGATTCCTCAATATACACCTGTGTAGGCTATACATTAAACTGAATATTTTACATTCCTAGCCTACTTCAGAATCATCTGAATGGTTGCTCTTTCTGTCAGCCGCAATGAGTTTCCAGCAATATTTTATAAGCGGAGGACTCCATTATGGCACGTTGAATGTTATTATTCTTGCTTGAACATGTGTTCTCACAGTTTCGTTTTTTTAACCATTTCTACTATCTATACGCTAATGAATTTTAACAGGCACATGGTCTAAGTTTAATAACAAAGATCGCTACATCTTTTCCAGCGTAAGTCTGCTGCAACACCTACCACACCTAGTATTTATTAATTCCTATCGTTCATCAAACCCATTCGTTCATAAATGTAACTATCTTCTTCCGCGTTGAAATAATGGACTTTTTAGCATAAGTTTCATTTGTACATCATTTTACTTTGCAATAACAACAACAATGACCATCATTTATATTGAAAAGGTTATAAACAGAAATACATAAATTATTCTTGCACCATGTGGTCATTACTATGGCAAAATTAATTTCGTGGTTGTCTTGCCCATTGAAAAGGGTTCTATTGACAGTGAACAAGTATTTTAGTCAGGAAAACATGTGCATGGCTGTTAATTAGAAAAGTACATTTACATAAAGTTTAACAAATGTTGACGCCTATAAAAAGCTCATGTGAACAGTCTTTTTATCTGTGAACAGTGGAGCTAAAAATTATAATGGACTTAATCAAAGTAGACTGCAGTACACATAACCAGTTTTGCCAGGGTATAAATACATTAAACAAATCTACAATAAAGTTCAATTGACATGTTAAATATTACCACACATGTTTATATGTTTTCGTTGTTACCAGTTACATTGCAAATGAAAACAAAACAAAACGAAACATTACGATTTAATTTATCTGTGTAATATATATTTTATGTGTCTTTTTACATTGACATGTTTTAAAATGGACCTAATAACAATATAAACCTTACCAACATAAAAGGGACATAACTGTGCCCAAAATGAATGTAAAGTTTACATGCCCTATTGAAACAGGTTCTAGTTGTAATAGTAATCCCGTATTTATAGTTTAATACCTTGGAAGGTATCTTAGAAAAGAACATTCACAAAAAAGATTACCATAACTAACAAAGATTATAACAAAAGCTTTACTTTTCACTCTTCGCAAACGAAATGGAGCTTAAAATGAACTGTCTGTACTAGTCTCTTTGCATTTTTTTACCTAATTTCCATCGCACTGGATGTAAAAGACAATACTTTATTTTTAAAACACTGTTAATAATGAAAAATCATCAACCAAAACCGCTGTCAAATGTTTTAATTATTTAGATGCAATACCAGAAACACCATTACAAGCAAAAATGAACAAAAAATGTAACAGTTTTCAAAATATGACCAGCACCTTCTATGACAACACTTCCACACTCCCAGTTTCCTTTTTCTTTGAAACTTCCCCAGTATTTGCTATACAGAAGGCAAGCATGACAACAGACAAAACATAACAAATATATGAACCATTCTTTAAGCACAATCACTGTGATATTTCCTCAGTTGATTGCAGTTTCTCCTTATCTTTATCAGTTCTAACTTCATGCTCTTCTTTGCTTTCCTTTGTGTCTGAATCTTTCACTTCATCAACTTTATCTACATTGTCATTACCTATATCTTCTTCAGAGTCACTATCTGGAATGTCCAACTTGTTGAAGTCTGGATCACGCTCTTTCATGGACTTTTCGAAGAAGAAGTCAAATGCGTAAGATTTATCTGACATTTGATTGGCCAGCATCTCTTCGTCTTTCTCTTTGTTAAACTTCTGAAGTTGGGACGTGAACTCTGATCCTTGTCCGTGGACATTAAGCTTTGTAATTTTGTTGAATAATTCTTCAGCCGAGGCCACATTGTGAACACCACACTTTTTGAAGAACTGTAATAAAAGGGTATGATGGGAATAAATAAATAGTATAGTAATAGTTTATATATAATACATATATAGTTGATATGGTTGCAATTCCCAGCTTTTATTAGAGAAGGGAGAAGTCAGACTTAGATAGAAGAACTGGATACTTTGGATAGATTTGTTCAACCATCAACAAATCAAATTAGCTGAAACATTCCCCATATATGCAAGTTTTGTCCTGACATCTCAAACCCACCTGGTGGAAGAGTTGGCACTTGCTGGATGGCTGGAGTTGGATCATTGTTTTCCATACAGAATGGTTTAAAAAAATTTATCAGGTGCTTTGCTTTGATTCTTTGTAACATTGTACTGGAATATGCTTTACAGCTTTAGCTATTGTTGTGATACAAACACACACAAAAAACAGACAGATTCTAACAGTAATTATTCTATCTCTTTAATAATCTAAATAATCAATATAGTTTCTCCTATTAAAATACAATAATGCAGAAAACTGATCAACTGATCAACTTTAACAAACAATTAGTGCAGCAAATTGGTGTAGCATTGCAGTACAAACACACAAAGGAGACATAAATGAAAAAAAGATTATCCCTTTACCATAAATGAAAAAAAGATTATCCCTTTACCTGTTTCCAGTAAATGAAAGCCTTAGTATCAATTTTCTAAACTATGCTTCAGTCCTTTACAGCCCTGAGCTTAAGACATATCGAGCCCTCGTCAGGGTACAACCGCTCCAAAACAGTCTGATGAATGTAAGTTGTTGCACAAAAAAACTCTCATGCTGGGGGGGACTTGGGAGTTGGTGACTTAAATCCCTGTGGCACATGCTTTTGGTATGCTTACAACATGCTGGGGGGACTTGGGAGTTGGTGACTTAAATCCCTGTGGCACATGCTTTTGGTATGCTTACAACATGCAGGGGGGCCTGGGAGTTGGTGACTTAAATCCCTGTGGCACATGCTTTTGGTATGCTTACAACATGCTGGGGGGACTTGGGAGTTGGTGACTTAAATCCCTGTGGCACATGCTTTTGGTATGCTTACAACATGCTGGGGGGACTTGGGAGTTGGTGGCTTAAATCCCTGTGGCACATGCTTTTGGTATGCTTACAACATGCTGGGGGGACTTGGGAGTTGGTGACTTAAATCCCTGTGGCACATGCTTTTGGTATGTTTACAACATGCAGGGGGACCTGGGAGTTGGTGACTTAAATCCCTGTGGCACATGCTTTTGGTATGCTTACAACATGCTGGGGGGACTTGGGAGTTGGTGACTTAAATTCCCATGGCACATGCTATTGGTATGCTTACAACAAAGAATAAATAATGAGACTCACGTTAGAGACATTCTGACAGTCCCTGTAGAGGAAATCAAGGGAGTGAGGATGTGTGATGTCCACAGCCTGGCTGACATCAATGATCCAAACCCGCTCCTTGTACCACAGCATGTTGAACTCACTGAGGTCAGCATGGACCAAGGAACAGTCCTTGTACATCTTCTTCATGATCTACATGGAGGTATAATTGGTAATAATACATTAATGCTGAGCCTTGTTTTAATAGGTAGGTAATACCAAGAAATTAAACTTTTAAGCAACTGCTTGTTCAGATGTCTTTACAGCTTATCCCCTAGTCATTTGATGTATTCATCAATCCGCTACCATGGCAGCTGACACATGTACAGAAAAATCATACTAATGACAGGGAATAATCCTGACAGATACCCATTTATACACACAGGTGGAGTGGAACAATTTGATCTAAATTTCTTGCTCAGGGATGTAATTAGAGACCTGATGCGGCTTCCAACTGCAGACCCAGTGATCAGGAGTTATACGTCCCACAACTGAACTACCATGTTATGTCCCACAACTGAACTACCATGTTATGTCCCACAACTGAACTACCATGTTACGTCCCACAACTGAACTACCATGTTATGTCCCACAACTGAACTGTCATGTTATGTCCCACAACTGAACTACCATGTTCGTTTATAGGGAAATCAATGATAAGGTCAAAGTCACACTTTAAAAGTATTCCAGAACCAGTTTTAACTGCTAAAGATTTACTTGATCTTACCCAAACATAGCAATTATATGTTTTGAAAATTATTTCAGATTTGGACATATAATATTATATTATGGAAACCTTATATCAGAATTGATATTTGCAATACCCATTTACCAAACACTTGTTCATCTACTGGCATAAGTTAGCTTACCTTTCCCACTAACCATCTTACAGTAATAAAACATAATACTAATGCAGCTAGTGTTGTGCTTCCTTTACTGTAAAATTAATGGGTATGTTGCCTACACATTATATTGTAATAAACTTATTTCACTATACCTCTTGGAGAGTTAAAGTTAACAAAAAAGTAATAAACATTTTTGCTAATTCAGATACTATACTTAGATATGGAAAAGAAAGCTTGTTTCTGGCCATCAAGCCTGGCAAAATAATAGCAAGACATTTAACTTCTGGGACAATTACACAATACACAATACAGTTAAAATTATTTATTTGCATTTTATACATTTGCATGTGTCTTTCCTTTTTCACACTACCCATTATCCCTTAAAATTATGGAAACAACCATTCACCCCATAAACATAAAACATATCCTACCTTGAAGGTATTTCCAGCAAGTAAAGAGTTAACATGAAACATACACTGCCCTAATGGTGTTCCAGTGAGTAAAGGGTTAATTTTCTGTTACAATAAGGGTTTAACTAACCTGTTTGACTTGCTGGTAGGCATCCTCAGCATCAACAGAGGACAGCTTGGCATCCTTAAGTTTAGGAGCTGGTTCCTGGTTTGATCCTATGAAGGACATCACTAGCACATGGTCTTTCTGAACTTGCACTGTTGGGCATGGTATGTTGGCTCTGCGCATCCTGAAACGTTACACACAGCAATTGTTTACTAAATGTCACATAAAATGAAGGTTTCATAACAGTTATTTTAAAAGAAAATTGTTAAATATACATAGTTTAAATGCCAGTAATTGTTCAAGAACAAGGGTATTTTGATAGAAATATACTTGGTAAACATATCAAAGCACTTAAACTATGTATGTTAAAAAAAACATATCTTTTCTTAAAACGAGTGTTAGTTTTTTTATTTGCAGTAGTTTTAATGAGTACCAATTTAAATCATAATAAACAAAATGGGCTTCCCAATCATACATATAACAAAACTTTGTTACTTGAATTAGATAAAAGTTTAACCTGTTCAAGTTAGCTGCTTCTTTGAAGGCCCAAATTTTGATGATTTTTCTAGGATTTTTCTTCTTGTAAGAATCCAGTGTGAACCTGTAGTCTCCATGGACATATTTCTCTCTTGTCTTGAACTCATTCAGTGTTGTCTTGTACACTTTAATGGCAACCTCTTCGTCCATTTGCTGCTCTTTGTACCTGGAAATCAAATAGGGAAAAACGTCAAAGGCCTTTGTTTGATTAAAATATTCCAAACAAATTCCAGAAAACAGCAAGCACTGCCCATAGACCACACATTCCACTTTGGATAGCAAAATGAAATTCTAACTACAACTGTTTAGGGTTATCTGTCTTTTCCTTTTTCGATAGTAAGCAAGTATTCCAAGGTTAAACTGGGTATCTTTGAGAGTTTCTAGAAAAAGATTTCAACAAAAAAGTCAATCATGGCAGAAATTAGATGCAATTTCTTCAAAAAGTGGAGCTAAAAATATGGCTTGTTAAAATAATATTCCTAAAAAAATTTTTTTAATACATCGCCGCTACAAATTATGACCATTAAAGCAACGTCCAGCTATTTTGGTGGAGGAAGAACCCAAACAAATGTCTGGGTAGAACCTAGGTCTGCTTGAAAAGCTTCCAACATTAATCTCTTTACCCTGAACGGGACACGAGCCCAAGCGATGAGAGGCTAAGCAGTCAGGAGAGTTCGAACACAATGCCACAGGTACCCCAAATCTTTAATAACCAGTCCAATAACTAGCCACATTTTCTATTCATAAAAGCAGAGGAGTACAGCTCCTACTTACTCCTGTATTTCTCCTCAAAGCCCTTTAAAGATTATACTTCTCATTAGAATCAACATCACTTGGGTCATTAAAGCAACATCCAGGTATTTTTTCTGGAGGACGACCTCCAGACAAATGTCTGAGTAAAACCAGTGGCGCAGTAGAACCAGTGGCGCAGTAGAACCAGTGGCGCACCAAAAGCCAATAGGATGACCTTTCCATATTAAGTCCAACATGCAGGCCGAGGCTCTTACCCAAGCAGTGTAAAGAAAGATGTCTGAGCCATGGGCTCACCTCTATTAAAACATCTCAATGGGACAATGTCAATAAATACCCACAATATAACCATCTTATTTGGGACTTTGAGAAATGAACACTACAGATTGCTTGAATGAAAACATGTCACTTACTCTCCACCAAAGGCATGGAAGACAACAGACTCCTTGCCAGTGCTGATGCTGCCACTTATAGAGTCGAGGGTGCCATTGTTGACCATTTTATAAAGCAGCAGTCTTGTCCGAGGGTCCATTGCTTGCTCCTAGAAGATAATTAATTGGTTTATTTTATTGTTTCAAACAAATATGTCGCATAAGTGGAAATGGTATCCAGGGCTGGAAAAATACGCTAGCCCGACGTCCCGGACTAGTCAACATGTAGTTTCGGGCTACTGACCATTGGTCATTAAATTAGTCCCGGGCTAGTCATTAAATAGACGGCCGGACAAGTGACAATACACAGCGGTACCTTAATTAGCGATGCAACCAATCAAGCTATCGCCTGGGGCGTTTTATCAACACCACGTAATGGCTTCGAATAGACAATTCAAGCGCATCCCAAAACAGCCAATCACGACGCGCGATACATCAACGCTTAACATGATCGGCCAATCAATGTGTAGATGACAAATAACGGCATTAATACTGCATATTGAAGTACATGTGATAAGTGATAATTGATTTGCGAACTTTTTAAACTCGGCACGCGAAGAGTAAAGGGATTAGAGCCAGGTAAGTCTCAGTTTGATGATCTTTACTTTCATTGTCATATCTGAATACAATAGCCCAATTAAACAAAACTCGATGCAAATTAAGGTGGGTATAAGGTATATCTTGGTACGAGATTGAAGATGATTTTAATTTTAATCCATCGTTAAGTCTGTGCACAACGCAGTAGTAAAATATGCAGCCATGTCACTCTTGAAATATTTTACATTTGGAAACACGAACTCTTACACTTTGAATGAAAATCAACAATCAAAGTCACAAACTGGCTGAAGTAAACGGCGACTTGAAGAATGCCCTAACACTCCAACGAAAATTAGTTCAGCAAAACTTGACAGCAAAACAATGTCAAAGGATCAGAAATACGAGGACAAGCGAGAGAGAAAATTTTTGGATAAGTGGCTTGCACATTTTCGGACAAGTCATCTTTGTCCTGGTTACTAGTCCGGGACTAGTCATGAAAAAGAAAATTTTTCCAGCCCTGGTATCATAGGAATCTAATATAATACTCCCTTAATTGTGATAGCTTGCAGTGAACACCTAGCATTATACCATGTCAAATTAACCTGACAATGGGTGGACCAGTATAGGAATGACTATAACAAGTTAATAGTGAGGGAGCTACCATTTTTAACAATTGAGGCATGTTGCAGCTCTGTTTGAATCAGGAGCTGAAACAAACTTATATTATTATGTGACTAATAAATTGAACAAGAAACCAGTAGACCTGTGTTTTGTTCCCCAAAGTAAGGTTAGTCACAGGGATGTAAGCCAGTCATAAACTGTGTTATGATAATTGTGAGCTGCACACAACTCCAATAACTCAAATATCAATATGGATAAGTTCAAGTAGGCATTCTTGCTTAACGCTTTTACTAATTTTATCCAGATTTTACTGGAAAAGAAACATCCTGGAAAATGTCTGGAAAGAGCCTCTGAAGTATTTCACATACAGCGGTAGAGTGTTCCTTTTTTTCATGCAGTCTTTGTCCTCGTTTGCTTTCGGCCTCACTGTGACGCTTCAGTTTGTTGTACACATGGTTTGGTAACTGCATGTTCATCCCTTCACCATCTCCTGACTCAAACTCTGGGGGAAACTGATAGAAAACAATGATAATTACTTAAATTATTGGGCAAATGAATAAAGCAGTAAACACAAACATTCATTTACATTTCATTCGTTTGGTATTGTAAATTTCAAAATAAAGTTAACAAAAAGTTTACAATCGCCATTTTAATTTTAGGCATAGAACTTTTTTCCCTTTTACTGTTGTGTGAGTGTGTTTGATATAATAATGTAAGACTGTAAGCTAGGGCATGAAAACCAGCCTAGTAAGATCAGATAAACTTATTCGAATTAAATATAAACTAATTACAATCAGTATGTTTTAGAAGAACATGACTAGTTCATACCTTATTTATAATTACATTTTTTTTTGTAATACAACAATATATGACATTTAGGCTGCAGCATTTACAAACAACCAAATCACACTACTTTTTACTTTAGATTCAATAATTCGAGCTTAAAAACAAGAATTAAAACTGGAATTGATTAATATCTCTGAAGATGCGATGACCATAAATATTTATTTATTTGGGTTTTAAGGCACACAAACACTTAACAGGTCATACGGCGCCGAATACATAGAAGTTTAATGTGAATAGGGAATAATCAGGTAAAACTAAACTATATAAGTAAAATATAGAAAAATACAAAAATCTATCAGGTTAAAAACATGTGAACTACAATCAAAAATAGGTTAATATATTAAACGGTTGACCTTAAATATGACCTTGATTTTGAGGATTGTACTTGCAAATGTTATAGAAGATACACATTCAAGTGCATGGCAATAAGATGGTGAATTGATTTAATAGTGTCCCTGCAAAGTGACAAACTTACAACCTAACATTGGATTGGATTTGCTGGCATTTTAGCCAATATTTTGCAGTGACGTTTCTATCATGATAGCACAGGGGCACTTATGAGGTGCCCAAGGAATGAACCCGGCCGTTCCATGACCCTGACAAGTCAGGCGTAAGTTTTTATTTTCTAGTCATAACGAAATTACAAATAAGGGGCCTAAGAATGCCCATTACCAACTCCTTCACTTAAATATGCTAACTGAATAATTAAGTTAACATTCAAACTCAGGGCCAAGAAAGGAGAAATACACACATCCATGAGCTTGAATGCATTCCTCTGTCCACATATGGTAAGGTCATGCTTGGTTGTTATATTCTTGCCCTTGCCTGAATATCCCTGGGTGTTGAACGAAGGCACGTCCCGGTCTGAAAAGAAAATACAATAATGGTTACTTGTAGTTGTTTGTCAATTAAAGAAATTGTACAATCATTATTAATTTGTACATGCAGATCTAGCACCACTTTTTTATTGCAAAGTTTCTATTCACTGGTATAGTCTCTTTAACATCTATCTGATACCTGATACACTGCCAAATTAATGGTAAGAATAAAGTTGGAAAATGTATCTACAGTAGTTATATTTTTGACAGAGGCCCCACCCCCTTCACCCCAAAAAACACCAACCCCACACCCTCCCCCAACAAAAAACAACAACAAACAAACAACACAATCTTACCCCATTCACTTTTGGCATGTTCATCTGCATCATCATTATATAAACATTCATCTTCATCTTCATCATCCAAAACTGGATGCTCACTTCTGTAGTTGTTGAAGGAAATACTCACTGCAACATAAAATCATTGTCAAGTGTAATTTAGGAGGTATAAAACAATGAGGCAATGTTAAAATCGAAGACTTTATCAAAGACAAAATTTTGATTAAATAATATGACAAAGGGCAATAGCTTGATTCAATCAAATCAGACAAGATGGACCATGATATGTGCAACTAGACTTGGTACTTATCAAAACTGCAAAGATTTATCAAAATCTGACAGCAGAGAAATGGCGCAAATCCCTCTTGGATGGACTGACAGACAGACATAAATCAGTATAGCCCTCATATACTTCATATCTGGGTGTATGTGAACCAACTGTATTATCAGAGGTTGTATTCATAAAAAATCTTATTTTTTCTTATTTAAACTAAGCAGTTTCCTTAAACTAGGAAAAATCCTAATAAAATGCTTAGAATAAATGGTTTTATGAATGAAATTTACGACATTTTCTTACATCTAAAGAAATATTTAAAGATTTAAGAAAATTTCTTGGTTGAAGTCAGAAAAAAATACCTAAGATTCTTTATGAAAAAGACCCCAGAAATACCAAAGTACTGTTACGTCTATTAGTCAGGATAATTTAAACATTAAAATTCAAAATTAAGATATCTAATTGTGTTTGAGTGATACCTTTATTTGTGCCATTAATTTTCCGTTCCTCTGCCATCAAGAACTGGTTATGTTCTCTATCAAACTGCATCTGTAACATTCTAGCCAGGGCCACATCACTGTCAGTCTCTGCATTGACCAGAGTGCCTGCCTCAACAGACTCTATCAACTGTAATATCTCTGGGTCGACATCATCACTACAAGAAACAAAAAGAATGTTTAGACATACAACTTCTTAGTTCTATCCAAGCAGTGGATAATATAAAAAGATTATTCTGTTGAAGGTAGAAAAATAATATGCCCACCCACACATTTAATCTAAGATAAAAAGCAGCACAGATTCCTTGTTCATGCAGACAAATCTTAAGACCAATTGTGGAATCCAATGGATCAAATCTCAAGTCTCTAAAGTGTCCACTAGCAAACTGCTGATGCATGACAAAAGGTGACCAGAAAGGCTCATCTTGAGCATGTTGTGCTCAGGTGAGTTTTAAAGGCTATAGCCATAAAAAATTCCAAGTTGATGACCATTTACAAAGATGGCCACCATATCGACAGAAAACATCTTTTAAGTTATTCTGTAACAAACAGCTTTAACTAATTTTTTTATGAATTAGTTTAAATAGACTCAAAAGATGGAGAGTGTTGATTGGAAAAGCAGTCTTTCTTACCTGTTGTATCATAAAAAGCAGGAAGTGTGTTCACCAAGTGATTACGTATTGTTAGAATGAAATGCTAATCTAAGTGAGTACAGGTCTTTTTTCCAGTTCATCACCTGGCCAGTATCAATGTACATACCTTGGTGCTATATTACTGTTTTCTTCCTCCTTCTGTAGTTTAGCAGCAAGGTCTTCACTCATTACATCTTCCAGAGAGCAGGGTATCACTTCTACTTTCTTGCCCCATGGTGACGATACAGTGGTGACCTGTGAGGGTCTGACAACTGGAATTTCTGTCACTGTACCTTCCATGATGTTGACTGTAAACTGGAGCTATAAATAAATCAGAACATGTCATAAATTACTACCAGTAGAATGTTTTTATTGATGAGTGCCATTGCAGTTTGACTTACAAGGGGACATATGTATATTTTCAGTAACCATGACTAATTTCATACAGGAAAAATAAATATGACCATTTTATAGACTTTGATAATTATTAGCCTGGTAAATGAAAGTCATTGATGTAGACTTATGTATGAATACACTACATGTATGTACATAGGGAAAGAATTTATGCCTCCATATTCCAGAGCCATGCATCTTACAATTTACCTGGGCATACAACTCTGTGAACAGAGAGAATATAATTATATTCACTTAACTTCTCCAATCTAATAAAATAATTATCTTGATTCTCCTAAATTACAAAAAGTGTCCATTATCAACCAAAGTGTCATATAAAATATTATTACAAATTTTACTTGTCACTTCACTCTCCTCATACACTGTAGAGCAATGTAAATGGTCCATTTTCCTATTTAATGAAAGATTTATCATTCAATACAACAGCACAGGGCAGACGAAAAATTTCCATTGTAACAAATTGTTATAAATCTAATTAGTCATTTTAGATGACTGCATCATCAGAATCCCAAATGGTTAACACTACACTCCTGGCCTCTTTGACCTTCTGGAGACAGGCATCAAGGGAATGACCAAATCTCCAGTTTTGTAGCCTGTAACCACTCCCATCCAGTGGCAAAACCACCCATCAAATTATCCTCATTGTCATTGTTATGGGGCCTGTATAAAACGCAGCTTTTAACGCAGCCTGTATATACATATAGGGAAAACGCAGCTTTTACGCAGCCTGTATAGAATATATAGGGGAAAGGTGTGATTTTCACTGCGGTTATGCATTTAATGGAAAAATAAGACAAAATGTTGTTTGATAATAATAGAAGGCTTATTTATCAATAATATATGAATGAATTATGAATAAAAAATAAATATAATTGATGTTTTAATATTGTAATTTAGTTAACGCGGTCGCTAATTTGACCTTACCACCGAAAAGAAGAACTCAATGCAAAAAGAAGGAATCTTTTTTATTCATGAACAGATTTTTATTGCATGTTCATTCTAATATTGTCAAAAAAGGTCTTCAGGTTTAACAGAAAGTTAAAAAATGAATGATAAAAATAACAAAAGTCATTTTTAAACAAGTTTTTTTAATCAATTATAACAAAATCAGCAAAATACATTTATAAAATTCGTTCAAGAATATAATTATCACAGAATATGAAAAAACGACCATCATCAGCATCATAATCATCATTATTTTTGTTTAGTCACAATCATAGTTTACAGAGCAACAATGTATTTAAACAGCAGCATCATTATCATCATCATCATTTCGATTCAGTAACAGCAACAAGACATACTAACAACAACAACATCATCGTCGTCGATATTATTGACAAAATTTCCAGGGCCCAAGATCATAAAACTAAGTTTTGAGATCAGTCTCAAATCTCACGGTTCTGATTGGCTGAAATGGCGACTCGTCGCCGTTTCAGTCAATCATACGCTTGAGATTTGAGACTTTTGATCCTTTTGAAAGCAGTGTTCACAGTGTGCTCGATACATGACGCAACGGTCTCTGTTACCATGAAACTAAGATGAAGCCCGTCGCGGCTAAGCATCTTACTGTTAATACCTGAAAATAAAATGTTCAAGTTATTTCTATGTTTAATTATTTTACTATATTATCAAGAAATCAAAGTATAATATAAGAATATCAAATTTTTCGTTCGTGAATTAATTAGAAGGTCACTTTGTTGTTGTTTGATTTATTGATTGATTGATTTTAACAGGCAGACCGACAGACAGACCGACCGACAGACAGACAGACACAGACAGACAAACAAACAGACAAATTACCAGCAGCAGTCGCTTATTGTTACAAGTTATTAATAAATTAAATTTGTTTTTTTTTTTTGTAATTCTACTCAGAAATATTCAAATTTCAAAAATATAAATATTTCATTAATATTACAGACAGACGGACAGACATCATAATTTTATTTTGTTAACTTGAATGTATCTCTTTAAATTATAGTATGCGCACTTTATATCTTCATAATAATCCAACATTATCCTTTTCATATCATATTATCGTAAGATACAATATATTTATCGAATAAACTGTTAGTGTCATCGCCAATATTTCACGTTATTAGAAAAGGACAGTGATATGATTATATCATTATAAAACACACTTACCGACACTGAAGGAACCACTTGGAACACAATGTCCAGATCCAAAAAGTCTTTGACTTTGTATCCTGGATAGCACAAAGTGACACTATTTTCAGAGTCAATGTACTCGTGCAAGTTCTTCACTTGGCTATGTCCAAAAACTAAAGCCATTTTTATTCCAACACAAACACACAATAAAGTAGATATATTTATATGAAAAGTGAACACTAATTAAAACAAAATCTCAACTGTTTATAAACTAAATCTAGATATATCCGTTTGAAACGAAAATTTGCGAACATAGAACAAATAAACAATAAAACAAATATTATGGAATATAGCCTGAATGACTAAAACATAACATTGAAAATATATACTGCAACAAAGTCAATTTTTGAATTATTGAGTGATGACAATTTTGTTTAATAACAATAGAACTCGACAAAAAATAATTTCTGTAATAATTAACAAAAAACTCACTTTCCATTGATGCGCTTTTTAAAAGGCATAAGGTATCTTTCAAGTTACCGACATAAAGGAGTAAGAATAAATAATTAATATCTGTATGTGGAATTATTAAACGAACAACGTATTTTTTTTGTAGCGCATACGTTCATAGAAATCCTTAAGATAAAAAACTCTGTATCATGACACTTAACAACAATTATCGAGCTTAATAAATAAACTTTTAAAACATATCTCTAAATATGGACCTTACCATCAATCCAATGTACATTGATTTAAAAACATTGCAGACAGAAAAACACTACATTTTTTGTATATTTTTATTGTTTCTAACGATTCCTGTATGTTTAAAAAGCTACAATTTCCCTGCGTTTTATTTATAATGGCTGCGTTGCTCCGTTGTATATCCTTAAATCGCATCCTACATAATTCGAATGTTATATGGGACAAAAAGTCAGGATAAAGTATTACATTATTTTACAATTTATAACAAAATAATTTTGAAAATTAAAAGAAAATTCGGATATAGATGTATCTTTTTGCAAGTGATTCGGACGTAAAGAAAATCTATAGGTAATTCAGAAAATTACCTCAACATAATAAATAAATCTTTTCACTTATTTGGTAAACACACAATACTATATCATAAAGATATAACGATATTTTAATGAAATTACTATAAAGAACAGTGAATACTTCTTTTTTTATAAACACAACATATTGTCTAGTGATATATTTAGAAAAAGCTGCGTTTTCCCTATATATCTGTATAGACTGCGCAGCTGCGTTTTATACACGAAAAACGCAGCCTGCGTAACGCAGCCTGCGTTAAAAGCTGCGTTTTATATTGGCCCATTGTTATGAAACAAGGTGCAATAACCATATTAACCACGATGAGATTTTAATGATTTATGTAAACAACTATATTGTATGTTTGACATTATCATTAATTTATCGAAGCATCCAAACTACTCTTTACATATGAAATTAATTTACTGAACTTGTCACTGACCGAAACATCCGCCACCCATTTTAAATTTAACCCACGACGTCCCCACTCTGGAACCAGGTGCTCAAGAAGTAGGTTCCATACTTACCCAACCCTATCTAGATTGAAAAATTTTTCTACCTAACGTCACTTAAAATGATCTTGGATACTATTGCACAATATATGCTTCAAAATTTTCGTAAAACTCACCTGGTTCGATAAAACTTGTTGCGACTGAATGGCTGTATTTCCGAATGCTCCTCCAGAGACGGAGATGTTAAGACTCGGCAGATTTGGGGTGTTTTTTCTTAAATAAGCTGCCTCAAGAGTGTGCTCACCGAGAGGGACGTATTGAGATATGTTCAACGTGAACAAAAAGCTCTTTTATGAAGGGATTTGTTTGTTATTTTTAGAACATTACACACATTGTTTTTATTGAAACAGCGTCTTTCCATCTGTTGTGAAATTTAGTCCCTAAAAATAGAAAATAAAAGCGTTTGAGCGACATTGATCAAACTTAAATCGGTTTATCAAGCGGAGTTCAATATAGAGCTTACGGGAATTAAGGGTTGAAACCAATTGTACATGCGCGTTTCCTCTGTTTTTTTCGTGCACATGTTTACTTTCATGTAATGGATATTTGGAGTTTTTCATCTATAGCGATATATATATATATATTTTTTTATTTATTTTTCTTTTTCCACACCGCACCGACACAACTATGGTAATATTGGCGACGTCCAGTAATTATTGTTGGATATATCGCTCGGCCACAGGCGCCCCTCTTTTTGTTGTTGTTGTAATTTGATGTTTTGTTTTTGCTTTTTTGTTGTTGTTTGTGTGTGTGTGTGTTTTCATAGTTATTATTGCTAATTATCGCGCGCTCTTGTATGTTTGTATACGTGTGCGGGTGCATGCGGTTGTATACATCTTTTACAGTTAAATTCTGCAGTAATTGATGGGCATAGCATATTTGTTGCAACTTAATCTCCTTTAGTATGTCAGTTTATCTGCGATTTCAGTAATCAGAAATGTTTATACTAGTCTGTACTCCCACGCAAAGTAGTAGCATGACATCCATTAGTTTCCGTTCTTAGGCCAGCTGTGTTTTGTATATTATATAAGCGTAACCTAATTCGAGGAAAGCCCCAACATGTATTAGAATAAAATAAACAAAACGATATTTTTTAAATTATTTCATTTCTATCTTTAAATGGGTACAAAAATTAAATACCCTGTTGGGCCCACTTTAGACCACATTTTGGCATAGAACGTTCAAGTATGTATCCCTGGAGTTTTTTAGTTAAACACAAATGATATCAGATTACTCACGAATATATAAATATAAACATTTTTTCTTCTTCAACCACAAACAGAATTTTATTAGAGAGTTCATGTAAACAATTCACTTTATTTGAAATCAAATAACCTTAATAACGAAGGTTTTCTGGTTGGTTTTTGCCTGTTGGGTGGGGAAGGGGGTGCTAATCAAAAACGATTAGCTTACCGGGCATAGTTTTTATGTTTTCTTTTGATTGTCATCTTGAGGCCTTTCTTACTGCTGGTCTATGGGAAAATATACTTGGCACTTTAAATCATTTTTTCCTTGACTTGGCGGTGGGGGTAAGGGGGTGGTCTTCAAAATGACATAATTTGGAAGATAATTTAAATTTTGATTGGAACTAAAGGCTAAATGACAACGTATCCATTTCTCCAATTAGTCAGCCACGCAGGTCTGAGCTTTTTATCGTTAGGAATCTTGTAAAAATTGCATGTGGCACCTCGAGATCTCTCGTGGTTACAACCTTCAGCACAGCAGAAATCGTTCTGTCCCATAGCAAAATAAAATTATCTAAGCGAGTAAAATTCATTTAAAACATACAAATACAAGTTCTGATTTTGGTGTATCATTTTATTCACTTTGTCCCTCTTTTTGTGTGTGAAGAAGAACGAAGTAAGTCAGCTGTTCTATGTTTACACGCGAGCACATAAACGGAACCCCCCTGACCTCAATCTCGCGGAGCGAGATTTGCGCGAGATTTCGTAATTTCGAAATGGTCAATATTCATGATTAAACAGTTCTTAGTATAAAAGATGTATTGTTTCCTTTTTTTAAAATGATCATTAAATGCTGTTTTCGACATTTTCACAACCCAACAAAAAGCTTTTGGGGGCGAATCGAGCAGTGAAAGCTCGGCGAATATTACAACAATTAGCGGTGTGGCTGTTGAAGAGCGGCGCCTCTTATTTTTTATGGGGATGATAGTGTTAGCAGTCAATAACACGATGTCGGATGTGTTCCGTGAGACACTTTTCAGAGAAAAGTACCAAGTTTTTCTTTTTTTGACAGGGTAGCTTTAACCCCTAAGGTGTAGTTTCTATTATAACAAAAGTAGCATAAAATGTAGCCGTTTTATGTTTAATAAAAGAAACCGAGTATACCGATGTTATGTTAGAAATGCAGCTTGTAAACAGAGATGTAGCAGAGAACAAGGAAAACAAACTGAGTAAACAAAATTCTCTTCTTCCCAACAGAGTTATGGTTCGTTAATGTCAATTATTTATGTAAAGTCTGTGTAAGAGAGTTTTTAGTGCCCAGGATAGTCATCTTCTTGTTTAAAACGCATGTTCTCTACGGTGCCTTGAATGTCTCACATCCGGGCTCTTACTTGTATCAGATTTGGACAGACTGTATTAATTACAAAACACATCTGCACGAACACTTTGATAGATATATTTGTTATGTTTAATCAGTATTCAAGGTTTGATAAGATTTAAACTTAATGGTTTTACTCTTGAATCAAAGAATGTTGGTTTTGGAGATATATTGCGAAGAAATAAATTGGTCATATTTATTCAATGTTTTTATTGCGTGCTTGTACAGATTTCCCGCGCAAATGTGGATGTTGGTGACTTCGTACCAATTCAAAGTCGTACCACTTTTTTTAGACTTCGTGCAACAGCCCTGGTTAAGAAGGTATTGTTCACAGATGTTTTTTTGTGTTGCTATATGAATTAAAAAGTGTCATTCACACTTACCATTTTAACAGGTTAACAACACAATGTTTTCGAAACATTTTTTTATTCCAAAATAGCAGTGAAGTCGTGCTAATTGCTACCATGCTAACTGTGCTTATCTTTCTGATATATTATTTCCGGCGACAATATTGTTTTCTTAGTTTATTAAGAGCTAACTCTGCATCTTGGCTCAGATAGGAAATGCCTATGTACAATGACGAGTGTGGATTTATGCTTAACAGTTCACAAAGATCTAGGGCAATAATTTAGAGCATTTTCTAGGACCCTCCAGGCAACAAGTATTTATTTGGTAACTGCAAAGAACTTTTTGGTCCAAACTGTCGGATATAACTTTCAATAGGCCAGGAAATTACGTTTGATGCTAGTATAAACATGAGTTAAACAGTGGCTGCGCATAAATAAAAATACTTTAGGATACAAGGTCCTGAAATTGTCAAGTACAGTGTTCGAACTTACAATAAGTTCCAGCTCGCAAATATCCCGGACACGTACATAAAAGATACAGAAAGTCTAATTAATTTATACAAATTTGTATTTCAGTTTATTTGAATTAAAATCGGACCGATGGAGATACCAAACTCTATTATATTGGTTTGTCTTTTGTGCCATATGCTCCTCGCTATATTACTACACTAATTACATTGTTTGACAAGATTAAGTTTTGCTTTAATAAAAACACATCTCTTAATGAGAAAATATCTCAAATAATAATCATTTAACATTAATGTAATCTAAATATATAAAATATATTCTCTTGCAACGTCTACAATCAACGGAAAGGGAAGAAACCCTCTTGATAAGCTGTCGTCATGTTATTTTTGCTATAACTGGCAATTATACGATTCCTTTATATTTTTTACAAGTATTAGCATTTAAAATTAGTTCATTTTTTATCCGAGAGTCTGTGATTTCATTCTGTTCCTATAAATTTTCTTTTATAAAATCTAAGTTTACAGGATGTTTATGTTATAATTATTTCATATTTTTATTAAATAAAAGAATTTGATTATTTTATTTTGTACTAATATCTGTAATAAAATCTTTGATTTATATTTTTTAAATAATAGTTTTGGCACTTCTCGGAAGTGGGTTATTTGTGTGTTAAATATGTTTGACATGTTTAGTTTATGTCGCTCTTCTCCATATTTATTACTTTCTGTATGTCGATCTTTACTTTCTCAAACCTTTAAATGGCTCTAGTTTATTTATTTTTTAATGAAGTTCTTTTTCAGATTAAATATGTAACTTTATATACATTACTTATAATTTAAATCAATGCCTGTTTGATCTTACGTATGAATCGATGTAAAGAAAATACAATCTTGGATAAAGAAAACATTACTAACTCTTCATTTTTTCAGTGAGATTAATCTCCATTCAGTAACTTGTTACTTACATTTTTATTATTATATTTTTATCGGTTATTCGATATTATTGCATTTTTTATAAAATACAAAAGAATTGTATTTAAAGCTGTCGTTCTGTCAAAGTCCAATGGATCGCTTTAATAAAAGGAACACATAGTTTGTTCATTTTTTTTGTTGACAATTCCTGTTTTTATTTATTAAATGTTATAGAACATGTTTCATATTTACAACAAGGCTGCCATCTTGCCACAAAGGCATGCATGTGTACATATATAACACGCACCTATAAACATAAATGTAAAATCAATCACTTAACAGAAGAGATATGTTTGTATAATATGTAGAATGTCGACATGTAAACTGATGTCAAAAAGGACATATTCCGTCATAATTAAAATCTTATTTTGTTAAGGAAACACTTTTGTTTGAAGTCTTCTTTCCAAAGTCCCTTAATTATAGTTCGTCATTTTGCCTGAGCTGTTTGGTTGTATATTTTGCTTTCATTTTATTTACATGCAAGTATTTTTCTATAGTCTTATCTTATTCAAAAGAAACTCTTGTAAATGTGGTTTATATCACTGTAGCAGGTGAGATGGTATTATATGTAAGTGTGATTTCTGTAGACATTGTAAACACGTAAATAATAATACATGTGTTATAAAAATGTCTGAAAAAAAAACACCGTATTATTTGTTAACGGATCTACGCTATTTTGTCAGTTTTTTTGTTGTTGTTGTTGTTTTTTTTTTATTTTTTTCCCCTTAATGTTTCCTTTCTCTTTCTTGGCGGGAGTTTACAAAGTTAAAGTAAATATTATAGATTCAGATCAGCAAGTCACATTTCTGATCATGATCTACACTATTTGCTGCAAAATATCTTTTTAGAAGATTTTACCTTTGATTGAAACTGTAAGCAAAATACTATTTTTCAGTTTGGAGTATTAATAATAAATGGAACACCGCAATGGCCAAGACATTATGTTTGGAGCTTCGGCCACCACGAGACGACGTCCTTGAGATAAACCCGCAGGCGGTACGGATTACAGGATTATGGATGGATCAAACATTTCTCTGACCTCGATCCATCGATTATCGATAACTAGAACTACATATGTAGATCTCAAGATATGAGCCGATCCCGAATGTTCCCAACTGCTAGCGCTTTAATTAAAATCGCACTGATACGTGAATAAGCATTTCTGTCAACTGTCAACTGATAAAAAAATATTAAAAGAAGACAAGAAAAACACATTTCACTTACTTCTATGTAATTTAATAGCAAAACACGTAAAATAGGAAAACAACACTATACGGTATCACACTTTTTAAAAATAAAATTTTACACAATGTCTGTTAGCATAACTAACAATTAACGTATCTTTTTGCTTCAGTAAAACATGTTTCAAATTCAATTATAATCATGTGATGGCTTTTTAAGCAATATTAATAAACGAATGGGAAAAATAATTCGGAAATATTTTATTAACATTATATACATGCGAATTGCGGAATTATTTATTTGCACGAATTAGAAATTATTTTCACAGCCCTAATCTGTTGTATTTTTCTGGATTTTCCAACCAGCGCAATAGCTCAACCGGTAGAGCGTCGGCTTACGGATTGGGAAGGTCGCGGGTTAAAACCCCAACCGTGTCAAACCAAAGACTTTAAAGTTGGTAGTAGTAGCTTCTTACGCTCGGGGCTAAGGGGACAGCATAACGCCTGACTCGTCGTTGTCAGTATAATGGACCAGGCCGGGTTTTAGTCCATGGGCACCTCAAAAGTGCCCCTGTGCTATAATGATAGAAAAGTCGCTGCAAAGTATCGACAAAAATGCCGGCAAATCCCATCCCATCCCTGGATTATCCTTTTAAGCCTCTTGGTTAACAACAACAACAACACTATCTTTTAATTCAAATTCGAGCCAAGAAATAGCTAATCATAGAAAACCGTTAACCGGCCAACATTATTTTTTATGACCTTCGTATATACTTCTCAACTAAAACTTTCATTAAGTCACTGTAAAAGTAAGAAAACATTTAATATAAAATAGGTATAAAAGTATCTCTGGCCTGTCTTAACCTAGTGGGTTTCGCGCTGATACCTTGTTTAATATCTTAGACAAATATAAAATGAACTCTTCCTTTTCAAATGATAATAGGTAACTATTCTGTTCAAACGAAATTTTAGTTTTCCCAATTTTCTCGTACGTAGATAATAAATTGTCATTGAAATTAGATTTGGAGTTTTATCCCACGGGTAAACGATAAGAGAATGGTTTAACTTGTTTTTATGTAAATCAACACTTTGTTATTTGTTATTTTTATTTATGTGTCATAGATAAACAGCTTTATTTGCTTGATAACGAAGCTTGTTTCGTTTGTTATTTTATGACAAATCTAAAAATATTTAAACAGGAAAGGACATGCGACTTCAAACTTTTACCACGGATATTAGTTTAGATATATTATTGCTATAAATTAATTCAATATTTAACATTCAACATAAAGTGTTTGTTGTTTTTACTGCACTTATTTAATTACTGTAAATATGGCGACGGGCAGCTGATTATACACAATAACCGAAATAGTCCTGACCCCGCCCCACACACACACACACACGCACACACACACACTCCCCCCACCCACCTCCACCCCATCCTACCTCCACTACGTCTCCTCAGCCTTCTCACCCCATCATCTAAGGCTTGTTATTAACAACAACAGCATCAACAACATCAAAAATATTATCAACAACTATAGCAACCATAGTATATGTGAGCGAGATAAATTTCTAATATTTTTAGATCTGTAAAGTGTTAAAAAACAACTATATACACCTTCCAAGAATACCTATTTACAATGCTTAAATAATAACGAATATAAAATAAAATACAATTAAAGCTGTACAATATTTACATTAAATACATAATCATGTATTTAAAAAAAATAACTTGCTTGCCACTATTTTATGTCAACGTTTGACAGACAGACAATTGTCCCAAACAATAAACACGGTTATCAGGCCTACTTATCGAGATATGCCGCTTAATGAGATGCACCAATTATTGAGATACACCATTTATCGAGATACACCATTTATCGAGAGACACCATTTATTGAGATAGCCATTTATCGAGATACACCTTTATCGAGATACACCATTTATCGAGATGAGATACACCATTTATCGAGATACACCATTTATTGAGACAGCCTAAGAACGGCACGTAAAAGGAAGTAAAACAATTATGAACTAATAAGCACAATGACTTTTACAGAATACTTTAAATCTAACAGGTCAAGCAAAAAGCAAAACCAAATTAGAAAATTCCTTGACACAAGGAGCAGAATTAAAATCTTCCTTTCTAAATAAAAATAAGAATAAGACAGAAAATAAAACAAAAAACTTGTAGATGTTTACATTTGTGATGAAACTAAAAGACAAATGCAGAGATTATAAGCAGGCACGTCAAACCCAACACAAATGTCAGTATCACACTATAACTAACATACTAACACAAAAATATATAAATCTCGCATGCAACAGAACTAAGAAAACAGCATCGGCCTCTCCCCACCTGCACCTCCCATCTGTCGTTCTGCCCCGCCCCGTGTTACTGACCCATTGCCCATATTTCTGATGTTATAGTAAAACCCGTCATCCTCGTAAGGGGCGTGGCTTGTTGCTATGGTAGACCTATGACTTCCGGCCGGGGTGTTCCGATTATCGATAGGACCTTCGTCGTGTCCGTTCTACTTCCGGTCTTAGATTTCCGTCCCTTCCTGTCGTCACGTCGGACTCCGTCACGCCTTCCCGACGCACGTCCAACAGGGCTGCTGTCCATCGAATGAGGGTGGATGCTTCCCCGACCAGCAGTTCTGGAAAGGTTCCGTGTCTCCCGCCGGGCCAATGCCCGTTTCTGACTCCTGTAGGCCCGGACCTTGCAGATAACGAAGACAAAGATCATGACGACGAACAGACCGGCGATGCAACTGGCAATAATCAGAAGCATCGTCTGTTTCTGAAGTGTGTCCATCAGGGTGTGTCCCTGCATGTCTAAGTTGTCCTTCGGTACAGGATTCTGCCGTCGTGACGTTTATTGCAGGCATGAACAAAATTGGGCAGCGTCACTTGATCAGATAAAGGTTTATATAATAAACACTGTACAACTCTCCAATACCTTCATATATATATATTGATAGTGAACCGTTTTAATGTTGATATTTTACACTGAATTGTTTAAATAGTAAAATTTAAATACTGATCCTGATTAATCTAATTGTTAATGATGCAGAATTTAAAAAAAACATACTACAATAGGAATAAATTCATATCTCTTCGGCATAAAATGAATTTACAACAATTATTTCCTGAAGTCTTTTTAGTCTAACCCACTATTTTGAATAAGGCTTTTTTCTGTCAGAAGGCATTGAACACACTGAACAGTTTTACTGCAGTTGCAGTTGACGGCAATTTTGGTCACTTGTATTTCCTTCAAAAACCCTTTCTCGGGCAACAGCTTTTTAATGATAATCCAAGCCGTTTATACGTCTGATGGCTAACCCCCCACTACTGTTTATAGGATTTCAAGTTAAAAAAGGTCACATCTAAATAGAACTAGATCCTTTGTTCTGGAAGTGTCTAGGTATCAATAATTCACTTAGTTATTTTCTCAAATACAATTTCATTACATGCTTATATACACAATGTTTGTTTGTTTGTTTTCTCTCATAAGAACGGAGTGTTTATTTTACTTAAAAAATTAATACACAGCTGGTGACAAACCAAATTTTAAATTATGTCGGGGTTGGAATTTCTCATCGTCGTCAACATCGAATGGCGGCTAAGGTTAAGAGACAAGAACACCGAACATGAAATATCAAAGACTTCGAATAACCGGATGTCAACTAAAGCCTTAGGATAAAAGAATGTCGATGTAATTAATTCAAATAACTGAGTATGGATCGGATGATTCGCCTTATGGAGATCTTTCAACAGTCATCTGACATTGCCAGCGATCTGAACCTGCAAGTAAATAGAAAAGGCGATTACCAATATGATGTAGTGTGACAAAATATGAGAAAACTGTTCCTTTATGTTTTCAGATATTAATACTACATCAGGAATCTAAATGGTCTATCATAATGTTATATGTGATACAGTGCTAGCCCGTTTACCTATTGATTTAACGGCGGAAGGATATAGGTGTGCATTCATACTTAAAGGATATTGTCAAAGAATATTGGTAGGCGACTTTGAAATTTGACACTGCATTGCATTGAGAAAGGAGCAAGCGCAAAAATTCTAATATATGTAGGTTACGAGGTGTCAATACATTGATTTTTGAGCCTACTCTCCCTCCCCGTCCCCACACAACGTTTGCTGTGTCATCTTAACACGTGTGTCCTAATAGGAGAAAACGGGCAAACAAAATAACAAACACGCGTGGCTTCAGGGTGTCAAATACCGGTTACTTGTACATTATGACCCCTATAATTTCACAACGATTTGGGTTCGAAACCCCGCTGGGATGATGATCAACGCGAAGTGTGTTTGTTTAAACTTAGTTTAAGGGTTGGCGAAAGTTGATGACAAATTATAGAGACCCTAAAGCTGAGCTGTGACCAAATCTGTATATAATCATCGCCGAGTTAATTTCAAACCCCACTGTGACATATCGATATTTTCAGGAAAGAATGAATTTCAGTTAACAAAGGGCATAAAGGTCATGTTGAACATTTTACAACTATAAGTCACAAAGGACATTCAAAAGTTAACCTGCATCGACAATTCTTAGTAAGAAGGATGACTAAGGACAATTTTGATTTTAATTTTCTTAGATGCCAACAGATCCAAGTCGGTATATTTTTCCTTAACGTTAAATTCAGTGTGTTAATTCGGTTCTTTAACTTGGCTGCGTTATTCGGAGCGTAAATTCGGTGCGTCAATTCGGTGAATCAGAGTAAAATCGGACTGATCCACTATCTACTTTATTTTTTATGTTTAGCCTCGGTTAATACAAAAGTGAGGCGGTTTTTTTTTTGCAACGCGTGTAACTAGCAGCCAATATATTTATAGATGTAGATTTTAGAAAACTGATGGAAATTGTGATTTTACAGGTGCGAGAGCTACCTGTACGAAAGGGATGTGAGGACCCGTCTTGGCTAAGATTCACTAATTTTGTTATTATACTATTGTTATTTCAAGAAACAGTCAAATGATACAGATTTTTTTAAGTGTAAAAAATGTTGGTTTCTAAAGATCGCATAAAACATAATAAATTTTACCGTTAAAATAGTTAAAAACTTTTAGGTATAAAAACATCTGAGAATAAACTAAAACAAATTTCTATATTTTTATTTTGCATGTAACATATAAAGAAAAAACAAACACGTGTAGTACATTTACTTTCGTTATTTAGTATTTTAATCTCTTAATTGTCTGCAGATCAAAAATCCTAAATGTCGAATGGCAGTTTAATCAAAATATGTTTCACAACGTAATAAATCTACCATTCTGGATAGAAAGAATATAAAAAATTGACCACAAATGTAATTCAAACTATCTTAGTTAAAACGAAAGGATGCCATCAGAAATTTAAAAAAGATACACAACTTTTATCTTTTGTGTTTTTCTCGGAAGAATACTAAATATTCACAGGGTACAGCGATCTTATTTTGTCCATGAAAATGTCAACAAATTGTGCGATTGAAGTAACACCTGTAGGACGTAATTCGAAAAGCACATTTTTAAGATGGTTTCCAACAGTTTGGACCAAACATTGTTTCTCAAATAGCCAAATAACCAAATAAGTAATTGTTACCTGAAAAGCCCCTGCAAAATGCTGTTTATTTAAGCCCTAAATATGTTTGAACAGTGAAGCACAAATCTTCACTCGTCATTGCAAACAAGTATTTCCTATCTAAGCCACGCTGCAGAGATAGCTATTTTTAAACCACGTGAAAAGTTACTTTTGAGATCACGTTATGTATCGTCATCCGGGTAATCCACTCGGACGTATATATTTTAGCAGAGATCACCATAACGCTTATTTATATATTTGGAATAATGAGCATTTAAAGTGTTCTTTCTTGCGACTTGTACTGACTTGTACGTAACCTTGAGTTTACGCGGAAAATATGCCTCCATTTCTTACAGCAGTGGTAAGATATTGTTACATGCATTAGATAAAGGCAAAGTGTAGGATATGAACCTTAATGTAAATATCGTGTCCTTGAATACATACAATAATATGAGGGTTTATCGTCTGACCTCTTCCAGTGTGGCAGGAAGGTTTTCATTTGGGAGGCCTTTTTGTCCAGAAAGCGATTTCGAATGGTAACTCGAGGCCAAATTTTGTATGTTTACCAGCTGTCTGGCTGTACTCTGTCGTTCTCCAAAGACACATGCGTCTGTGGTATTCCTTTCTTATTCTATCCGGACGACGACATAATGACCATACATTGCATTTTAATGGACACACTCGTTAAGAATCTATTGAGAACTTTGCATTTTTTACAATGATGAAAAAAGATACGTAAAATACGAGATGGGAAACAAACATATTCAGTTGTAAAAACAACCCTCGACATATGTATTAGCCCAATGATTTAAATAAAACCGCTAACCGAAGCTGTGTATTGAACAATATGTCACTGGCGTTGATGCTTCCATTACCGGGAAATTAAAGGTGGTATCTGATAGTTTGGACCAATGCTCTTTCATGTAATCAGATAATTAGTTGTTATCTAGAAAGATCCCGAGAAATGCTATTTATTACATCCATTTGAAAAGTAAAAGCATAACACTAAAATTGTCATAACAAAAAGATCTATCCAAGCCACACTGCATAGTTAGCTAATTTTAAACTATGACAACCAAATGACAGCTTACTTTTGAGACCACGTTACATAAGCACATGGTTAACAGCTCTGACGTCGATATCTATTTTAGCTGGAATCACCATTGTGCTTATTTAGAGATTTGGAAATAATGGACATTTAATGCGATATATTTCATGATTTGCACATTATTATTAAACTAAAGTATTAGTTTTTGCTGCAATTATGCACTATTCCGTAGAACGGGGTAAAATGTTGTCACATGCATTACATATAGGCACGCTGTCGTGTACCAACTTTAAGAACCGCTGTAAAAATATCAGTTCAATGTTACCCTCAAATGACCATTATTTTTGCGCATTTGATCTTTCCAGTACGCCTGTGATAGATTCATCTATAACAATATCGTGATCTTAATAGCAGCACATGTTCACCATTTCAATATTTCAAAATGTATAAAATCCTGTTTTATAACATTTTCTTTTTTAGCTTTTCCTGGAGACCCGTCCTATTTTTGCATATGAAAAGTAAACTAAAATCGACGCTTTTACATGGGTATTTAAGGAGACGCGGACACAAATGGTCAAATTTGCATTTTCTAAAGTTTTTTTTTCTAAAGCAAAATGTGTTTAAAACAATGAAAATTATTTAAAATATTTCATCTGATCACTAAAATGTAAGTAAACAGATGTCTCTCAAAAATGGAAAAAGGATTGTTGGGAGAATGAAAATCGCTGCGACGGTTTTAAACTGTTTTCAGCCATTTAAAGCTTAAAAACATAATACTGCTCCAAACTTAAAGCCCGAGAATATACATCATTTGTATACTTCAGTCATAAACATCGCACAGATTGTCTCGTTAGTGACGCAATAATTTAATTTATTATGCAGTTCGAAATGTGTGTTTCTATTGACAATTCTATTTTTAAATTTATTCATTTACGTAAAATTCTCACCATCTAAAATGTTAGGTTAGTATTAAAAGTTTGAATTGATAAAATAACAATAACATTAAATATATACAAGCCACCTGCAAGAATTTGTAGTTCCCTTAATCAATAGCCTTGGTCAGGACTTTAAAACTAATATCAATTTAGTAAAACATTCAAAGGGACATGCTTTATAAAAACAACAACTGAACAATGTCAAACACGCTAGAGCCAAAGACCTATTATTAAACATATATATTGAGAGGTAAAAAATAAAACTGATTGAACTTTTATCATTTATTCATTTTAAACACTTCGTACGACATTAAACTTGATTCATCATGTTTTAATGTAATCAGACGTCTTATGATGCAGTCTCAATAATTACCAAAAACAATAAAAATCACAACAATACGTACTTTAGTTGATTAATATCCGATTATGCAACAAGTTTCTCGCGTTTCAATCACTACTCTTTTGATATGAACTGAATCTTCACCATACAAGGGTATTCTGATTGCCGGATATTCGTATATTCTCGGATCTTATCGTCTCAACTGATATGGCTTCATCCTTCCATACATGACTAATCAAAATTGAAAATTAAAACTGTCTAACTGAGTGACATGTTTAAAATCTACTGAATTGCTGTTGATTGTATTATTTCAACATAAAGTTAAGGACGATACACAATCGGAAAAAAATCGAAAATCAAAATTAGACACAGATGATATCAGTTTGAAGTATTTAGGAAGAATAAACGTTTACTTAGTTTGCTTAGATATTGAAGGTGGTATCCGAGAGTTTGAATAAAAAAATATTTCATCTAATAACTAAATATGTCATTGTTACATGAAAGATTCCTGCAAAATGTTTTACATTGATGCCCAAGATCCGTGTGAACAATCAAGTATAAATCCCCACTCGTCATTGCTAACTGGTATTACCTACCAGAGCCGAGTTGCAGAGATGTCTATTTTTAATCTAAGAAAACCACGTGACCACTTACTTCTGAGATTACTTTATATCGTCATCAGGGAAATCCGCTCTGACGTCGATATCTATTTTAAGCAGAGACCAAAATCACTCTTTTTACAGAGTTCCTAAAAGATGAACATTTAGAGTATTTTTTTTTCGTGAAAAGTACTGTCTAACAATATAGTTTGTGTATAACAATCATCTTTATTTAGACTAAAGAATGAGTTTATGCAGAACGTATGACCAAATAACCCAAAATAGTGGTACAATATTGTTACCTGTATTTAATACGGGTAAACTGTCGAATACCACCTCTAAAACGGGAGAGAAGAACCAAACTATATAAAACAAAACAATATGAAGAAAAAACAAACTTAAAGCACAACTTTTACCGGAAATGAATTTTATGATTTTGATGTTGATGACGATGATTATGATGGAAATAATTTAAATAATGATGATGTTGTTGTTGATGATGATGATGAAGATGATGATGGTAATGATGATGATGATAATAATAATAATAATAATAATAATAATAATAATAATAATAATAATAATAATAATAATAATAATAATAATAATCATCATACAGCGGAAGAGGAGGAGGAGGCGGCGGTGGTGGTGGTGTGGGGTCGATAATAATGATGAAGGCAATAAATGTTTTGATGGTAGTGGCGGTAATGGTGACGGTGGCTGTATAAGTGGTTGGTGCATGATATTACTGTGGAGGGTGAAAACGGCGAATAAAATGTAGATATCATCCACGGCTACGTGATTTAAGTGTCAAACCTACGAGTCAATGAAACGTTATCGTGCAAGCAGCTTAAGTTGTATCGCAATTTGAGATAATAAAATTCCTAATATAGGATGAGTTATAAATAGACTGAGCTAGTGACTTCTTTTCTCCGATAAAAATATTCCATTTCTATATTTCTCTCCTTATTTGAAAATGAACGACGTTTTACTAACTACTGTTGGCTAGCAACCTAACAGGTTTTAGCTTCCAATTACACTGTGAGAGATAAGATTCATGAATACTAGTAGATTATCAAGCAAAGGTAATTTGTGTATTCGTATTTAAGGCTGTTCTTCTTAAACTAAAATAATAATTTCGTTTCCCCTTGGTAGAATCACCGACGAACACACAGCAGGTCAGCCGGTACACCTGCTTCTAGGAAATGTAGTACTAAGTGTACTTTTTCACTAAGCAAAGGTACAATAAATAAAAACCCGTATTAGGTAACAATAATATTTATGTTCCTGAGTTCCGCCAGACTCTCTCTTTCTCCCTCTCTCTCTCTCTCTCTCTCTCTCTCTCTCTCTCTCTCTCTCTCTCTCTCTCTCTCTCTCTCTCTCTCTCTCTCTCTCTCTCTCTCTCTCTCTTTCTATCTCTCTCTATCTGCTTCCGAATTGTAAATAGTTATGCGTTTAGTAATAAAATATCGTATTTGTATTTTTCCCAAATTAAAATGTCTAGTGCATTGTTAATGGGCGTATTCAATGATTATAATTTTTAATGCTAATATTTTATATCTATTAACTTGTTATCAGTTTCATCACATGTAGACATTCACTAAAAATGAAAGCTCGAAAGAACAACTAACTGTTAAACGGCCTGTACGTACACACTGTTCACTTCAAATACTCAAACGTTAAACCACCTATGGCAAAGTGTAGTAAATAGTTTTGCCTGCTGACTAAATCACGAGATTTGCATGGCGTTCCTGACATCAAGATCGTGGACACTCAGTCACTGATGCAGTATATTTTTGTTATGGAAATACCCATGTTTTGATGCCATGATCGTGGAAACAATATGTAAAAAGACATATGAGTTAAGATATAAATTGAAATTAGCCCTACAAGTTTAATGTTATATAAAATAACCCTGATAAATATTTCATAAGCGGTCTCCGGTATCTATCTTTACGAGTCGAATGATTGCGATAAAGATTGATTTGCACAACTGGAAGTGGTGGCCAAATATGTCAATAAAATCCATACTTTCGTTTAGTTGGGATTATCCACAGGACTGATTCCGATTGAAAATAAAAGATTGGAGGAAGGCCGCATTCCAATGTCTCTCGACTGATTGGATCATTGAGCTTATATTCTGGAGCCGGGCTCCACAGAAACGGGTCAGATCATAGCTGCATTGTCCTGCACTGGCGGTCGACCATAAAACATGTAAACATGTGGTCATAATGCTGCTTTTTAAGTTGTCATTTTCATTATTGACAATAACATAAACTTCATTTTCATATTTATCCTTAAATTAACGTTTATCAAAATAATACTATATCAATATTTAATCTTAAAATGCAATGTAAATTAAAAATAGTTATAAACGTAAATCTGATTATATCGTAAATGCTTGAACAAATCAAGAACATATTAATTACTATAATTATAATATAATGTCAATTTTTATGCCAATAAAGAAAACTATCGTAAACGATGGCGTTGATGCTCATTATGTTTACTGTAGGACGTCGACCCCATCCACGTAGTGAAGACTCAGTAGACATCCGTCTGATTACCTGGTAGTGGAATTTGCTTGTAAAGCCCAGGCTTAGCTTTACAAGAGTATTTACTCGGCCGGTCATGAATTTGTTGCCGGGTGTGGCATTGTTTTCATTTTTGTTTTGTCTATGTTTTGTTACATCGCACCGACAAAGTTATGGTAATATTGGCGATTCTAACAATGTAAAGGCGGCACACGGTCTGATTCCGGGATTCCCCGACGATTGAAAAAAAAATGTTGGCTGTCATTACCAGCATTATAGGCCTATTCCTGAGACCATAGACTGGTTTAAAACAAAATAAAAGTAAGACCTGGCACCATTAAAAAGGTTTTCCAAGAGGGTACATGTATAGAAAAAAAAATTGTCAAAATTATTATAAATAACAATGAAGCTGAAGTGTACAAGCAGAAATTGAACATGTGCAGCAGCTTAACAATACATGAATAATTACTATTTAAATAGTACTTTTCTGGAACATAGTATTATTTATACAAAGAACAATGTTTAATATTTCCTAAACTTAAACTACGTCTCACATTTAAAGTGAAATGAGAGAAATAGCAAATACAAAACGATCTAGTAAGTCCTTAATCTCAATGGAACTAAAGCTGTAACAAAGCAATGTTATTACCTAACTCTGTGCTACTGTGGTTTATAATTACACACTGATCTGACATTAAGGATACAACATTACAAAAGTTGCTGTCAAGTTAGAGGTAGTTTATCATTCAATAGAGGAAAGAAATCTACAAACAACTAATCATATTGTCCAAGATGGCATAAATTTCTACTAAATTAGGGTATAAGGACGTATAAATTAGACCGAACATATTCAGTTTTTGCAAGATGTTCGTGTAGTAAAAGTAATGACAAGGAATAAATCTCATATCAGGTCTAGGGTTTGAACCCAGAACCCTCCGATCCGGAGTCCATAAACTTAATCTTTTGAATAAGAACACTTCAACTATATTATAAATGCTTTCTTGGTGTGTTTCAAACGTTTTTTTTAATGATCATCCAAATCGTAAATAAGATTTTATTAAAATTGTCATAACGGGTCATAGGTTTGAATTCGGGACCATCTGATCCCGAGTCTATAACATTAACAACAAACACTTCAGAGATGCTATAAAATCATTCCTGCACTCTGGCAGCACTAAAAATGCTTTTATTTGGTTTTTACAGAAATCGTTAGTGTATCTTATAATGTGGCATAAACATTGCATCTAAAGTCAGATTTTACCATGCATACTAAATAGACCATACAGAACAAACTATTTTCTGGTTATGGACTGTTTCGTTGCTAATATGTAATCTTAATTCGTTAACATGCAGTCCGAACATCCAGGGACGTACCGGAGGGCATTACTATCTACTTTAGTAAGTAAGGGCGTTAAGTGTCTCCATGTACATTTAGTTAAAGTTTTAGAAGTTTGATATAAAAAAGAAATAAACAAAAAATCTTTAAGTTTTACCATGCTTGCATAAAAGTTACAGGCATACAAAAATAAATAAAAAAAAAACAAATCAGTCAAAAATAGAACGCCATTTACCGAATTAGGACCCGAATTTTATCAGGGTTAGAATGGGTGGTAATCGTAAATGTGCACCGTAAGTAGTACCCCTGACAGTTTGTTGTTGTTGTTGTTGCTGTTGATATTCTAAGATTGATTCTTTTGTTTTTGACGGATTTGCTGTAATGAATATAATCTCGTGCAATTTGGCGCAAAACAAAGCTAAATCATTGTTTCCAAATTTGTGACATTTACCATATAGTAAAGAACAAATTCATTTAGTGTCATGTAATCTGTAACAGTCTGCAAAACAAACCTTCCCCATGTGCAAATGTCAGTTAGCATTCCATATGTAAACGTCGCTCTGCAGCGCGTCGCCAATAACGTATGAGACTCGGCGCACATGCGCGGCGACGACAACTGGCTGTAAAAGGTAAGTTAATAATCGACAATTCATAGCAAGAAATTTTCCTATAAACTTCACAAACCGCTTCTTGAAGACCTTATTTTCCCGCGTATTCTTGTTTCAGCGAACAAAATATCGCAATTCTGTACATAAATTATCATTGCACCATATACACCCGAGAGACGGTCGTCCCTAGGACGGAATTTCCCGGTGAGTTCAAATTGACGCACGCTCCATTTCCCGCTTCCTTCGGTTATATGGAATGAAATAATAATGCTGATATATTAATATAAAAATATTCTATATTCTTGCATTAAATTGATTCTATTGTTACTTGCAGGGTAAATGATATTGGCCCTGTTATTTCTCAGCGGACAGAAGCATAGAGCCTCGCCTAACAGGCCCGAGCCAATAATGCAGTCCTTGTCAAAATAACTGGACCAAAATAACATCACCCAATTAATAACATAATATTATATAAAACGTTCAAAATACTTAAGTTCTAGATCAATGTTTGCTGAAAGAAAGTCAGGAAAAACATATTTTGTAATGCATTTTAAGTCAATTGTTCTGTTTTGATGTCATTGCACTCATAATAGTGCTGTAAAATAAGAGAAAACTCCAGATGGTTTAACTCTCTGGGCAGAACCACCGACGCTGGAAAGCCTTGCAACATGATAGTCCAAGGTATTGGATACATAGGGTAGAACGCATTTTCCCATGATCATATGCCATATGCACAACGTCGGTAGTTCCTGGATCAAATCTGATCGCCTTGTTAAACCACTATGTCAACATGGAGAGCATCAAATGTATTAGTAGATAGAGACCCAATTGTCATTTGATTGAGATTAATACAACGACGTAAATCTGCACAGTGGGTTATACATGCTGAAATAATCTTGAAAAGCCCGGGTAAAACCTTACGTATATCTGAGACAGCAAACAGGGACGAGTGGAAAATATCTTTGCCGGGAGCCGTAAAAGATGGTATGCGATGTTGATGCTAAGAATAAAATCGAGTCTCATTTACACGGAGTTCGGTTTTACGAAATAACTGGGTTGTTCGAATAAAGCCGAAGGTCCCTGACGGACATTTTATTTACCTTAAAAAGTAACGATTGATCGAAAGTTCACAGAAGAAAGAAATTTGCTTGTTCAAATATCTTCCAGGTCACCAGGACCAATGAACAGTTGGTAAGTTCATACGACAGGGTAAGATTTGACATTTTTGAAGACTTCATGTTACCAACAATACGCTTGAACGATTGCATTGCGAGGTCCGACTTTGTTCGAACGAGTGTTAATTGTTGCTTACTATAATACGTATACATAAAAGGACTTATCTCAATGACATTTGTGTGTTTGATGTCACATTACAAATCACACACACATCCAGGACATCAACAATCGGATTTAGCAGGTTTTCAAGAAAATTTTACATTTACATTTTTACTTTTAAGTATATTCTTTGTCACAAAGTGTCAGATATTAGACTTGACCCCATGGTCTAATATGATGCACTTGCATTCTTTGTTGCGAAACAGAACCATAATAATAATTAATTAACTATTTAAAGGGTTTAAATGAAGTTACGCCATAACAAAAATATACATGTACAACAAACGCCAAAATGATTCTTTAGTATATAAAATAAAACAGACGCATAGCCAGGCATACTCCAATACTTTTGCTAGTGCGTCGAAGTAAAAAAAAGGTAGCCGATTTAAATTGTCTTAAAATGCCGGTAAACTTGGGGTCTAAGAGGGTACACGCGAAGATAAAGGATGTTTTAAAATTGGTAACAACAGACACCAAATTACAATTATAAGAAATCCCCAATTTTCTTGAAAAGGCGGGAGAAACACCTTCCCGCAACATCCCTATGAGCAAAATTATTTTTGTCAAGGATATACACGGGGCATTTACATAATCAAAGTTTGCAGCAAAAATACAATGCAGTTGTTTATTTGAAAAAAAAAACACAACGTAATTATAACATTTTGTATTAAGTGTAATGTTTATATTGTTGTATACTCTCTTCATATACCGGCAACTGACTTTGATGTTTGGTTAGCTTAGAAAGCAAATAATTCTGCTCGCATTTTATAACAATGTATGACCTAATAAAACGATAATATTACTAGTTGCACATTCAACTTGAGAATTGATAAAAAAACGCACTAAAATTGGACCTATAAATAAAAAACTAAAAACTAAACAGTAAAGTAAAAACAACAACACATTTCACTTTTCTTAGTCTTCAGAGGTTTTGCAGACGATAAATGCCGACTGTCAGACAGATTATGCAATCCGAAAACATCGCGTTTTGCCATTGAAAGACCTAAAGACTTAATCATGGTTTGGCAACGTGTTCGACAGATTTTCGACAATAATACAATAATCTTTCCCAATTCGCATATCTTATTTTCCGTGGTCTTGTTCTCTCGATTTCTTCCTCGTCAGTGCTGTCAGCAGACAGTAAAGGTCACTCCATTGACGTCACAAGTTCATCAGATATTTAATATTTGATCGGGTCTGCCTGCTGACATTTCCTTCCTATGATAATCCCAGTTTCTCACGAGACCAACGCGGTTATATTTACATGTGTGTGGTTGTAAAGGTCAGTGAGTGGAAAATTGATAGAACAGAATCAGTCCTACTCGGATGTTTCCGGTCTAGTTCCCGGAAAAGCGTTTCTATTTTTTTAGGGTGGTATCCGACAATTTGTTTGTATCTTATACATGTAATAACATCTTACCTCTGTACTGAAGAATGTGTGGGAAATTACTGCATAAACTTTTGCTTTGTTTAAGTTAATATTGTTTATAACATAACCTAATTGTTAGCCTGTACAAATCGTCAACTATATCGCATTTAACGTTCATCATTCCAAATCTATAAACAAACATGATAGAGATGTCAGCTTAAAATAGATATTGACGTCAGAGCTGATTACCATGATGTTCATATAAACTTTATATTATATTTTATTATTTATATTTTAAAGTGATCTCGAAAGTAAGTGGTGGTGTAGTTTTCTTAATTGAAAAATAGTTAAGCGTGTAACGTGGCTCAGATAGGAAATACATTTTTGTAATGACGAGTGGGGTGTTATGCTTTACCTTTAACATCGATGTATGTCATTAACAAATAGCATTTCGAGGGATCTTTTCAGGAAACAATCATTTGTTTGGTTTCGTGATAGAAAAAATGGTATAAACTGTCGAACACAACCTTTCAAAAGAGCCGAGGTGTTCAGTGTAAGTTAGTTGCAGAAAAAAATAATTAAATACATTTAAATCACAGTTTTGAACTTGCACCTGGTGCAAAGAACAAAAACATCCGCAATTCATATGTTTGTAAATAATTGCGTCACTATTAAACCAAGCGGTGTAATGAACCTTTTGGCCTACACACGGCGCATAATACCGCATGCGGAGATCTGAGATATACTTTGGCTGTTGTGATAACGGTTAAGGAATAGCCGAAAAACGGCGGCGCCTGAAATTCTCATAATCCCAAAACACTTTTGAAGAACACTATGCCCAATGTCCGTGAAGTTGGCAGCCTAGCAGCCTAGCAGCCTAGCAGCCTGAAGTTGGCAGCCTAGCAGCCTAGCAGCCTGAAGTTGACAGCCTAGCAGCCCAGCAGCCTAGCAGCCTGAAGTTGGCAGCCTAGCAGCCTAGCCGCCTAGCCGCCTAGCCGCCTAGCAGCCTAAACTTACCGATTGATGTAAGAAATTTCGAAACGACCCGAAATGCATTATAATCACTTTTTAAGGACACTACAAGCTCATTTGGTATGAAATTAGCCTTATTTGCATCCGATTTTTTTTTCGCTTTTGAATTTTGAAGAAATTCTGAAATGGTCTGATATGCATTATAATCACTTTCTTACGACAATACAAGCTTATAAGATACCAAACGAACCTTAAAACCTTAAAAGTTCACATAAACTCTATGCTGCTGGAATGTGAAGCTAGCAGCCTGGCAGCCTAGCAGCCTGGCAGCCTAGCAGCCTGGCAGCCTAGCAGCCTAAACTTACCGATTGATGTAAGAAATTTCGAAACGACCCGAAATGCATTATAATCACTTTTTAAGGACACTACAAGCTCATTTGGTATGAAATTAGCCTTATTTGCATCCGATTTTTTTTCGCTTTTGAAATTTGAAGAAATTCTGAAACGGTCTGAAATGCCTTATAATCACTTTCTTACGACAATACAAGCTTATAAGATATCAAACGAACCTTAAAACCTTAAAAATTCACATAATCTTAAGGCTGCTGGAATGTGAAGCTAGCAGCCTAGCAGCCTGGCAGCCTAGCAGCCTGGCAGCCTAGCAGCCTAAACTTACCGATTGATGTAAGAAATTTCGAAACGGCCCGAAATGCGTTATAATCACTTTTTTAAAGACTTTAGAAGCTCATTTGGTATGAAATCAGCCTTATTTGCATCCGATTTTTTTTCACTTGTGAAATTTGAAGAAATTCTGAAACTGCCTGAAATGCCTTATAATCACTTAAAAATTCACATAATCTATAGGCTGTTAGGCTGCCAGGCTGTTAGGCTGCTGGCTTCACATTCCAGCAGCCTAGCAGCCTAAACCTACCAATTGATGTAAGAATTTTCGAAATGAGACAAATGGGGCCTCAAATATCTAACCAAAAACAAACAAACAACACATTTGTGCGACAAATGTGCTACGAGAAACCTTTTTAAGGGACAAGAAAGCACATTCTATAAATTTATAGATGGACATTCCCGTGTTAGAAGCGCCCCCTTGCGTCCTAATGTTGAACTGGTATTTGCGGTGTACATTTTACATTAGGGATTTGCGCCTCTAGATTAGTAACATGTAAATTAGATTCTAGAAATGTAAATGTCCGCCCGCGATTTGTAACTTGTAAATTGTATATGCGGTTTAAGATTTTATTAAAAAACAAAACAATAACAACAGCAACAAACATTAAAAACCCTATAGGTAATTATACTTGACATGAGGTAAAAGGGTGAACCTCGATTACAATTGTTGTTGTTTTTTCTGCCGTTGACAAATATGTGACAAATGTGCTTGTATTTCATTTAAAATTACATGAGAGAAATGTGCTTTCTTGTCCCTTAAAAACGTTCATCGTAGCACATTTGTCGCATTTGTTTTTTGTTAGATATTCGAGGTCCCTTTTGTCTCATTTCGAAAATTCTTACATCAATAGGTAGGTTTAGGCTGCTAGGCTGCCAGGCTGCTAGGCTGCTAGGCTGCTAGCTTCACATTCCAGCAGCCTTAAGATTATGTGAATTTTTAAGGTTTTAAGGTTCGTTTGGTATCTTATAAGCTTGTATTGTCGTAAGAAAGTGATTATAATGCATTTCAGACCGTTTCAGAATTTCTTCAAATTTCACAAGTGAAAAACATTCGGATGCAAATAAGGCTGATTTCATACCAAATGAGCTTCTAGTGTCCGTAAAAAGTGATCATAATGCATTTCAGGCCGTTTCGAAATTTCTTACATCAATCGGTAAGTTTAGGCTGCTAGGCTGCTAGGCTGCCAGGCTGCTAGGCTGCCAGGCTGCTAGGCTGCTAGGCTGCCAGGCTGCTAGGCTGCTAGCTTCACATTCCAGCAGCCTAAAGATTATGTGAATTTTTAAGGTTTTAAGGTTCGTTTGGTATCTTATAAGCTTGTATTGTCGTAAGAAAGTGATTATAAGGCATTTCAGACCGTATCAGAATTTCTTCAAATTTCAAAGGCGAAAACAATTCGGATGCAAATAAGGCTGATTTCATACCAAATGAGCTTGTAGTGTCCTTAAAAAGTGATTATAATGCATTTCGGGCCGTTTCGAAATTTCTTACATCAATCGGTAAGTTTAGGCTGCTAGGCTGCCAGGCTGCTAGGCTGCCAGGCTGCTAGCTTCACATTCCAGCAGCATAGAGATTATGTGAACTTTTAAGGTTTTAAGGTTCGTTTGGTATCTTTTAAGCTTGTATTGTCGTAAGAAAGTGATTATAATGCATTTCAGACCATTTCAGAATTTCTTCAAATTTCAAAAGCGAAAAGAAAATCGGATGCAAATAAGGCTAATTTCATACCAAATGAGCTTGTAGTGTCCTTAAAAAGTGATTATAATGCATTTCGGGTCGTTTCGAAATTTCTTACATCAATCGGTAAGTTTAGGCTGCTAGGCGGCTAGGCTGCTAGGCTGCTAGGCTGCCAACTTCAGGCTGCTAGGCTGCTGGGCTGCTAGGCTGTCAACTTCAGGCGGCTAGGCTGCTAGGCTGCCAACTTCAGGCTGCTAGGCTGCTAGGCTGCCAACTTCACGGACATCTGCTGGAATGTGAAGCTAGCAGCCTAGCAGCCTGGCAGCCTAGCAGCCTGGCAGCCTAGCAGCCTGGCAGCCTAGCAGCCTAAACTTACCGATTGATGTAAGAAATTTCGAAACGGCCTGAAATGCATTATAATCACTTTTTACGGACACTAGAAG
Source organism: Sinonovacula constricta (assembly GCA_007844125.1). Taxonomy (NCBI): domain Eukaryota; kingdom Metazoa; phylum Mollusca; class Bivalvia; order Cardiida; family Solecurtidae; genus Sinonovacula; species Sinonovacula constricta. The sequence goes on along the minus strand of CM017555.1, from coordinate 16,873,350 downwards.
CTCATTTTGGTATGAAATCAGCCTTATTTGCATCCGAATTTTTTTCGCTTTTGAAATTTGTAGAAATTCTGAAACGGTCTGAAATGCATTATAATCACTTTCTTAAGACAATACAAGCTTATAAGATACCAAACGAACCTTAAAACCTTAAAAATTCGCATAATCTCTATGCTGCTGGAATGTGAAGCTAGCAGCCTAGCAGCCTAGCAGCCTGGCAGCCTAGCAGCCTAAACCTACCTATTGATGTAAGAATTTTCAAAATGAGACAAAAGGGACCTCGAATATCTAACAAAAAACAAATGCGACAAATGTGCTTCGATGAACGTTTTTAAGGGACAAGAAAGCACATTTCTCTTATGTAATTTTAAATGAAATACAAGCACATTTGTCACATATTTGTCAACGGCAGAAAAAACAACAACAAAAAAAAAATCGGATTCAAATAAGGCTGATTTCATACCAAATGAGCTTCTAAAGTCTTTAAAAAAGTGATTATAACGCATTTCGGGCCGTTTCGAAATTTCTTACATCAATCGGTAAGTTTAGGCTGCTAGGCTGCCAGGCTGCTAGGCTGCTAGGCTGCTAGGCTGCCAGGCTGCTAGTTTCACATTCCAGCAGCCTTAAGATTATGTGAATTTTTAAGGTTTTAAGGTTCGTTTGATATCTTATAAGCTTGTATTGTCGTAAGAAAGTGATTATAAGGCATTTCAGACCGTTTCAGAATTTCTTCAAATTTCAAAAGCGAAAAAAATCGGATGCAAATAAGGCTAATTTCATACCAAATGAGCTTGTAGTGTCCTTAAAAAGTGATTATAATGCATTTCGGGTCGTTTCGAAATTTCTTACATCAATCGGTAAGTTTAGGCTTCTAGGCTGCCAGGCTGCTAGGCTGCCAGGCTGCCAGGCTGCTAGGCTGCTAGCTTCACATTCCAGCAGCCTATAGATTATGTGAATTTTTAAGGTTTTAAGGTTCGTTTGGTATCTTATCAGCTTGTATTGTCGTAAGAAAGTGATTATAAGGCATTTCACACCGTTTCAGAATTTCTTCAAAAGCGAAAAACATTCGGATGCAAAAAAGGCTGATTTCATACCAAATGAGCTTCTAGTGTCCGTAAAACGTGATCATAATGCATTTCAGGCCGTTTCGAAATTTCTTACATCGATCGGTTAGTTTAGGCTGCTAGGCTGCCAGGCTGCTAGGCTGCCAGGCTGATAGGCTGCTAGCTTCACATTCCAGCAGCCTAAAGATAATGTGAATTCTTAACGTTTTAAGGTTCGTTTGGTATTTTATAAGCTTGTATTGTCGTAAGAAAGTGATTATAAGGCATTTCACACCGTTTCAGAATTTCTTCAAATTTCAAAAGCGAAAAAAATTCGGATGCAAATAAGGCTGATTTCATACCAAATGAGCTTGTAGTGTCCGTAAAAAGTGATCATAATGCATTTCAGGCCGTTTCAAAATTTCTTACATCAATCGGTAAGTTTAGGCTGCCAGGCTGCTAGGCTGCCAGGCTGCTAGGCTGCTAGGCTGCCAGGCTGCTAGGCTGCTAGCTTCACATTCCAGCAGCCTAAAGATTATGTGAATTTTTAAGGCTTTAAGGTTCGTTTGGTATCTTATAAGCTTGTATTGTCGTAAAAAGTGATTATAAGGCATTTCAGACCGTTTCAGAATTTCTTCAAATTTCAAAAGCGAAAAAAAATCGGATGCAAATAAGGCTGATTTCATACCAAATGAGCTTGTAGTGTCCTTAAAAAGTGATTATAATGCATTTCGGGCCGTTTCGAAATTTCTTACATCAATCGGTAAGTTTAGGCTGCTAGGCTGCCAGGCTGCTAGGCTGCCAGGCTGCCAGGCTGCTAGCTTCACATTCCAGCAGCATAGAGATTATGTGAATTTTTAAGTTTTTAAGGTTCGTTTGGTATCTTATAAGCTTGTATTGTCGTAAGAAAGTGATTATAAGGCATTTCAGACCATTTCAGAATTTCTTCAAATTTCAAAAGCGAAAAAAAAATCGGATGCAAATAAGGCTGATTTCATACCAAATGAGCTTGTAGTGTCCTTAAAAAGTGATTATAATGCATTTCGGGTCGTTTGAAATTTCTTACATCAATCGGTAAGTTTAGGCTGCTAGGCGGCTAGGCTGCTAGGCTGCCAGGCTGCCAGGCTGCTAGGCTGCCAACTTCAGGCTGCTAGGCTGCTGGGCTGCTAGGCAGCTAGGCTGCTAGGCTGTCAATTTCAGGCTGCTAGGCTGCTAGGCTGCCAACTTCAGGCTTCTAGGCTGCTAGGCTGCCAACTTCACGGACATCTATGCCCACATATTATTTAGGAATCAGAGGTAACATTTTTTTTCATTGTGGTTTAAACAAAATTTGTTTTTATGAACAAAACCTAAAAAACTTAAAATGCAAATTTTATTAAATTTTACCACGACTCTTTACAGAAAACTGTGTATAAATAACAGCACCTTGCTCCAATGCTTTTTATTGCACGCTTTGTTCTTTTACATAATGTTTAATGCCATACTTTATACTTTATTAGTAAAGCAGGCACAAAATGTCGAGAAGTTCCGATTGCTTCATAAGTTTTAAATTTCTGTATAAATGTATTGTAAACGGCGAATCTTTCGTTATTTATTGTTGGTTCCAAAAGGTCCAACATAAATGTGAGAAAAATCATCAACTTTTGTAAGATTTGATAAGTTCTTTTGCAAAATACAACAGAATGTATGTCTCATAGATTGTTGAAAGCAGCAAGCAACGAGCAAAAAAATCAATTTACATAGAAATATATTTCGGCACAGAAGGCAATAACAAGACATATTTTGAATTATTCATAATTATCACATTTTATATTAATATTATTCTATAAATTATCTTACAATTACCTTTTTACCACGACACAAATAATTTACTTTTTTTACATTAACGGTCCTATAAGTCATATATAAGCGTATGATTGCGCTGGTGTGCTCTGCGTACAATATGCTACATTACAGTTTGATTATGGCGAAATCGTAGTTTCATTTAATGGCGCGCTCTTAAGAGTGTTGCTTTATGTTGATAATTCCGTTCTTAGAGGAAATAATAAAGCAGACAATAACATGCTGTTGAACCATAGACATATAATAACGCAATCGGGACCCCTCGGCGATTTCTTCGGAAATAGACCTCGGGAATCATATGCAGAGAAAGTAGTCCGTCCCTGATTGTGACCTCGCGTGATCACTATGAACAATAAATACGAAATTCTAAATACACACTGAAGAATATGTAAGCATGAGATTTTCATTGTTTGAGTGTTTTAATGGATGATATTGAATGAATGAGTTATTGTTATGATTTTCTTTAAACAAACGCGCTTAGGTAGCCGAATTACAACCGACCATATCACTGAATCTATAAATAGATGGTTGTATCACTACTATGGTTTACGAGCACTCGGAACTCCTCGGGTAATTCCGTCCTGTACGTAATCACCTCGGAAATAATGCGGTCGCCGCCATATTGACGAACTACTTCCAAAATGGCAATCGTACCTACTCGGCGATCTCCAGCAAGCTTCGACTATAGACATCACCGAAGCGTGATCCGAGTGCATGCAGGGTAATAACTGGTATATTACACTTTTACCAAATCCAGTTGGTAATATACATACAGTATCAACTAAAATAGAAATATTCTTCAACGAAGCAATCTGCTCTTCTTTCAAGGAGTACTGAATCTCCATTATATCTAAAGCGTACTGCATGCACTTTGAAAAGTCAGCCATCTTTGTTTACATAATGCAATGAGAAGTTATTCGCCGGGGCAAATCACCAACTGGTGTATTCATACAATTACATACGAGGCATTATCTCCGAAGCTTGCCGGAGATCGCCGAGTAGGTACGATTGGTTTGCGAGGTTATTTTCCGAAAGTTACGGAAATGACCGAGTTGTTACGATTGATAATAACGGGACTGCTGACTCGTGACGTCACGCTATGTACTCTTTACAAATAGGTTGAATCCGTCCCAGCGCCATCACCGGGAGTCATAGAAAACTTCCGGTGTAAACTAAAACTATTGATGGAAAGCTGAAAGCTGTGTTGACTTTAGTGAAAAAAAAACAACACCGTAAATCTCGTGTTAATGGGGGTACTAGGATGTGAAATTATAACTTCCAAAGGATTTTACCAAAAAAGAGTGTCGGGGACACTATTACTTGTTTATGAATAAATTATCTGTCTCGGGCTGAGGTGTGAAAATCTTTTTTACACGTGGGCATACCTAATTCTCTGTCTGAATCATGTTTTATACAATATGTTTACCTATTTACCCTATATAAGATCAATTTACCGAAGTGTCATTTACCGATGTGACCGGTACCCTTTGTTTACACGTAGTTACGACAGTTTACTGCTTATTCATGGAAAACTAAAAGCAGGCAATGAATACACATACAAAGAAGATATTTATCTTCAATTCATTTTCAAGATGATTCATTTTCCGTGGCCGTTTTTCTTCAAATCTCGGTTTTATTTGTCAGCTTTATGCTATTATTTTGCATGTGAAACCCCGACCGGAAGTCTTTTTATGATTCCCGGTGATGGCGCTGCGAAATTGGAAGATATTCGCGCGCCTTGCGGAGTCGGCGGTCCCGTTACTATATGCCTATGGTTGAACAATGCCTATGTGATCTGTTGTTTTATGAAATCGTGTATTCCGAGGCTTTCGGTATAACACTTTATAATAAACATACCAATGAAGCAGACAATAATAGAAGCACAGTGCAAAAACACCACATTGGCATGTTCGTTGTGAGTGTTAATTTTTCTTAGAAAAGAACCTGCCCATGCTGCGAGCGCATACTTTTTGCATAATCATTCTTGTTGTCATATGATTTAAGTTGTCATATGATGTTACGTCATTTATCTGGTCAATAACGACCCTATAAGGGAGATTACGCTATATTAGATCGAAATATAGCCAAGGTTATTTCCCTTACACAATATAGCCCACCAAAGTTTCAGCCAGTTTAGTTTCAGTTTACTGATATAAACGTATACGCATTTTATTTAGTTGGTAATATTTATCTACATTTTATTATGATTTAAATAACAAAAGTTTACATGGGATAATAAAATCGTGAACATATTTTTATGATTCGTTAAAACGATATACAATATTATTAGAAGCTTTTTAAAAGAAACAGTTGATGGATAGAAAAAAAAAATATATAAAATAAATAATGAAAAAAAAAAAAAAAGAAAGCTGAGCGCATTTAGCATGGTAGCATTTAGTAATACTTCATCTGCTTTTTTCAATAGTAAATGTTCACAAAAAGATTGTGCTGTTAACCGATTACATTTGTAATGTGTAACCATGAATATGACATTAAAGAGATTGCGATAGAATTAGTGCCTCATATTACTTTTATTGTTTACGTAGAGTTATTTAGTTGAAACAAAATTAACAGAACACTATGATATTAATAAAACTGTTGGTTCTATAACTGCTTAAAAGAACGACAATAACCGTTTAAAAATATTTTTAAAAAGTACTATCGCGTGCTAAAGCTGTGACGTCACTTCCTAGGCTTATTCAAAACCAATAGATGGTTATCGTATGACGTCACACATTTCCCAGCATGCAATGCGGTCCGCCATATTTGTGGTAAAGCCATTGTTTACTAATGTCTGCTTAGGTCCCTACAATTCGACGATTGAACCGATTCTTTCGCGAAAGATGTCGTGTGTAATGGTTACAAAGTGCAATAGGACTATATTAATACACTGGAGCTATTGTGCGTGAAAAGGACTTGAAGAAGACTAATTTGATTGCTTTTGATCCGTACTCGTCTTCGACGACAGCCTGATGACTTGCAGTCGGACATTGCATATCCAGACAGAGTGAACTATCTAGTGTTTCAGCAAAGTGCGACATCTAATTAAATATTGGTGGAGCTAGATCCTAGACTTGTGCCAGGGTAGAACCACTGCGCATTGCAGGTTAGCTGGTAAACCTCACGACCAGGACCCGAACTCATGCACTGAGAGGCTGAGGAGTTACAAGTCAACAACTGCTTGGACAAGGGCACTGCTAAACTTTGGTTTTAAAACAGGGTTATTTATTATGTGTACTGTTTTCAATTCTTTACATCATGTTATACTATTTTTTCATTGCTTTAAGTTCCTTAAAACCCATGTTATGGTTGTCATATTTATTATATGTAATCGAATACCATTACATGCTCCAATTTCCTAAGCAGTCTGCTTTTGTTTTTTCTGTTTATTGATCGATGAATTTACTGTCATTAAATATTTTTTACCGTAAAATGTGTTGTTTTTAATTCAGAAATGGTGTGGTTCTAAAAGAAGTACTGAAACTTGAATTCAATTTTCTGTGAAATTATTATTCTAACATAATGTAAGTTTGTTAAATTTGCTGAAAGATAGGACAATGATAAAAATAAAAACACTATGTGCTATTATTTATTGACAAATGTCAATGTGAAAGCAAAACCATTTTAAATAGTTAGCTGCAACAGCTAGTTTCGGCTCGTTCTGAAAACAGTTTGTTTCTTACACTTTATTAGAGCTGGTATCTGGCAGTTTGGACGAAACAATTTTCTCTCATGCATTCAAATAAATGATTTTTGCTTGTAAAGTTCCCGCAAAATGCTGTTTTACATTCCGGACTGGATCCTTTGGCTTTATGGTGAATAGTATCTTGGTAATGGTGTGGAGTGAAGTCATAGAAGTGGTGATGACAAGAGAAATTAAAAACGTTACTCAGGAATGAAGCCATACAGTTGACACTCTAGCTCATACCATACTCAATACACAACCATTTAATTGTACCAATACAAACTGTCTAGGTTATGTATGACATTTTATTTTTGCCCATGTTGCCCCTGGCTATTTACAGCCCCTTGTCTGAAACCTGTTGTTTTAATAGTCTAGACCATATGGCTTTGCTTCCTGAGTGTCAAAGGCCAGGTGCAGGTTGATTAGCATTACTTTCTCACGTGTATTTTAGGTTAAAAAAGAATTTTAATTAAAATATACGAGTAATTTAATTATCAATATGATTATACATTATTTCAAGTTAACTAAATTAAGATTTCTGCAGTATTTTAAGTAAAAATAGTAGTATTTGCCACGTTGGGGAGTATTTTCCAGCAGGTAAATGCCAGTAAATACCACTGGTAAATACCGGGGGTTGAATTTACCGCCCAACCTTGTTCTTACAGCCATGTAAAAAGTAAAGCATAACACATTGCCTGTCATTACATAAAGGGTTTTTCCTATCTTAGATAACTTATAATCATCAACGTGCCTATTTAAAAATAATGGACATTTAATGCGATTCACACTGTCGAACAATAAGTAAGTGTAATAACAGTCTTTACTTTAACTAAAGTTTATTCGAGCATTATGTATAAATTTCCACTTTGCAGAATGCGTTAGAAATAAGCCTGGGCATTTGTTGTAGATATGTCATTCGCCAGTCCTCGGCGGTATCCAGACAAGTCTATTTTGTAGAAATGACCGTGCTGTAGCGAGTGGTTATTAGGTGTTTACTGATTGGTACTAATTCAACTTACACCACGTATAAAACGTACCGATTTTTCTTCGAATCACGAGGTTTAAGCAGGTTTTATTCCCTCCTGTTAGCGGTGTTTTAAGATTATTATCCGTTCATTTTTCTTCGATGAGTTCCGAAAAGATTAGTTGCGTGTTTTTTTTAATTTAGACAATATGCAATATTTATGGTGTCGCATATATCTTATGTCCACCCGAAGGCCAATTGTTCGAGCATACTTTAGCTTACTTTTAGTCGAAGTACTAATCGGGTGTCCGTCATTGCCGTTCGTCAGATAATGTATTGTCTTTTTAAACATATATTAGACACCCTTTGATGCTTTGCATTAATGATTTTCTTGTAAAAGTAGGGTTGCCGTTCGAGGCGACCCAATCAATGCAGCATTACTTTTATAATTATATGTATACACAATTATAGTAAGGTAATGAGACCGGCTGTCATGGCAGCTCAGTTCAAAGTCCAAACCGTAAGTGAAATATCTATGGAGATGTCTAGTCCGAAACATCTGAATACAACGACGGGATCATGCATATTAATTGACAGAACCATAAAAAGAAGTGCATAAATTGACGGTAACCATTTCAAAATATGCGTTTTAATTGACGAGAGCAATGACAAAAATGCCAATATACCGATGGGAAACATAACAAAATGGTATTAATCGACAAAACCCCGCCACAAAATAGGGTATTAATCGTCAAGAACAACCATGTAATATGTTTAAAAATTGACAAGGACTTGAGTAAAAGAAGGCGTATAAACTGATAGAAAACTTCATCAAAAACTTCAATAATCTATTGATTAAATGTTTCAAATTGATATCAGTCCACCGTAACAGACCAAGGCACTTATACCTGTATGATTTCCAATAAAAATCCCCAAATCAAGTGCTTACTCCTATGCCCCAAATGATATTTTGTTTACAAAGTAAATCTTTTTTGGCACATTTCCTGTCCCAGTGAATGGCGTGGCACTAATTCCAGAACTAATGAAACAATACCTGTGATATTTGGTTATTTTAGATTACAGGGAAATGAGATCCGATGGTTTGGCATAACTGCGTGCGATAAGAATAAAGCATTGGAAACTCAACCTAATGTGATTAGAGTGACCTTTGTTATATCATTTATGTTTCCCGAGTCGGAAGAGAGAAGAACGGTAGTAAAAAATCCTGCAAGGTGAGTGTAGTGTTATTTTTAAGTTATGAATTGAAGCGAATTTTGTTCGTATTTAATGGGTCGCCAAGAATGACGTACCTTTTACTTATTATTGGTTTTGGAAATATCAACGGGGTGACGTCAAAACTTTAAGAAGCGATCGTGTTTTTAAGGGTAATGTTTATGATATTTCAGCAGGAAAATTGTTCTATATCTATTATGGTGTTTGGTTTCTTTTGTTTCTTAAACAACTACCACTTAAACTAAAAAAGAAACCAAAAATTAAACGTAAAAACTGAGACAAAAATCACAGTTAAAATCTTACTAATATCTATTGATTGTTATTTTTATATTACATGACTGCACTTATTCGTCTGTAAGGACAGACTGCACTAATTATCACAGACGTCTACAGAAACATTTTAATAGATAGATATGTACAATTTCTTCGACATTAAAGTTTTGTTAGGATTTAAACTGTTTAGTTGTACTGTAACTTATATGGTTAGTATTTAGTGCCTGCGCACAGTTTGCGATTGGTACACAAGCTAATTCCCACGCATATTGTACAGATTTCGAGCCTTTTTTTTCATCTATTTTGAATTTGCTGACACTCATGTGACCTCGGTCACACGATGTTGAAGTAAAATTTACCAATTATGAATTGTACAGATAGATACCTAGTTCAATTGTTTCCGACTGTAATTTGATATGCAATGGATAACAGAGGGATACATTTTATATGGTTTTACATATGTCTTTATTTAATGACCACAAATAACAACTTAAATGCGCCCTGAAGTACATACTTGGATTAATACATACAAAGTAAGTGAGCATATATACGAAACAATATCGGTACGAATTAATATTGTAACGACCGAAAATGACGAACAAAGACGGACATAGACCAACATAGTACGGCAAAATTTCTTAAGTATTAAAAGGTAAATTATTGTGTATTAAGAATATTTTATTGATGTTTGATTTGGATGATGATTTATTTATCAAAAGAGGACATGTATATATACTAAACGAGTTGTTCTGTAAATTATTAATGTAAATGTTGATCCGAGGTAATATATTGTTGGTCATAAAGATTTTGAATTCAAGAATCATATATGCAACTGTATTACGACAAAATTTTCTTTTGTTGAATGCTCCGTTTACAATACTTTATTTTTACATTATTTTCCGGCGACTTTGATGCTCTGCGTCAACTTTTTCTTTTACTTTATGTTTTAAGAACGATTTGACTCTTTGATAATATTACATATTCAATGTTTATACTTTCACAGATGAAGGTTGTCGCAGCATCGACATGTGTCACAATTTTGTGGTTGTTGGACTGGAAAGTGGCATCAATGTCAGGTTATATATTTTTAGGTCTTGTCTTTTGTGCGTGTGTGCACGCGTGTGTGCGCATGCGTAAACGTATGCGCGCGCATGTCTGCGTAAGAATGCGCGACTGTGTTATATATTTGTGACTGTGTATCCGCACTATGTGAGTATGCTTAAACTTTTATTAAGTCCCTGTGTTCTAATACTTGCTGGTTAGAGTGGGTGTTCGCGCGCGTGTGCATGTTTAAGACTGTAAGTGCTTGCGAACGCTTATGTGATTTTCTGAATGCATACCTGCGTGTGTGCGTACTTCTTCGTGTTTCCGTTTTGGAATTTTGTGCGTTTGCGAATGTGGTTTTGCGTGTACACGTAGGTCTGTGCGTGGGGTGTGTTTGTCTGTGCGTAGGGAGTGGGGGTATGTGCGCTTGTGTGTATGTCGGTGCGTTGGGTTAGGGAGTATTTGTGCTTGTGTGTAAGTTTGTGCTTGGGGTGTGGAGGTATGAGGTATGTGTGCTTGTGTTAATGTCTGTCAAGGAATGTGGGGGTACGTGCGCTTGAATGCTTAAATTCCTGTAACTTTTAAAACCGTTCACCATATTACTTGTATGTCACTTTTGGAATTGTTCTTGCAGGCTCTGAATTTCTTAGTGGTAAATTCGTCCGACAGAGTCACTTGCAGGGTCGGATAGGAAAGGATGGGGTCCTTGTGAAGGAATCAAGTCTGTACGTGTGTGCGGCTATGTGTCAGCGAGCTCACTGTTTCTCATTCTTCTACTCCAAACACACCAAATCTTGTCAACTTCAAAAGGATCAGATGATTGGTTTTACAGTTGAAACGTACACATTCCCAACGATGGAATACTACATTGACAAACAGTTTATGCAGCGTAGGTTTTTCTTCACTTTACCTTTTTTACACCGATGCCACAGCTAGTTTTGTTATTTATTTTTCTTTTTTTTTCTTTTTTTTTTTGGGGGGGGGGGGTAGTGGAGGGGGTTTTAGCTGTTATTGTTAGTGTTGATGCACTTTTGTTGTGACTTATGTGGTTGTTGCTATTACTGTTGCTATTATAATAATTGCTGTTGTGGCTGCTGTTGGTATTGTCGTTGTTTTTTTTTGCTGTAGTACCTTTGATGAAGCTCTTGTTGTTGTTGTTATTATTGTTTTTTCTGGTATCTGCAGCTGCATTAATTCTTGCTTCTAATAAAGTAATGCAGTCGTTATTGTTGCTACGAATGCTCTTGTATTGCTCCCCAGAAGGCTGGAATGAGCCTTTTTCGTCCGTGCACTTCGTCTTTATACGAACACTATTATGGATGTCAACGGAAAATAAATAATTACAAGTTAAATCAAGTAAGAGCCCGGATGTGAGACATCCAAGGCACCGCAGAGAGCATCCGCTTTAAACAAGAAGATGGACTTTTCTAGAATGATACACTCTCAAACAATACAGTAATATGTGAGAGTAACAAACCATAACTCTGAAAGGAACTTAACACTCTTTGCTTTCTCTCTTGTCCGCTAAATCTGTGATTTCAAGCTACGTTGTTAACATCGGCATACTGGGTTTCTTTTGTTAAACAAGACCTCGCCAAACAGCTGCGAATTCGTATTTATGCCTGCTTCCTATTATGATTGCAAGCTTCTCTTAATTGTAGCGCGCTACACTGTTAAAAGTGGAATGCTCGGTTCTTTTCTCTGAAACAAAGGTCTCAGAACAGTTGCTATTTCCTGTTGTTGCCTGCTACACTATCTCTCCCCCCCCCCTATTAAAAATGCATTTCATAAGATGCACCGCTCTCCTTAGCGGCGCCAATAACTAAAATGGATTAAAGGATAGCTCCATTAACGAATATCAGGATGTAATATATCCGATTATCTAAACCATTGCATGACGCTTTACTAGTTTAAATACCACCAATCTTTAATCCGACAGTTTTACGACATGTGATTGTTTACCAGTACAAAGAAATGTTGTTATACTTACAGTATGTCCTGAAGGCTGGACATTGGACAATTGGAACTGCTTCTATATAGTGAAACAAGAGATGGACTACCAGTCTGCCGAAGTAAATGGCTTTTTATTTGCAAATCATGAAACCATTATTTAATTAACACTTTCATTAATACATATGCCATTTTATGCCTAGGCAAAGAATATACACTTATCTTTTCATCGTTGATAGGTAGTAGTATGTGAAGACTGGTTTTGTCTATGATATATTATTATAAGTTGAACATACGCGTATTAAAAAGCTTTAAACTGTTGAAAATGCAATCAACAAACTTCGGGGAATTACATTTGCTTCGCGTGAACAGATTTAAGGTAAGGAAGCATCTTCCAGCCTCCTCATAAAGACAAACACAACTGCGAATATTTTAAAACTGAGACGGAATTTCCTACATGTGTCAGATTAACCAAGTCCGAATATAATTATAATAAAGTCCGTATAATCTGGTCCGAGGAGTATACCCGGATAGTCTGGTCCGAGGAGTATACCCGTATAGTCTGGTCCGAGGAGTATACCCGTATAATCTGGTCCGAGGAGTATACCCGGATCGTCTGGTCCGAGGAGTATACCTGGATAGTCTGGTCCGAGGAGTATACCTGGATAGTCTGGTCCGAGGAGTATACCCTGGTAGTCTATCCCAAAAGTATACCCAGGTAGTCTTGTCTGAGGAGTATACACGGATAGTCTGGCCAGAGAAGTATACCCTGGTAGTCTGGTCCAAGGAAAATACCCGGGTAGTCGGTCCGAGGAGTATACCCAGGTAGTTTGGTCCGAGGGGTAAATCCAGGTAGTTTGGTCCGAGGGGTAAACCCAGGTAGTCTTGTCTGAGGGGTGTACACCGTTAGTCTGGTCCAAAAAGTGTACCCGGGATGTCTGAGGGGTATACCCTGGTAGTCTGGTCTGAGGAGTATACCCAGGTAGTCTGATGCGAGGAGTATGCCCGGGTAGTCTGATCCATGGAGTATACCCTGGTAGTCTGATTCGAAGAGTATACCTGGGTAGTGTGGTCTGATGCGTATACCCGGGTAGTCTGGCCTGAGGAATTTACACTGGTAGTCTGGTCCGAGGAGCATACCCAGGTAGTCTGAACCGGGGAGAGTACCCGGGTAGTCTAGTCCCAAGAGTAAACCCGGGTAGTCTGGTCTGAAGAGTATACCTTTATAGCCTGTTCCGAGAATACCCGGGAAGTCTGGTCTGAGGAGAATACCCGGGTAGTCTGGTCCGAGAAGTATACCTGGTTAGTCTTGTTCGTATACACGGCTAGTCTGGTCTGAGTAGTATATCCGGTTAGTCTGATCCAAGAAGTATACCCGCGTAATGTGGTCTGATGCGTATACACGGGTAGTCTGGTCTGAGTAGTATATCCGGGTAGTCTGATCCAAGAAGTATACCCGCGTAATGTGGTCTGATGCGTATACACGGGTAGTCTGGTCTGAGTAGTATATCCGGGTAGTCTGATCCAAGAAGTATACCCGCGTAATGTAGTCTGATGCGTATAAACGGGCAGTCTGGTCTGAGGAGTATACCCAGGTAATGTGATCTGCAGCGTATACACGGGTAGTCTGGTCTGAGTAGTATATCCGGCTAGTCTGATCCAAGGAGTATACCCGGGTAGTAAGGTCTGATGCGTATACACGGGTAGTCTGATCCAAGGAGTATACCCGGGTAGTGTAGTCTGATGGGTATACCCGGTTAGTCTGATCCAAGGAGTATACCCGGGTAGTGTAGTCTGATGGGTATACCCGGTTAGTCTGATCCAAGGAGTATACCCGGGTAGTGTGGTCTGATGCGTATACACGGTTAGTCTGATCCAAGGACTATATCCGGGTAGTGTAGTCTGATGCGTATACCCGGGTAGCTGATCCAAGGAGTATACCCGGGTAGTGTGGTCTGCAGCGTATACACGGGTAGTCTGGTCAGAGGAGTATATCCGGGTAGTCTGATCCGAGGAGTATACCCGGGTAGTGTGGTCTGCAGCGTATACACGGGTAGTCTGGTCTGAGTAGTATATCCGGGTAGTCTGATCCGAGGAGTATACCCGGGTAGTGTGGTCTGCAGCGTATACACGGGTAGTCTGGTCAGAGGAGTATACCCGGGTAGTCTGATAAAAGGAGTATACACGGGTAGTGTGGTCTGCAGCGTATACACGGGTAGTCTGGTCAGAGGAGTATACCCGGGTAGTCTGATCCGAGTAGTATACCCGGGTAGTGTGGTCTGCAGCGTATACACGGGTAGTCTGGTCAGAGGAGTATACCCGGGTAGTCTGATAAAAGGAGTATACACGGGTAGTGTGGTCTGCAGCGTATACACGGGTAGTCTGGTCAGAGGAGTATACCCGGGTAATGTGGTCTGATGCGTATACACGGGTAGTCTGGTCTGAGGAGTATATCCGGGTAGTCTGATCCAAGGAGTATACCCGGGTAGTGTGGTCTGCAGTGTATACACGGGTAGTCTGGTCTGAGTAGTATATCCGGGTAGTCTGATGAAAGGAGTATACCCTCGTAATGTGGTCTGATGCGTATACACGGGTAGTCTGGTCTGAGGAGTATATCCGGGTAGTCTGATAAAAGGAGTATACCCTCGTAATGTGGTCTGATGCGTATACACGGGTAGTCTGATCCAAAGAGTATACCTGGGTAGTGTGGTCTGATGCGTATACACGGGTAGTCTGGTCTGAGGAGCATATCCGGGTAGTCTGATAAAAGGAGTATACCCTCGTAATGTGGTCTGATGCGTATACACGGGTAGTCTGATCCAAGGAGTATACCCGGGTAATGTGGTCTGATGCGTATACACGGGTAGTCTGGTCTGAGGAGCATATCCGGGTAGTCTGATCCAAGGAGTATACCCGGGTAATGTGGTCTGATGCGTATACACGGGTAGTCTGGTCTGAGGAGCATATCCGGGTAGTCTGATCCAAGGAGTATACACGGGTAGTCTGGCCCGAGCAGTATAATCGCTAGATTATATGTGAAAGCGCTGTTATTGTTTTTCTATCCAAAAGTTTGTGTTGTCTTTACGCATAGCCTGAAAGACTCAAAATTGTCCTGATGCTAATTAATTATTTTAGCCATTTATACAACCTAATATATCTAATAAATGTGTATGAAGTCATAATCGACATTTGTACACACCAGAAATAAACCTATGACTGAATAACTTGTGATAAATTAAATAGTGATGCAATAGCTTAAATACATATAAGGTGCGATCGTGTGGTTCGGTGTGTCATGTTCCTAAAAACAAAACTTTAACCAAATCGCTATAATATAATATCGTGTGATATGTTGATATTTCAGATTAGTTACTTTAATTTACGCTGTATATAGTTGTTATGAGGATTTGTGTAATATAAATGCATACATGTCACACCATGAGAAAATTTGTCGTCAATCAGTGATGTCAACCGCGCTTGAAATGACGTCACTTTTCCCATATATTTAAAGGGTATTTATTTGTAAACAGTATATTAATCTTTAATGCTGCATTTCATTTGTATGTTGTTCTCAGAGTTTAAATGCAAAATACCTATTTACCTTGAAAAAGAATTTACATGTACAAATCAAAGAGTCCCTTTCTTCACTTTTCAAACAAAATACATAAAGACATTATAATCAGTATGTGATTCTTATGTCATTTTAAACTAAATTATGAGCGGAAGTTAAGCACCTAAAGATAGAGCAATACTATGTACATTGAAATACACGGTCAACTAATGATTCTGTTCAACTAACAAGGTCGCCATTTTTTGTCCTTCATTCGAAACGATTTCAAGTTAACTTATAAATGTGCATTGTTAACTTTTATATACAGACCTTGGTCAATGTGCATTCTGATAAAAATATTAGAGTTTATCAAATGGCATGTCTATTTTAGAAGTCGCAAATCTGATTAAAATTGTTGTATTTCGTATGTTGTTAATATTAAGTGATATTTTAGCAGTGAAAATATATTGTTCATTTTACTGATAAATCCTGAAATTTACATTTATGGCAGAAATAATGTGTTTTCTGTGACAATAACATGTATTGCATTTTCTAAAATATTGAAGTGTTTCCTTTTTTAAAAGAATAAGTAGGAATTCCTGGGAAACTTAAGCTACAATGCTGTCATAAAAGCACCTCGTTGTGTTATTTCTATTTTGTGTTTTTAGAAGTATTGCAATACGTTACAACCTGGAGGTCAATTGCTTGACATCTACGAAAATACCACAAACGTAAAAATGGAAGAATTTGTAGCTGGCAATATAAGTAAGTGACAATGTACTTTTTCAGGAGTTGTGGACTTTCCTTTTACTAGTTGTTTGTTAATTTGTGTCGTTTCATAGTAAATGTCTATTTTAAACAACTTTTTTGCAACACGATGATCGTTGAAAAAATCAGCCACTGCAGTATTTTCAGTACTTTGATTTAAAGAGTGTGGATGCATCTGAGCCGCGTGCATTATAATTATACGTACGGATAGTGTCCCTATAGCTTTACGCTATGCTTTACGCTGTCGTACTAATCTAAAGTGCTATATATGGTTGCTTGTTCTTTTTATTTTAAGTTTTTATTACATCGTACCGGCACACTTATAGTCATATAAACGACGCCCGGCTGATAAGTGGAGGGGGGGAAGACTCCAGACATGTCTGGGTAGAATAACCGGCGCACTACAGTCCAGCTTGAAGGCTTTCCCACATATTCATGATTGGGATGTTTGCCTGCAGAACACATATCTAAAGCAGCCATTACACTATTAATAATAGTTTCAATAATATTGCTATTATTTGATTCTGTCAGTATATTTTTATAGGGTTTTTTGACGTATTTGTCAATATTATTGAAGAGATAAAATTCGGGCTGATTTTTGTTCGTCATTTGTCTATCATATTGACAATAATGGCATGCAGTTGATCTTTTAATACAGTTTGGCAATATTCATACTTCAAAGAATATTAATATTTGTCTATAAAAAACAAAACATAATATCGTTTTTATATTAAATAAAATTTGCCTCATTAATATGTTAATTGACAATTTTTCAGATTATTACAAATGTTTCACACTTTTAAATACATGTAGATAACAAATCCAAATTTTATACACGTTATACTTGAATTACCACGTAAATAATATTTTGGTGTTAATAATATCTTTTATAATAATACTGTTTTTAATAATTCTGAAAAGGAAAACAACAACAAATACATGTATATGATTTGGAATTGTAACGATGAAATATGAATCAAGAAGTGGATTTTTTATAAATACATGCTTATCGTTTCGCAGCCTTTTGAAAAGTATTTTTGCATTCTGTTGAATTTATATTTGTGTACTACGTGTTGAGCGAACATATACAAACAGATATTTTATCACAATATTTCACAGATAACTTTCCACGTATAGGTTACGTGTACATTGAACATATGAATTTACTTATGAAGAGATTGGTTTCCTGTCACATATACTGGCATATAACACATAGTAATAATGTTTATGTTTATTTGGGTTTATCGTCCCATCAACAGTATTTCAGTTATCTGTCCACTTGAAGCAGATATAATGATGCCTTCACTTGCGTATAGCATGGCGTGAACACCTGACATGATACCGCACCCTGTCACATTTTCCTGACACCGGGCCAACCAGTCGTTGAACTACCCTTTTATTTGCTTAAGCGCTAGGAAGGGAGCTATACCACTACCATTTGTAACGACTTATGTCGCGGCTCGCTAGAGAGCACGGGGCCTCCCGTACCAGGAGCCGACGCTCTACCAACTGCGCTACCAGGTCCGGTACATGGAAATAAACTGCCATAAAAGTAACGCTTTATTGCTAATGCCATAATATCACTATGAAAAGCACTGTATATATTATAATCACGCAACTCATTTGTTTAAAGCTCCTCCAGCCACGTCATGTACCGCACGAAATGTTTCCTAACGGTTTTTTCTGAATACTATTTTCAGTCCAAGCTATATGTGTAATATTTCTCAAGTATTCAAATTTTGTTTAGTATTATAACTTACTAGTTTTACTTAAGCTCACCTGGCTGTTTTGTGTTAAAAATGTGTCTTTTGATGTTAGTTAAAAGCTCGCATAAGGCTAAAGCAAAATTAATAAGCAACAGAGCCCATTCATGACTTTTGAAACGATTTCGCAAAACTACTTCTGTATTACTCTCTTATAAAATTATTTATGTAAACAAGATTGCTATCTTTGATCTTAAGGGCCATCATGGTTCTCTTATTCTTTTTAAACAAATAATAAATGCGTTGCTTAAATATATATATATATTCTCTATCTCTAAAGCGACGCTGTGGTTGCGTAGAAGAACAGACAGCTTCGCCATCTGCTGGGTGATGTTCGTGCCTAATGATATGGGTACAAAAACACACGACTGTAACCACGTCTCCCCTTTTGTGTGCCACTACAACGTTTCTGCTGATCGTTCAGTTTAATCTTTGAATAGAACTAAAGGGAGAATATAATTTTCACAGCACTGAAAACATTGCGGTTATTACGTTTTCATCTTTTAAACTATATAAATTTGGTATTTCTAAACTTGTCGTTGGAGACTTTGTACCACGTCAAAGTCGTACCACGTATGCTACGTACTGAAGCGTCGTACCGCTGTGGTAAAGTATAAGTTGTTTACACCTGTCGTTGTGTTGTCATATTAATAAAAAGTGTTATTACATTAATAAATTTAATCAGTTAACAACACTTTTTGTAAACATTTATCATACGAAAATAGCAAATGGAGTAGTACTTAATGCCAAATGTTAAAAAAGCTTAGCTTTCTGATATATTATTTCCGGCGACTTTGACACTTCAGTTTCAATTTTACTTATCTTTATTGTAATAGTTAGGATACTCTCGATTCATTTAAATTATGACAGTTTGTAAGCGCATTGCAACGCTTTTATTGTTAACACTACAAAGGATAGCATTTCATAATGTCGTGTAACAACTTGTACATAACTATATGCACATGTATCACAAAATAAAAGATGCAAAGTTCAAACTGTGATTGTAGATGCGTTATTCCGTTCTCATCACTTTCCTGTATTTTATTCGGTGTTTCTGGACAATACCGTTAACGGTTTCCCATTTGGAACGCCTCAGATAATTAACGAATCATCTCTCAGATGTATGATATGTAAGCAGTCGGGTCATCTCGGCCATAGTCCTAAGTAGAACTATTTTCTGATCGATCATTCGTAACAACTCTAAATGTTAAATACGAGTATACATATGTCAAATACATGTAATAATATCTTGCTCTACTTTAGAAGAATCTAGGGCATACTTTCTACATAAACTGGTAATTGAATGCAATAAGAAAGTGTCTTGAACACTACCTCAATTGTTAGACAGTACAAATCGTGTATAATCGCCCTAAATGTTCATTCTCTCCAAATCTATCAATAAGCACGATAGGGATTTTTGCTAAAAATAGACAGTGACGTCAGGGCGGATTACCCAGAGTATGACTTAACGTGACCTCAAAAGTAAGTGTTAAGTTGGCCTTTTTTAGTATGAAAATAGGTCGTTTTCCTTAAAATAATTCATTCTCGGATTGGAATCACCTGATTTAACATCGAAATCCTATGAAAGATGTGATCAGTCATACTTTTATTACCGAAAACGGAAAAATAGTCCTGTCTTTACTTTGACAGTATGTGACAGTTTGACGTTCACATTTCACAAAATACAACACTGCTACATGTAAGGATATCTTTGTTGGTAGTTCTACTTACAGTACTTGTCTTGAGATTGTCCTAAAAACATCAAAATCAAAGTGACGTGATCTAATATCAAAACTAAACCTATTTGCAAAAGTACAACTTAATGACAATACATTGTCAAGGTTTCTCGAATATCCCGGAAACGTTGCTATTACACATTACAAACAATAAATAATTCCCACATCAGTGAAGATCCCTTCCGTTGGCAGCCATTTTTGATGACAACTTCAAAGCATTTTCAGATGAATTGTATAGAAGCCTAAATTTTATTTTCTTGTAATTTCTTCATTTATGGTCCAAGCATTAAAAGGCTACACACCATTGAAAAGTTCTTAAAATTCATACTTTTAATAAATATTTTAAAAAATTGATAAATGCACAAAGAATAAATACACAGAAATAAATAAAACTATTGGCTCGAAAATAAACGAAATGAACAGTGTATCTTTTTTTGGTTTTAACTTTTTTTACCTTTTAGACTTTCAAAATATAGTTATGATATTTAAATGCTTTATAAAAGCTGTTAAATTTGACATAAAATTCAGTAAAATACCCTGAAAACACAGTAGTGAGTTTAATACAGCACGTATTTCCTGATTTCGGCCTTAATTAGCTTCTGCAGATGGCTGCCTTTAACTGTCTTATCGTAGCCTGGGACATCATATTGAAACTATCTATTACAAAACAATCTCACGACGGACTCTTTTACATTCGATCCATCCAATGATTTTCAAAAAGACTGGAAAGAGTTCACAGATAAAGTGAAGCAAATTGTATCAGCGGATCTTAAAAATACCCTGCACCATACATAAAAATAGTTGAATAAACAAGTAAAATAGAATAGAGTTTGAACCAGATACACGTCAGAACGCAGCACCGGTATACACGTATCAGAAAAAATAACAATAATAATAATAATAAAAATAATAATAATAATAAAAATAATAATTAATAAACTTCCGTGGGGAATATGCCACAAACATATGTGTTCAAAACCATATTATCCACAATTTTGCACTTTCTGGTGAGTGAAATTCAAGTCTCTGTAGTTAAGTTGAGATTAATTTAAAAGTGCAAAAAACAAACAAATACTATTTATGGAGTTACTATATACCGAGCATTAGAGAGACAACACATTGCAGTTTTAACACACGAGTAATCTCCAATTATAGAAGAAAAATAATAAGGCATAAAAGGCTTCAAAATATGGCACTTTAAAAAAGCCCAATAAAAGTCCCTTATGATGTCACAATCATGCACTAAAGACTCTGTAATAAGGCACTAAAGACGTAACAATCAATGAACAGTATTTAAAACTTCTCAGTAAGGCACTAAGACTTCACAATAAAGAACTTAAGACTACATTTAGAAGCAATAATACTTCCAGGATGCTAAGCTGTAACGGGCGGCATTTCCATCGTCTCTAACAATCGGAATTGCTTTATTGCTCGGAATTGATCAGGAATCTCCATTAACGCGTTAAGAGCGACGGCGGAATGGGGATTTCTGGCCGTGGCTTTGACCTTATGAAAGTCAACAAAGTTGAAGTTATCAAAGACCCGCTCTGGGAGTTTTACGTCAAATTCCCTCATCATGTCCCAGGGACCGTCTCCTACGCCGATGACGACGATTGAGACGGGGTATCGTGACGCTGCGACTATAGCAGCGATCGTTTCCTCTTCTTTCGTCACCTGCCCGTCCGCAACGATGATTAGAATCTGGTACTGCAAACGGTGGAGAATCGGTTAATCCTTATCGTAGCACATACAAATTATAAGTGTTAAAAATTACTAACGACTGCAAGCAAAAAACTAAACTTTGGGGGTTGCTAAAGAAACCAAAGTAGAATGGGAAATACTTCCTAGTCAAAGACGCCAGAAGATATTCAGCCAAGATTTTTGTGTTATCGATCCCATATTGCCAGCCTTCTCTAAAAGTCACTGGACAAATAAAAAAAATCAAACTTGATTTATCCTGATTGGCGTTGGATCTAGCAAGACAGAAACTCATCGGGTTGTCGCGCAATGAATGCAAATGCATGACCAGTTGGTACAGGTTTGTGCGAAATGGCAGAAATCAGTAGCCAAATATATGGCATTATTTGATATTAATATATATTGATGTGGACAGACATCACTTAATTAAGTATGAGAAACCCAGAGGCTGGCTTTTAACAAGAAGCTGGAGTCCACTGTAAATCAAGTATATATATATTTTAAGTGATAAACTGTGGGAAATACGTTATTAGAAAGTGAACAAAAGCTGGTATCATCTTAATAGCTGTTTTGGGTTTAGACATTATGTTATGGTTTGTAAGCACTCAAAACCACGTTTTTTACTATGTTCAATATATATTTTCACAACTGAAACTTACTTGGTTGGCTCAAGAGTACTTCCTCAGATATCTGAGTTTTGTTTACACTGTTAAAAAATCTTGTCAGTTTATGAATATTTCAAACATGGCAGAAAGGGGGTGGGGGGTGGGGGGTCAGGGGTCTGTAAGCAATTGTAATTACTGAGAGTACAGTTTTCCTAAATACGAGTACATGTAAATGCAGTCTGCTGTCTAGGTTGTTTAGCGCAATAGACACTTGTTAAACCAACTGCTGTTTTCCATTCCATTTTATTACAATAATTAATCTATTTATATGTGCCTTTCTTTGACAATGACATCACAGCGACGCATGTTTGGCCATTTTGATTGGTACTTAGCTATTAAGGTAAAAGAAAGACCCAATGTCTGTATAGATCAGCTGGCACACAAGTCATCCAGCAGAATTTCTAACCAAAAGAAAAAGCCCAGACCTGATTCTTAATCTCTTACACCGAAGCCCCGATTAGCGGCTTTAATATCTTAGATACGTGTTCCTTTTAAATTAATTTCCATCGTACTTTAGGAAGACCTTGCCAACTTTTCTTGTAGATAGGGTTTGTCATGACAATGTACAATGAACAGTTAGTTAGTCTTGTTATTAATGCATATGTGTGTGTGTGTGTGGGGGGGGGGGGGGGGGGGTCACCAAATAAATTCGACGTCAATAAATACGCGTATTTAATATGTGAACAATTAATTTCTAAGAACATAGCGTTGTTGCACATATGATTGTGTATGTACAAGTGCAATGTAAAATTATGGTCAGTGGGGCGCCCGTTGCGTAGTGGTACAGTCGACGTGTAACTCCTCTGACTGCTTAGCCTCTCACGGCGTGGGTTCTTGTCCTATTCGGGGCATAGGACTTAATGTGGGAAGGTCTTCCTGCTGACTTGGGTTGCGCCGATTGTTCTACGAGACATTTGTCTATGGACCCTTATATCCCCACCAAAATAGCTGGACGTCGCAAAAGTAATCTTAATTGGTCGCTGCGATGTATTTCTAAAAAAAACACATTGTGGTATGTACTATTCTGTTCCAATGTAGTGCCTTACCTGTTGCTTTCTAAATGCAATTCGCGTGGCTTCGTCAATCATCGGGGCAAAGTTTGTCGGACCTGCCAGTTTTATCATCGGGGTTTTTTCGTTGTAGACGTCAAGGACCTCGTAAAAACCACCGCACTCTCCCTATTAAAGGTGGAAAACTGTGTTTATTGCGTGTTTTTTTTTATTACTTTATTTCTTATTTCTGCTTCATTAATTCGATAAGGTATGAACAAATACTAGCTATTGAAAGAGCGAGCCTAAAGTCGTTCTCATTTACTACGTTTAATTTGTTGGTTATTTGAAAACAAATAAATAACGAACAAATGATAGAAAAAATGTAAACAACAAAAAACAAAAAAAACAACAAAAAAACAAAAAACAACAACAAAAAACACGTTCAAACAGAACAAATGCATATGGCAATACATACAGACAAAATGAGATCCAAAATACGAATCGTTCAATAATAAAATGGGAATTCGTAGTTTACCTCCGATTTTAAAGGGAAGATCCCCTTGTCTTTGACTGTGGCATCCCCGAACCCATACACAGCGATACTACCTTCGCTGATACTTTCAAGCGTATCTCCAAGGATACAAATCACCTTTAAAATGTAAACATCTTATTGTTAACATTATTATTAGCACTCTTCTTTTTCTTTTTTTCTTCTTCTTGTTTTCTCTTCTTCAAATCCACCACCACCACCATCATCATCATCATCATCATCATCATCATCATCATTTTCTTCTTCTTCTTCTTCTTCTTCTTCTTCTTCTTCTTCTTCTTCTTCTTCTTCTTATTCTTCTTCTTCTTCCTCTTCTTCCAGTTCTTTGTTTTCTTTTTTTTTATAAAATCACCTTCATCGTCAGCAGCAGCAACAACAGCAGAAACAGCAGCAGCAGAAGCATAAATAAACATATACCAGAAAAAACCCTTGCTTGCTGAAATCTTCACGATGCTTGATGGACTGTGGCATGCAATAACCTTAAGGTCTGTTAAGTGTATTTACGAAGGTTAATGGGCACAGTGCACTCTGCAGAAAAAGTTCCGACCAGGATCAGACATCTATGCGGTAACTAGATGATCTGGATTTACTCTGTTAACGTATACTTGATCAATGTGTGTCCAGCATATGAAGGACTCAAATAACTCTCTATAGAATTGCATTGAATTGTTTCCCCTTGTGTAAGTCGGGGTGGTATTTTAAATTAAGGTTCTGGACCTGTAACTAACTTCGTCAAACATCGGCACTCGGTATGATCCGGTTTTATTTGAATAGCATTCGTCGTAAAGTTTCGTATTTGCTATTTTTAGTAGTTTTTCACCACGTGATATGGATTTTCCATGACGTCATTGGGTTACCCATTTCTCAAAAATGAGGGAACCGGGAGCTCGACAGCGTGATCGTCGAGGGCGATATTGTTAAAATAGTGGTTTACCGACAACAAAGTCATGTAAAGTTGAAGTTGATCATAACTATTGTGTGGGTTTCCTGTGTACAGGTGAAAATGCACTGTTTCATCTTGTGTTTGCGATTTAAATTTTCCTTCGCAATGCTAACTGCTAGAGTTAGCGACATAGTTTGACGCTCGCTCACCTTCGTCTGATATTTTCTCCGGATGGCCAGGATGGACTTTTAAATGTGTTCAGGGGTCAAACTTGTGAGGGACAACCAAGTGTCACTAATACCAAAAGAGTGCTTGACTCAGTTATTCCTAAACTGTCGGATTTTTTTTTACGAAAACCGTGTAAAGTGGTTAATTTCAAATATTTCCCTCAAGCCAGCCAAAATTAGTAAAGAGAAGGTTTTTCTTGTAATAATGCAGAGTTTTACATACATATTTCCATCTTTTATACCAACTGTAGGTGATTTTTTGTATAAAGGAGTATAATTTGTAATTGACCATTTTGACGTTATTTTTTCGCTATAAATTCTATTGCAGTTTCATTAAAGTAACCTTTACAAATTCTTATAAATTTTATTAGGAACTGTAAAATGCCTTTAAAATCTTATATTATGGGCAGTTCATATTGCAGAAAATTTTAAAACTAGTTGTATGTGTCTAACTAGCTTCAAACTTGAGATATTTGCTTTTACTATAGAGTAAATTTTTAAACACACCCAAAAAATTCCGAATTTTGCTCGGGGGTACATGTATGCAAAGTTCTGTAAATTTTATTAGGAACGGTAAAATGCCTTTAAAATTTTATATTATGGGCAGTTCATATTGCAGAAAATTTTAAAACTAGTTGTATGTGTCTAACTAGCTTCAAACTTGAGATATTTGCTTTTATAGATAGAGTAAATTTTTAAACACCCCCCAAAACTCGGATTTTTGCTCGGGGGTACATGTATGCAAAGTTCTGTATTTTTATAAGTATTTGTCCAAAGTGTGATCTTATAGTTCTGATTTATCATGACATGATTGTGTAACAGGAAAATTGGTTAAAATTTGAATATAGAACAGTAGAATTTAAAAATGGTACTTTTTCATTTTTTGTTCCAGCACAATTTACGGTGTTTTTAAAAATCAAGGGTCACTTTATAAAAATGTACATAACTTGAGTTACAAACGGTAAACTTCCTTAAAAATTCACCGTAAGATGTGTTTTATAGTGCAGATTCAAGAAACAGTATCATTATAAGGATTGTGGAAGGTCACCATTACAGGTCCAGAACCTTAACATTAATATATCTCTTATATACGAGTATATACGAAACAATGGACTTAGTTAACAACTTGCCTCCTGGTACGGATTTACGACCGTGTCAGAAATATGGTGCAAACTCATACCATTGAATGTGTTCTTGCCCATGATCTTGTTGCTCATTGTGTAGTCTATACCTGGAACAATGTGTCAAAATAAGCAAAATATAAGGGTCCATAGACAAACGTATAATACTTGAGGTAAAATAAGTGCGATTGGCATGATATGGCTGGTAAATGTTTTAACATCTCTCCCTTGTTTCCTAAAATATTGATAAAACAAACACTTTTTGTATAGACCTAACAACAGTTGTATTAAATATTATTCTAAAACAAACTGTGAATAACCTGCTAATTATAAATCATAACTTACCGAAGATCAGTCCACATGATTCGATGCCTTCATTTTTAATAGCCATGGATACTTCAGCTAGTGAGTCAAAGTGGTCAATATTGATCAGGCAATTGGGCCGCTTTTCCACCTCGGCCTCATCGTCTGCATCGCTAGACTGTAAAATCGGGTCCGACGAGGAAAGGGAAGCCAGTTTTAATTGCTCCGAACAGCTGCAATCAATCAATCAATCAATCAATCAAGGTAATAGTCCAATAAATCACACAATAAAGTCACTTGAATTAATTAATCGACCAATTAAAAAAGTAAATGTTTTTATGAATCTGCATCTATCTACGAGGGTCATCCGAAAATGAATGAAAGTTAGTCTGTAACGTTTGATTGAAAATACAACATAACGCCACAAAACTGGCTCGTAACTAAATTAACATTTTGCGAGTAAGCGCACGTGTTAATAAGCATCGTCATTTTTATGACTTCATCTCAAACAACGTAATGGCTTACGGTGCGTTCGCGCTAACGCGAGAAGAAATTGATGCGTGTATCAAGATAGAGAGAAGGCGCGGAAAGAAAGCGACTGAAATATTTAATGCGGGACTACTGCACAATAGCGGGCGTTAAAATAAGGTAAATTGCACGTTCTACTTTGTTGTATACAATAGTGCGTGCAAAAAAAAAAATAATTTTTTTCGTTATAAGGCAATAAAAGAAAACAAATAAAGCACTTTTCCTCGTGTAAAGTTGGGTAAATACCATGACAGTTAAATACCAATGGTTTTAATAAGAAAACAAAGATCTACTCGATTTACCGTTTTATAGCGAAAGGAATGAATGAAATTCCGTTGTTAGAAAGAATGCAAGTGCGCGATTTTTGATTGGCTAAAACATACATGGCGGCTTTTGATTGGACCAAGGTACGTGAACGAAAGTCATGTGACATTATTTACAAACAACGACAACGATTGCGCAATCTATTACAATGGTTAACAATGAATTACGACGTGTATGAGTTGTGTGAAGACCAAATCAAGTTAAGAGTGTCGCTGCAACAGAAAGAACTTTTGGGGAATCTGTGTAGGTTGAGTGAAATTTGCCATTTGGGGAATATATATTTAAGACAAGACAAATCATTCAGCAATAACGGACTATGTTGGGGCTTTTCAAATCGTAGCTGAAATTTCCATTAGGCAAGACTCTTGGTTCAGCCAATCTTAATTAAGCTAACATAGAATAGTAAACTTTACTTATTATTGGGTCCATAAATATCAAAAACAATAAATAGAACATGAACTGAGATTGGGAAGCGAACACACTACTTTTGACTGGTTAAATTTTGCTCAAGAAGTGTATTTTGAAATTCTAGAAAGTGACAGTGACAAAATCGGGGGTCCCGGAAAGAAAGTTGAGATTGACGAGTCAAAATTTGGAAAAAGGAAGTATAACAGGGGCAAGAGGGTTGAAGGGATTTAGTTTAAACATATTTTATTTCAAATATTTTACATGATTTTACATAGAGTATACAATGCAAATGAAAAAGGATTGAAACGAAAGCTAAGCTTATCGTGTTTCTCTCCCAGCACAATAATGTACGATATGGCAATAGACTGACATTACATTTTCGATATAAGTACAAAAGTGAAGTATTCAGCAAACTAAAAAGATTAATACTGTATATAAAAAGTAAGAAAAAATTAAGAGTAGAGTTATGAAAGTGCAATTTAGGAATCTAACTGAAATCCAAAGAAAACGAAAAGAAAAGAAAATAGAACCAGGACATATGGCCAGAGGTAACAGTTTTAGAGGATTGAGAAAAGGACAGGATATTATCCCTCTTAAATTTTATTAAAACGTTTTGTTGCTTTTATATACGCATGTACGGCATCTACTATGTGAATGTTTGTAACCAGACTTAAACAGTTATTTCCAAACAACAAAATATTAACATCAACTTTTGGTAGAAGAGTTAGACGATCAATAAGATGCTTTCTTTCTACGCAGTAATTAGGACAGAGAAGAAAGAAGTGTTCAGCAGTTTCTAGCTCCCCACAAACACATAAGGGAGAGGCGACAATATTTTTCATGTATAGGGTATGGTTGAGGGAACTACAATTCAATCTTAATCTTGCATGAAGGATTTGTTCATTTCTGTTTCCATGCAAAAAATGAAGTGGTACTTTACAACAGTCGAGGTCTAATGATCTTTTGAAAGCAGATAGTGAATTTACGCTTTTTATATCATCGGTAAGTTGATTCCATTCTCTTATAGCAGAGGGCAAAAAAGAATTATAATAAGAGTTTGAATAGCTGTGGATGTTTTGTATGTTATCTGAATTACGGAGGTTATAACGAGATGTAAGGCCAACCCTGTTTGGAATCAACTGGTGAAGGTAAGGTGGCGTTAATCCATGCAACATTTTGTAGAACAATATTAATTTATGTTTACGCCTTCTGTTTTGTAGAGAGTCCCATCGAGTTTCAAGACCTAAGTTGACTAATGATACTAATTTAGTGGCACCAGTAACTACTCTTGCTGCTTCATTTTGAATTTTGTCGAATTCGAGCTTGTCCTGCTGTGAGCAGTTATCAAATATTACATCGCCATATTCTAAAAGTGGTCTAATAAATGTAAAGTATATCGTTTCTAACGTTGACCGGTCTAGCTGATATTTTAGTTTTTTCATTATATTAAGTCGACTCCATGCTTTAACTTTTACGTATTCAATATGGTTGTGCCATGAAAGATCGCGAGATAAGACAATGCCTAAATGTTTGTGACTGTCTACTTGTGCTATTGGTTGATTGTCCATACAAACAATAGGATGGTGCCCTGATTGTCTCTTTCTAGAAAATATCACAGATTCAGATTTATTGGGATTAAAACTAACCAACCATTGTTTTGCCCATTTTGATATTTTATCTAAATCATTGTTAAGTGTAACTGCCGCACTAAGAGGTGTATCAACATCTATAAATAGCCCGGTGTCATCGGCAAAAAGCCGTATATTTGACTTAACGTCAACAACTATGTCGTTTATGTAAAGTAAAAACAGAAGAGGACCTAAAATAGAACCTTGAGGAACACCTGCTCTAATGAATACAGGATCTGATTTAGCACCTGGAAGGACAACACATTGGGAACGATTTTTTAAGTAATCTTCAAACCAACAGAAAAGTTCTCCTATGACACCCGCAGCCTTCAGTTTATGTAAAAGACCCTTGTGCCATACTCTATCAAAGGCTTTACTGATGTCACAGAAAACTGCCCTAACTTCTTTTCCAGAATCAACCGTTTTGCTAATAGAGTCGTATAAATATGTCAGTTGATTTACTGTTGAGTCACGTGGGGTAAATCCTGACTGAAAAGATGATATCGTATTGCAAGAGACGAAATAATTATAAATATGCTTATAAATACATTTTTCAAGAACCTTCTCTAATGAGCAAAGTAGGGAAACTGGGCGATAGTTGGAGACTATTGACCTATCGCCGGATTTAAACACTGCGCATACATTTGCCGTCTTCCAATTTAAAGGAACTACACCCGTACTTAACGATTTATT
The DNA here is from genome assembly GCA_007844125.1 of Sinonovacula constricta. Classification (NCBI taxonomy): domain Eukaryota; kingdom Metazoa; phylum Mollusca; class Bivalvia; order Cardiida; family Solecurtidae; genus Sinonovacula; species Sinonovacula constricta. The sequence goes on along the minus strand of CM017555.1, from coordinate 16,843,482 downwards.
GTAAAGACTACAGAGGGCAACAGCTATTTCTTTTGCAAGTTCACGCAATATATAATTGCTAATTAAATCAGGACCAACAGCTTTATTAACTTGTAATGTCATGAGAATATCACTGATTTCTAGTGGTTCAAGGTGAATCGAGCTAAGGGTAGCTGTCGGAGGTTTAGCTAGGGAAGGAAGTTCTGCCGCTGATTCATCTAATAAGGTTTGTTGTTGAAAATAGTTATTGAGTAAATTTGCCTTGTCAGTATTCTCGGTAATAAAAAAGCTATCGTGTTGTAAAGGTGGAATCTCATTTTGTGAACTGCCGCTTATCAGTTGTTTTAATGCTGACCACCAATTCCTAGTCGATTTATTGTCAGTCTTGAGTTTAAGTGATAGTTTAGATATATATTCTGCTTTATTTGTTCTAATAGCTAATACAACGTTATTTCTTATCTGTCTAAAATTGTGCCAGTGATAGGAAGATCCAGTTCGTTTGGCTTTACGATATGCTCTTTTACGTGATCTGATTAAAAATTTAATCCGGCTTGTAATCCATGGATGTTCATTAGGAGACAGTTTAATACTTTTATTAGGGATACAGTCCAACGAAATTTTACGAATATGTTCAGTAATATTTGTAGCATGTCTGTTAATGTCTTCATCTTCTAAGGCAGACCAGTTCGTGTTACCAGCCAGAACCCTTAATTTGTTATAATCCCCTTTATTATAATACCATATATGTCGTTCTATTTTCGTTGCAACTGGTTTTTTAAAATTAAGAATACAGTATATGGGGCAATGATAGCGTATTGATTGTTCAAGGAAAGGGTCCCCTACCCCACTAATTAAGACATACTCAACGCGGTTTACCATTATAATATCTAGAATACTAGATGTTGTTTCTGTAAAATGGGTGGGGTCTTTGATACACTGAATAAGGGAGTTATGTAAACACAATGACTCTAATTTCTTTTTGGACGCAATAATGTTACAATTAAGATTAAAGTCTCCGGTTATTATGATATTATCAACTTTGGAATCGCATGCAAGGTTGATGGAGTCTTCAATTAATGAGTGCTGAGCAGAATTGGTACTTGGGGGTCTATAATATAGCCCAAACAGAATATTTTTACAATTAAGTTTAACTTCAATCCAGATACACTCAATGCCTTGAGGTTCTAGGTCTAACCTACGTTTATAACTGATATTATTTTTAACATAAATAATGACACCGCCATAACTGCCATCAAGTCGGTCTTTTCTTTCAGGCGATGCGAAAGAAGGTATACACAAATCATCAGATTTAATGTTCGTTCCAAGCCACGTTTCAGAGAATGCCAAAATGTCAAAGTTCTGAAGTTCCGTTGATAAAATATCTAGTTTAGGATACAGACTTTGAACATTGTAATGAATGAATGAAAAATACTTCGACATGTCAAGCGATATATCGCTATTACCGGACGATAGTATAGTACTGCTGTCTGACTCTGGACCAGGGTTTGGGTGTATGTCACCAGATTGCAATAATAATATTGACAGTATTAGGAGAATACTGAGTGCACAAGTACATTTGACCATGTTAATACAAGCACATATGTTGTTAAGTATCATAAACGATGCAGTGATCTTTCTGGACATAAAGTGGCATGTGTTTAACTTAAGATACAAACGAGAGCGTTCTTGTAAATGTGATTCTATAGAGTAACTGTTATGGATGTTATATTGCATGTTTACTAAAAAGGAAATACAAATGAAGAGAGGGAATGTTCTACTTACACGAGTAAACCTGAGATTGACAAGATATTTGCATTTATTACTATTCATGTTACAGAATGTATGAGACATAAATGCAGCCAGCATGTCAGCCTCAGGAAACCCGTAAAGGCTGTAATCAACACAGAAATACCGCACCAAAGAACCGCCACTCTAACCATTGTCCTGGTAAAATAGTAATTAAAGAAGAAAACAAAAAGAATGTAAAATGTAGAACTAAATGAAAACATAAATGTTAAAGGAGTACGAGAGAAGTTGAGAGCGGACGTATAATATTAGTGCTATATTAAATTTACTACTGATATTATTAACATCACCTATTACACGTAAGTCACGCTTACAGTACAAGACATACTAGGTCATGCTTATCATCAGTCAATAATCCTATTATATTGTACAATTAAATACAGTCAGGAGTGTATTATGTGGAAATTATCAAATGTCGTTATATCGACCTTAAATTTATGTGATCATAATCGGCATCATCAAAAACAAATAAAAAAAATAATCATTGTTTTTATCACCGTCACCATCAACATAATTACATTCATCATCACATTTGTCTTTGTAGTCATCATCCTCATCACTCATAATCACCATCATAATATCATCATCATAATCATCGTCATCATCGTCATCAATATCATATAAAAGCAACTCGATTATTATAGTTAGCGCGTACATATTCTTGGAAACGTGCTTATACATAAAAAATAATGTTATTTCCATACAATCACAAGGCCGCTAGGCTATGATTCTTAAATATTGATATAGCCCTCAGTATTAACTAACACACACTCTATTTTCATCATCACAATTCTAGACATCTTTTAGTACCATAGTCTTCAGAATTGTCACAGTTGTCATCATCATATCACTATCATCTTCATCATCGTCATCATCAACAACAGCAACAACTTCATTTTCGTGAAGATTGTTCAGACTAATCAATGTTAAAGCAAAATTCAAACATCAAAAAGTTCAGTCATCAAAATTGCTACAATTGTCATCATCATATCACTATCATCAACATCATCGCCATCATCAACAACAGCAACAACTTCATTTTCGTGAATATTGTTTAGAATAATCAATGTTAAAGCAAAATTCAAACAACGTTGTCGTGTGAAAAAAACGACATTAAATCACCTTAATTCGATGAATCAATGTCATATAAGCTTATAAGATTAATCATTATACATGGTATCATTTAACATTTACGACTTTATGTGTTAGCAATATAAACTTAATAAAACAGCTTTCAAAACCACTAATTAACTGTCTGGTCATGATACAACTAATTAATCCTAATAACCAAATTACTAAGCACCTGTTTTTATTTAACACCTGTCAAAGACAAGCATCGAGTGAACAATCGCCATTATTATACATCATACCTATATTACTCCATTATACGTTATCTACACATAAATCGTCACTTTAAATCGTCACTCACGCTACATGAATTATTTGCATTCTTCAATATTGTAAGAATACTAACCGTTATCCAGCGCGAAAGAGATAACTTGCGCACGTAAAATTAGTGGAGTAATTTAAAATAACTTAACATGGAATAAGGTATGACAATTGAATGCCGGTGTTCATGTATTGTATCAGAAAGTAACCAAAATATAATAGAACCATTAGGGACGCCTTGCCGAAACGAAATGAAAAGCACCCCCAGGTAATGTACAATTTATGATTAAAGATGTATATGTACTGATACAACTGGTAACTAACTATTTTTAGTGGATCACAACCTAGGTATATGGATACATTACTTGATACTGTTATTGTCTAGCGTATTAGAGAACAAAAATGACAAGATGAAAGTCGGTAATACACATCTCAGATACACAGTAAAGATGATGGTGTACTGTTATAACCGGCAATGGACAGGTGAACTATACACTGTGCAGCAGGAGTTACGCTGTAATTATCTCTGTGCCACTACCTGGTCTAACTCGGATAAACTGGCGACACGATGGACTCTGTTGTCGTGGTCCTTCACTAGGATAGTCCCGTCGTGAGTCCAAGCGCCCAGCAAAAGTTTGTCCTTGACCTTGCATCGGGCAACATATAAAATGTTGTTCCTTAACTTTGTGAGGTCCTCGTTCACGAAAACACCGCGGTAACCCTTGTCACGCGCCCTCGATCGTGCACTATAAAACACCTGGCGAGCCCGATATGACGTAAACTTAACAATAATCGCACGGGACTTTGTGCTCCCAGTAGGTTTTGGGCCTACACGATGACTGCGGTCAATGTCTTCTAAGGTTACGTTGGCTCCGATCGCAGCCGCCATATCCAGCACAAGAGCATCAGTAGATTCACTGCCGGTCTCTTTGATGCCGGAAACTCGTAGGCAGTTGCGGCGACTATACTGCTCACCGGCATCTGCACTGGCCTCAAGATAAGCCACACGCTTCCTCAACCGTGCATTTTCAGCCTTAAGCTCAATAAGATCTTGTGATATGCCAGACAGAACACCCTCCACAATTGACTTGACTTGACTACATCAGCCAGTTTACCCTCGATAGAAGCTTGTAGCACTGAAGATATGCGGTCAATGTCACATTGTCTGAGCTCAATAACAGATGACTCAGGGGCCATATCAACGTATATTGCAGAAACATTAGACTCATCTGAGTCCAACGAGACAGATCCGGGTTTTACCTTCTTCTGATCGTTAATTTCAAACGAAGAAGAGGGGCCCCTCTTCTTCGAGTCCGGAGCTGGGGTTGATGTACCACACGGCGAAGGTTCCATTGTGTACTGACTTGAACGCGTACTTACTCTTAACAGTAATCAATAAATAACGTGTGAGAGGGTAGTCGTTTAACGGATTAAGCGTTTTACCTTTCTCGCTTTTCTTGCTTTTTTCGAATGTCACAAGCGTGTACAGTGGGTGCAAAATTTCACAATCGAGTAAAAAGATTTCATTATATGGAGAAAATCAGAAAATCAAAGATCAAAATTCATATCAAGTTCGTCAAACCTCAATCTAGTCCAACATTATAACTTTTCCTCTTATCCGCCTCAAACTCCAAACAAATGAAACACTAGAACATGACTTAATCACGACTGTAAACAGAGCGATTAAAATAAGCGTCCCGCCATGTTGGTTTTGAATGACATCCAAAATCCTGGCTAACATGAGGTTTAACGCAATTTGTATTATCCAAACAACGTTCTCATCAAAACGGTCATTGCAGACATGCAAAAGCCAAAGACTATTTTACTCTCACATTGTCAGCATTGAATCGAAGGGATTTGGGTTTCTAGGATAGAGAATCACGGAGATCCTTTTTTTAAACTGGATAGGACCACAGTGCAGAAACACTAATACCAATGATAAAACATTACATCCTACCGGGCATACTATCATATGAATCACAGCAAAGAAAATTGTGAACATCGACACTGGTGCATGTACAAATGTAATAGAGAGTACGTGGCAAAGTCTTCCTAAAACAGGAACAGTTAAAAACTTATAGGAAACCTACTTTGCAGAGTATTGCATCAGATAAAAATATTTAAGGGAATCAAATGACAAATTCTTAACTTTTCCCGACCTGATAAGACGGTTATATCCCGTGAAAAAGAGAGAATTTTTAATCGCGCAACCAGTAAATAAGCCTAGTGTCGGTCCACAATCCTTCGATGACAGTATGGATGACTTTGTGCTAAAATAAGGTAAGTAGCCAAATTTTACATTTATTCACTTTTGTTGGGAGCTGCTGCCCCTACACTCCCGCAAATTTAGAACAAAATCAAGTGAATCGAGCGATAAAAAAAGGTCTAGCTAGTGTACACGCATCCTTAGCAACGATCGTGCACCTGCTACTCGTCAAATGCGCATTCCCGAAAAGAAAACATTATGGCGGAATAGCGCCCGCCAAATGTAAGACGCCATTTAATACGTTTCTTCCATATTCTATAGTGAATCACGAAAAGTTGGAAAAAAATTGCACCTTTACCAAGTTATGATGGACCCCCATAACCATATATAGGTGAAACAAGCTTTTTATTGTCTGCTAGAAAGACCAAGAAATATGCCAACTTTTGCAACTTGTAAGAAGGTTCTGCTTCATAGAGTGCGCATACCGCCAAATTGCCAGTCGGTAACCCCAAAATTTTAATGAAATATGTACTTCCTGTAAAAGTAGATCAGTCCATTATTGTGCATAGGAGTTCCAGACTTTTGCTTTCTTTTAATTATACATGGTTTCAGCTTCCTTTTGACACCAAAAGATTTAGATTATCTTCAAAATAGGGAATTTAATGCCAAAACATTGCATCAGACTGTTACTAAAGAGAAAAAGTCCATGTCACACATTCTACTTCCGGCCGGTATTTAGTGTAACAACCTCTTAAGTGCATTCTAGCCTTGGTTATTAAACGTGGATACGTAAAAGTTTCTTTTATATTTTTCTGACGCAGAATTTAGGCAAGAGAAAGATCGCCTCGCGGTGGGTGCCGCACTCACTCCCAATAACTGAAAAAGATAAATGTGCTCAAATTTGCATTGAATTGTTGAATAAGTATTCAGAGGAGGGTAAAATGATGCTGAACAGAGAGGTTGCTATTGACGAAAGATCCGGTAATTTGAGTCAGAATTGAAACGCCAAAGCTCTGAATGGCATACTCCAAACTCGCGAATACCTGTGAAATATCACTGCTGTATGGACTGTCCAAAGAGGTTAATGATCTTCGCTTACAATATTAACGGCCTTTCGACAACACACAGAGTTCCACATGAAAGTACGGTTAATAAAGAGTACTATGAGTGGTATTTGGCTAAAATTCTTAGACCAGCGATACGCTGCAGAAGACCGGAACTTCTAGGCGACGCCATTAATTTTGCATGACAACGGCAAGCCGTACAAGTCCGGCATTGTTAGGGACGTGTTCGAGCGGTATCACTGGATAGTTCTTAAACACCAGCCATATTCGCCACTATTACTAAGACCTGTTTCCAAAATTTAAAGAACAACTACGGGGAGTCCTATATGACGATTTAAATATGTCTATATGTCGTTAGGGACATCAACAAAGGTTGCCTAGGAATGAGAGTTCGGGATCTCTCCAAAACATGGGAGTCGGCCATTGCATTCGCAGGAGATTATATTGAGGGACTATGAAGAGGTTTTGTGAGTAACACTTGGGGGACACAGTTGTTGGGATCACTACGAGTTAGCGAGGTATATATAGAAATAAGAACATGAGACATTATATCTCCGGGTTTCAATATGAAGGTCTGGGCTTCTGCAACATAAATAGGAGTATATTTCAGGCAGCAATATTTCTTGGGGAAAACAAGTATGTATGTTTACGATGTTGTTGGCCGGTGGTATTTAATGTAGTGGAGATATCCGGCGTAATTTTTGAGCTGGGATAAAGAATTTGGTTGCTGAGGTGTCAACAACATCATAAACATTTTTAACATTATAAAAAAACTGCACTTTGGGATTTCCGCACCACCACCGCACCGCACAAGTAACTTTGTTGTGATAATGAATAAGACATGAGACACACCCGTAAGGAATGATTACGTGTGCTGGGTGTGACATGGCTCCACCAGCAACTACACGTTAAATGCGAACAGTTAGAAAGGATGTGATTACGTGCAACGTTTGGTCCTTGATGCCATAGTGGTGTAACTTGGATAGCCGATACTTGCTTATGCATCCAATTGGAGGCATTCCTAAGGTCGAGAAATTCAAGGTAATGTTGTCTCTCCTCGTGTCTAGGGACTCCAGCAGCTCGTCAGTAAGTATTAACAGTTGTGTGTCGCAGCTTCGACACCCATGGCTGTGAAGATAGTGTTTATGTCTAGATGTTTCTTACTGTTGCAAACTACATGTTCAAGTGTTATAAGGCTATGTTAACGATAATGACCTATAGTTGCCGGTCAAGCTTGTCATTTTTCTTAAAGATAGCTATAGCTGACACGTTGTCTGTTATTCCCTTTTGGAATGTCGCCTCATTTTTTGCAGATTTTGGTCTGGTATAGTTACTCGGTCCTTTTGGAACACTTTCAGATAACATATCTGGGCCTGCTGTGTCATGTAATTTAGATTTCTTCATAAGGCAGAGAACTCCCCAATGTGTATCAGTCATAGTAGAAAAGGGATGACTCTTGGGGCTGGGATGTCCGAAATATCCTCCCTAAGAATACCGAACTTTACTGCTGGTTAAGTATATTGACTTTGTCGGTTGGCTCTCTGAAATGTTTTCTTTAGTTTTTTGGCGATGCCGCGTAGTTGTCCTTCCTAATCTACTTGACTGACCGACTGAAATAGTACTATCGGATAGAATCGCCTGTCCAGGGAGCGGGATGTGTTAATAACAAGTCAGAACGTGGTGTAAACCCGATTTATTTTTTAAATTATTCACGTTAAAGCTACAGCAAATGGGAATCTTGTTTTGTATAAATTCAACGGTTAACGCATTGTGTCATGTTAATGTCACAATCTGCACAGTGTGTTTACATTACAATAGGAATACAAAAATATCACACTCCACACTGTTACCTTTGCTTTTCGATAGCTGTAGCCGGCCGTGTTTCCAACTTGACTTTAGTAACTTCCATCCGTGGAAAGAGCTCCTTTGTTATGTTTTGTGGACTAAACAATGACAGAATTCTTCTACACACATACTCTTTAATTCAGGCGATAATGACGATTTGATGTTAAACAGTGTTTTGAAATCACGTAATTTCGCAACAACCATTACATTCTGCACAGTGACAGGAAAAATAGTGGTGGTTTACCTGAAGAGTTTACCATGTAGCGAAAAATCAATAATCGATATATGAATATGTATCGTACATACACGTACTAAATGGCATAACGGTGTGGAATGTGTATACGTAGGCTATTATGCATTATGTAAATGAGAAATATTCAAGATTTGATGCATTTATATTTTTTGTCATGAGCAAATATAAATGTATGCAGTAAAAGAACATCTTATTTCAAAAGTTTAAATGTGCACGAAAGATTTAAACGTAATCCTTATCGTGCTGTGTTGGGTCCCATTTCGGTGTCGCACGCATTAAATGAGTCCCAAACTGCATTCTATGTGTTGCCTGACTACTTGTATGAATCCATCTTCAACTATTACTTCATGTTCTACTTCTTCTTATCATCATCATCATCATCATCATCATCATCATCATCATCATCATCATCATCATCATCATCATCAACAACACCCACAACAACATTATCATCATCATCATCAACAACATCATCGTCGTCGTCGTCGCCATGATCATCATCATCAACAACATTATCATCTTCATCAACATCAACAACAACAATATTGTTATCTTCTTCATCATCATAGTAAAAACCACCACCAACTTCATTAAAACCATTTTATTTAATCTTTGATGATGATAATGATGATGATGCCGACGACGATGACGACAATGATGATGATGATGGCAATGATGATGATGATTTATCAATATGACATTTTATAATTTGCATACAGGGCACAGTTTGCCACATGCCAAGATAAACAGTGAATGCTATATTGCTATAGATTTTCTTTAAATGGAGTGGATTATACTTCACCAAGTTCAGCTGAGCTACGATCCATTTAAAATAGAACAAGCTAAAGGGTTACATCCGCGGATAACGTCTCCTTATCTCGATTATGTTGATCATAGGTATGCGGTGTAACAACCTGTTTTGTAATAAAACCCGTTTTATAGTAAAATCATGTTTCGTCTAGAATATTTTAAAAGTATGTGTGCGTGCGTGCGTGTGCGTGCGTGCGTGTTCGTGCGTGCGTGCGTGCGTGCGTTTGTGTGTGTGTGTGTGTGTGTGTGAGTGTGTGTGTGTGTGTGTGTGTGTGTGTGTGTGTGTGTGTGTGTGTGTGTGTGTGTGTGTGTGTGTGTGTGTGTGTGTGTGTGTGTGTGTGTGTGTGTGTGTGTTTGTTAAGCGTGACCATTCCTTAGACATTGCCGTTTTAATAATATTATAATGGTATACTATTAAAATGCTATATGAAAATACCGTTAAAATCTCGTTCATCAAGTCCATTAACGATTTTCTTTTCTGGTGTAATAGAGTATCTCCACGACAGTGATCACGTGTCTTTCAGATTGCCTGCTTTCGGTTGTCGGATAAAGCACGAACCCAGGCCTTGCCATCTCAGAACGACCTCCTACTTGGTCAATATCCTTTATGTAACGTAAAGTAAATGCTTTTGGCATGCAGTATTAGGAATTGCGTGCAAGGCGCATGCCTCTTTCTAACACTTTTAATATGAAATAAGAGAGCTTAAGTGAAACTGTTACAAACAGTTTTGATGTTAACACTTATATTCTTTATTAATAAAAACAACAAGCCGTAAAAAACAATAATTGAAACGATATTTGCTCCCCTGAATCACCATATACTTCAAGATATGCCTTGCTATGTTCTGTCAAATAATACTTCGAAATTCTAACACAAAAGATAAATTAAAATATTTTAACAAAAAAAAAATCGACAAACTAACTGTAAAAACCGTTAACAGTAAACATGTGACACACAGTTAAAATTAATGATTATACAATTACAATATTTGTGTTATTGTGACATAATCATTAGGACAAGGGGCAGGTTGTAATACCATTCGCGGGCCAGACTATAATACACCACCATACGAAAGTATTAATATAAACGTAAATATCTGTCTAGCCCAATTGTATTACACTTACATAAGAACTAAACTTGTTGATTATTATCGAAGCAACTGCAGGTATATAAACGAGAAGTCTTGAAAGATACGGGGGAGTCGGAATACAGCTTGCCTCTAGTGCGTGCGTGTCAGAAATAAAAGTCATCAACAGCTCGGCTTTCGTCTTCTGCTACACCACATTATGTAAAATCGATCAAGTGGAAAGCAATATAATGAAAACAACTAACGGTTTGTTCTTTTTGGGAAAAGATAAAGTTTAGTTTTTGCTTTGTTGACAATGATAATATATTGTATTCAGTTGCTGTCGACGCTGATATTTGTTGATAATGAAAGTATTAATGATAAGATTGTTGAATTTGTTGTTAGTTTTAAGATAATGATGATATTTTGTTGTTCTTCTTGTTGATTATGACGATGATGTTTCTGCTTAATTTATTGATGGTTGTAATAATGCCGATGGTTGTGGTGGAAGTGAAGGTGCTAACAGTAGTGGTGGTAGTTGTGGTGGTAGTGCTGGGTAGTTGTGATGAGTGATAATGAGGTAAGGATGGCCGTTTTTAATGAAAATGCAATGCAATACGGACATATATCACGTGCATATCGTATCTATGGCACAGAAAACATTCCAATTAGACGAGGGAAAGAATGCATGGGTCTAAATTGGTCATCGAACTTGTGTGGTATGGGATATATGCCCGCGCTACGCTCGACTATCAATGTCATATACCGCTACACTCATCATATAACCCATGCGTCTTTAGTAAATTATGTTCCTGTCCCTTGTACTGCTTCAAATGGCTGTTTCTTGTACTCCGAATGAGGACTTGGACCTCGGTTATTATAAATAGAAACTGTCCGAACAAGAATTATACAAGTATTTACATGAAGGAAATGTAAATCCTTCTTGGCATTGTTAATTCAAAGACATAACAATCTTAAAAGCAATATAAAATTAGACAGTATAAGGTATGTTCACAGTAGCACAAATGAATGTGTTTTGCGGACGTGCGCTATGTGTGTGTGAATGGTATTGGGTTATACTATAATGAAATGAGTATAATTATGTCGATGCCTAAAGTCTTATATACGTAATAACTATAGATTACTATAATATGAACAATATATTGCATACTATAGACTTTATTTAACATGGGCATAAGAGAAGGTCATCGCGATAAATAGTATTCATGGACTGCAAGCTTATCAGTTTATCAATTTAACATGGCCATTGTAGAATGACACATATCATGTAACCTTTAACAAACTCTGTATGTATATATTTAACAGTTTGTATTCTCGGCAACAAAGACAATCTATAAGAATATGTTTTTCATGGAATGAGTAGTGAGATCAAATTAACCAAGAACCATAGGTACGAGAAGTGTTATTTGTTAAGGGACGGGGTGGGGATGATGCCACAGGAGGAGTGGTCAAATCTAGAAGCCAAATAATGTAATTTCCAGCATTTCAGATGCTTCACAGACCTTCATTGAAAGAGTTTTTTGTACACAAGTAGTTTAATTTCAATGCATTTTTCTATATATTTTAGCGTAAATACGTGCTTACTCGCCTTATGTGTTGCACTTGACATACATGTGGCAATACTACTACTAAAATCATGATATTAAAAACAACACCTTCATGGACAATCTCAGTGTGTAATCAGGCAGGCAGGAAGGTATGTATGCTGACAGACAGACAGACAGGCAGGCAGAGAGACAGGCAGGCAGGTAGACAGGCAGGCAGGTAGATATACTTGTGGGCTATCGTGTGTTTTATAGTTTTTAACATAATCATAAAATGGGCGATGGAAATACAACAACATATTATAGCAAGTTCATAGTTAAAAGTTTAATTGTTTATTATTCTTTAGATAATCGTTATTACATTAAAGTTGGTTTATTTACACAGTCGGTGTGCTGAAATGAATAGAAAAACAAATTTCATCTAAAATTAAGCATCAATAAAACACCAAGAAATTGAACACTTTGTAAATGACCCTTACCAACATCATCATCATCATCATCATCATCATCATCATCATCATCATCATCAACAACATCATTATCATCATCATCATCATCATCATCATCATCATCATCATCATCATCATCATCATCATCATCATCATCATTCATCATCATCATCATCATCATCATCATCATCACCATCATCATCATCATCATCATCATCATCATCATCATCATCATTATCACCACCACCAACGTCGTCATCATCATCATTATTACTATCATCACTATTCTCCTCTTCCTCCTCATCATTAACCTAAATCATCATATCTATCATTATCATCAACATCATTGTCATCATTATCATCTAATCAGAAGTTGTACCCGGTGTGATTATAATGGCTACTAACGGTTGCTTTTCGCAGATAAAGTGCAGTCGGAAGGAACAAGGATAGTCGTTCCAATGATACGAGTGAGTCCCTCTTACCGCCGCACAGTCTTCATCGTCGTCGTAATGGTTGTCTATATAAATGAATGGTATATCATTGTCATTACACGTTTGTCTATATGGGAGAAGGATATAACATGGTCAGTTGTCGTGATATTGTTGTTAGTATGGGAGAATAATATGGCACGGTAAGGTGTTCTGACATGGTAGTCTGTATGTGAAAAGTGAATAACGTGGTCAGGTATCATAGTATGGTTATTCATAGAAGGGAACATGGTCAAGTGTCATAGCACGGTTGGTCTTAGAAGAGAACATGGCCACTTGTCATAGCCCGGTTGTTCCTAGAAGAGAACGTGGCCAGGTGTTATGGCACGGTTGTTTCTAAAAGAGAAGGGTATAACATAGTCATGTGTCAAACCACGGTTGTTCCTAGAAGAGAAGGGTAGAACATGGTCAAGTGTCATAGTATGGTTGTTCCTAGACGAGAACAGGGCCAGGTGTCATAGAACGGTTGTTCATAGAAGAGAACATGGCCAGGTGTCATAACAAGGTTGTTCCTAGAAGAGAACATGGCCAGGTGTCATAGCACGGTTGTTCATAGAAGAGAACATGGCCAGGTGTCATAGAACGGTTGTTCATAGAAGAGAACATGGCCAGGTGTCATAGAACGGTTGTTCATAGACGAGAACATGGCCAGGTGTCATAGAACGGTTGTTCATAGAAGAGAACATGGCCAGGTGTCATAACAAGATTGTTCCTAGAAGAGAACATGGCCAGGTGTCATAGCACGGTTGTTCATAGAAGAGAACATGGCCAGGTGTCATAGAACGGTTGTTCATAGAAGAGAACATGGCCAGGTGTCATAGAACGGTTGTTCATAGAAGAGAACATGGCCAGGCGTCATAACAAGGTTGTTCCTAGAAGAGAACATGGCCAGGTGTCATAGAACGGTTGTTCATAGAAGAGAACATGGTCAAGTGTGATAGAACGGTTGTTCATAGAAGAGAACATGGTCAAGTGTCATAGTATGGTTGTTCCTAGACGAGAACATGGTCAAGTGTCATAGCACGATTGTTCATAGAAGAGAACATGACCAGGTGTCATATAACGGTTGTTCATAGAAGAGAACATGGTCAGGTGTCATAGAACGGTTGTTCCTAGAAGAGAACATGGCCAGGTGTCATAACAAGGTTGTTCCTAGAAGAGAACATGGTCAAGTGTCATAGCACGGTTGTCCATAGAAGAGAACATAGCCAGGTGTCATAGAACGGTTGTTTATAGAAGAGAACATGGCCAGGTGTCATAGCACGGTCGTCATAGAAGAGAACATGGCCAGGTGTCATAACAAGGTTGTTCCTAGAAGAGAACATGGTCAAGTGTCATAGCACGGTTGTTCATAGAAGAGAACATGGCCAGGTGTCATAGAACGGTTGTTCATAGAAGAGAACATGGCCAGGTGTCATAGAACGGTTGTTCATAGAAGAGAACATGGCCAGGTGTCATAACAAGGTTGTTCCTAGAAGAAAACATGGTCAAGTGTCATAGCATGGTTGTTCCTATAAGAGAACATGGTCACTTGTCATAGCACGGATGTTCATAGAAGAGAACATGGACAGGTGTCATAGAACGGTTGTTCATAGAAGAGAACATGGCCAGGTGTCATAGAACGGTTGTTCATAGAAGAGAACATGGCCAGGTGTCATAGAACGGTTGTTCAAAGAAGAGAACATGGCCAGGTGTCATAACAAGGTTGTTCCTAGAAGAGAACATGGTCAAGTGTCATAGCATGGTTGTTCCTATAAGAGAACATGGCCACTTGTCATAGCACGGTTGTTCCTATAAGAGAACATGGCCACTTGTCATAGCACGGTTTTCATAGAAGGGAACATGGTCAGGTGTCATAGAACGGTTGTTCATAGAAGAGAACGTGGCCAGGTGTTATGGCTGCGTATAGGTTGTTCCTAGAAGAGAAGGGTAAAACATGGTCAGGTGACATAGTATGGATGTAGAAATTAAGGATATAACATTTGTCATAGCCCGGTTGTCTACATGGCGGTATAATATAGCGTGACCGACAGTGACACGGCCGTTTAAAAAGACAATTCTAACACTATCAATATTGTACCTCTATAAACAAAGAAGCATTCTGCCATGATACAATAAACGATATATCACAGCATAAATCGTTACTTTTTTACTGCAATATAATAGCCGTTCCTTTTACTTTCCCTACTAATGTTCTTATTGTTGACCAAGCTGACCTATTGCGATAATTTGTTCTTTTCGTTCACATAGCATTCACCTAAAACTTAACCCTATCTTGGAAAGTTACGGTTTTGATTGACTATTAACATACGTATTAAATTAGGATAAATAATAAATAAATAAAAATATGCAATTTCGTCTGTTGTTGATATTCTTAAAAATAACAAGGAAATATGTGCAACTTTTAAATTCAAATTTCTCGTAGGACGTGTTAGAATGGAAATAGATAATTTGTTCCAGAACTTGGTCGTGTCATGAATTGTACGATAGAAGTGTGCAAAATGGCCCGGTCATGATATGGTTGTACGAGATAAGTGTATAACATGACCAGGCCTTGACATGGTTGTACGAGATAAGTGTATAACATGGCCAGGCATTGACATGGTTGTACGAGATAAGTGTATAACATGGCCAGGTATTGACATGGTTGTACGAGATAAGTGTATAGCATGGCCAGGCCTTGACATGGTTGTACGAGATAAGTGTATAACATGGCCAGGCATTGACATGGTTGTACGAGATAAGTGTATACCATGGCCAGGCATTGACATTGACATGGTTGTACGAGATAAGTGTATAACATGGCTAGGCCATGATATGGTTGTACGAGATAAGTGTATAACATGGCCAGGCATTGACATGGTTGTACGAGATAAGTGTATAACATGGCCAGGTATTGACATGGTTGTACGAGATAAGTGTATAACATGGCCAGGCATTGACATGGTTGTACGAGATAAGTGTATAACATGGCCAGGCATTGACATGGTTGTACGAGATAAGTGTATAACATGGCTAGGTCATGATATGGTTGTACGAGATAAGTGTATAACATGACCAGGCCTTGACATGGTTGTACGAGATAAGTGTATAACATGGCCAGGCATTGACATGGTTGTACGAGATAAGTGTATAACATGGCCAGGTATTGACATGGTTGTACGAGATAAGTGTATAGCATGGCCAGGCCTTGACATGGTTGTGCGAGATAAGTGTATAACATGGCCAGGCATTGACATGGGTGTACGAGATAAGTGTATACCATGGCCAAACCTTGACATGGTTGTACGAGATAAGTGTATACCATGGCTAGGCCATGGCATAGTTGTACGAGATAAGTGTATAACATGGCCAGGCCTTGACATTTATGTACGAGATAAGTTTATGACATGACCAGGCCATGACATAGTTGTACGAGATAAGTGTATAACATGACCAGGCCATGACATGGTTGTACGAGATAAGTGTATAACATGGCCAGGCATTGACATTAATGTACGAGATAAGTGTATGACATGACCAGGCATTGACATAGTTGTACGAGATAAGTGTATAACATGGTCAGGCATTGACATTAATGTACGAGATAAGTGTATGACATGACCAGGCCTTGACATAGTTGTACGAGATAAGTGTATAACATGACCAGGCATTGACATTAATGTACGAGATAAGTGTATGACATGACCAGGCCTTGACATAGTTGTACGAGATAAGTGTATGACATGACCAGGCCTTGACATAGTTGTACGAGATAAGTGTATGACATGACCAGGCCTTGACATGGTTGTACGAGATAAGTGTATGACATGACCAGGCCTTGACATAGTTGTACGAGATAAGTGTATAACATGACCAGGCCATGACATGGTTGTACGATATAAGTGTATAACATGACCGGGCCATGACATGGTTGTACGAGATAAGTGTATGACATGGCCAGGCATTGACATGGTTGTACGAGATAAATGTACAACATGGCCAGGCCTTGACACGGTTGTACGATATAAGTGTATAACATGACCAGGCCATGACATGGTTGTACGATATAAGTGTATAACATGCCAGGCCATTGTACGAGGTATGTGTATAACATGGCCAGGCCTTGACATGGTTGTACGAGATAAGTGTATAATATGGCCAGGCCTTGACATGGTTGTACGAGATAAGTGTATAGCATGGCCAGGCATTGACATGGTTGTACGAGATAAGTGTATAACATGGCCAGGCCATGACATAGTTGTACGAGATAAGTGTATGACATGGCCAGGCATTGACATGGTTGTACGAGATAAATGTACAACATGGCCAGGCCTTGACACGGTTGTACGATATAAGTGTATAACATGACCAGGCCATGACATGGTTGTACGATATAAGTGTATAACATGACCAGGCCATTGTACGAGGTATGTGTATAACATGGCCAGGCCTTGACATGGTTGTACGAGATAAGTGTATAATATGGCCAGGCCTTGACATGGTTGTACGAGATAAGTGTATAGCATGGCCAGGCATTGACATGGTTGTACGAGATAAGTGTATAACATGGCCAGGCCATGACATAGTTGTACGAGATAAGTGTATAACATGACCAGGCCATGACATGGTTGTACGATATAAGTGTATAACATGACAAGGCCTTGACATGGTTGTACGAGATAAGTGTATAACATGATGTATAACATGACCAGGCCATCACATGGTTGCACGAGTAAAAGGTACCCAATGACCCAGTCATGACATACTTGTACGAGACAAGTGTATAACATGGCCCGGTCATGACATGGGTACTGTGTCTAGTGAATGTTTAATTACACCTTACAGGCACATTCAAAGAAGTGAGAACAGAGAGAGAATGAAACCCATCAATCACATGAACTAAAAGAAAAAGAATGACAGACAGACAAAAGGCGGTGATGTGCCATGATAGACAGGCTAATAGAATAATAGATAAGACGTACTGGCGGCGGGCAGACAGACAGACAGACAGACAGACAGACAGACATACAAATTGACCTATAGAAACAATGATAAAAAGACAAAGGGGTAAAGCAAACAATCAAATAAGATAAAACAGTCATATTTAAAAACTAAAACAAATGGCGGATACATCGACAGACAAAAACAGACAAAAAGACGGACAGAGTGACAGACAAACAGGCTTGCAAGACGAGCTGGCATACGGATGTACACACACGCAGACAGACAGATAATAAGACAGACAGCCAATCAGGCAGACAGACAGGCAGACAAGCAGACAGGCAGGAAGACAGACAGACAGTCAGACAGACTATTCAAGAGACAACCAAACAGGTAGGCAGACAGACAGACAATCAGGCAGACAGACAGACAATCAGGCAGACAGGTGACAGGAGGACAAACAGTCAGACAGACTATCCAAAAGACAACTAACAGACAGACACAAACACAGGCAGACAGGCACGCAGATAGGCAGACAGGCAAGCAGAGAGGCAGACAGGAAGGCTAACTGACAGGCAAGCAAACAGGCAAGCAAACAGGCAGACGTGTAGCAGACTTGCGGACAGGTAGGTAGTAGACAGATAGGAGAGAGAGAGAGAGAGAGAGAGAGAGAGAGAGAGAGAGAGAGAGAGAGAGAGAGAGAGAGGGGGGGTGCAGGTTGACAGACCGGCCGTCGGGCATGCAGACAGCAGCAGACTTGCAGTCAGGTAGGCAGAAAGATAAGCTAGCAGGTAGGTAGATAGACCGGAAAGCAGGCAAACATACAGACAAGTGGGTAAGGCAAGAAGATAGACAGACATTAACGCAGGCAGACGGACAAACAAACACTCAGTCAGACAGACCGGCACCCTTGGACACAGACAGATAGATAGACGCCAAGAATACAGGCAGGTTGGAAAAAAACGGTTGACGTATATTTTAAATTACTTGGTTCTCCTGGGCTCCATCCAGTGAAAGTGGTTGTGGAATAATCATGGTTACCGGCATCTCGCCACACCCAGTTGTCCTCCTGCGATTGGTCTGTGGCACCAATCCACAGGCTCGACTCTTTTTCGTCAGTCACATCTGCAAATAGTTGCTACCAAGTCACAACAACAAATTGGTATCAACCACTTCAAGATAAATCCTTCATTCAACTTCCAAGCATCCGTTTGACATAGTTAAGGCGTTGAACTCTGAACGAAGGGTGTCTAAATATTGACTGCTCGTTGTCCCACGATTTTTCTTTATTGCGTTTTAGTTCTACCGGGATGTGGTCTGTTGATAGTGATTAAAAGTAAGAATGCTTCCAATTAGACTATTAATAATATTGAAAAATAGTCTCTGTTTTAGTGAGAATCTGTATGATTTGTGGCTTTTTGGTGAGTGTATTAACACGACCAAAATGAGATAATACATGCAATCAATAAGTTCATATAATACATGTCGGTGTCCTTTGATTTTCAACATTTGCAATACTTTGGTTGTATGTGTGTTAGATACTTAACCGTACTGGTCTATAGTAACTAGGGATGTCATCGGTTAGCCGGATAACCGGATATCGCACGTGTATCAGGATAGCAATTTGCTATCCGGTTAACCGTATAAAATTCATACTACTTTGAAATAGAAATCAAGTTTGGACTTAGCTTAATTTTGATTTCCGACTACATCATTCTGTTGCAAGCTAAATCCCCGTTCACAACAACTTCTCCCTCACCCCTTTTCCGCCTTGATACGGTTACGTAACTCATGCTACTGCGGAAACTGGGACCAGCTGGCAATACCAGGTTATTTTTAATGTAATTACGCGGTAATCCTGAAATATAGCTTTTTTTCTTTTTTTACTAATGCTACCCTTTTACAAACTCTACCCACCCACCCCCCCCCCCCCCCCCCATTGTCTTAGATGACTGCTAACGCTGACATGCTGACATTATATTGAGCAGCAGTCAGCTAATAAGCCCCTCCCAAATGGGGCCCAAGAAAGATAAAAGATACTCAGTTTTACGTTTTGCAAGTTTTTTTTTTTGTTAGTTTTGATTTGTTTTAAATTTCGGATCAATGTGTTGTGTGACAATTACAACGTATGTATAATTTAAATCAGGAAAAAGGGTTATTTGTGGAGTCATTATCAGCTGGTAATGAACTTTGAAAGAAAGGACCTAAGTTTAAAAATGTTATACCTTCCGATTAAATTAGAGTCCAATATTAAAAAATGTGATACCTTAGAAAGCTATAGTATTTATTTTGTTGTCGCGGTAACAATTGACTTTTTGGTGTCCGCGATCTGTAGACTTGGGAATTTAAAATTTCCGAAAGATCCGAAAACTGATATTGCATGGACTATGAGTCATCTACACGAGCCAAATGCAAAGGCATAGGTGACGCAGGTTTAATACGAACATATGTGGAAGAATGATTTGTAGCATTCAAAGTTTAAATGCTGGTATTGGTGAAAATAACGCAGTAAGTATCTCCTTTGAAAATGAAAACCCATTCTCCTCATGGATATACCATAATATGTCTTTTTATGTCTCATTCATGCATACCCCATTTAACGCTAATCCCTTGGCGATTTTACGGCTCCTCTTGTCAAAGCTTAAAGCAAAGAGGAATACATTGACTGTGTGAATTTTGTTATGAGATGTGTATATACTAGACCTTTAACATTACACACAAGCAACAAAAAAACCCAACAAAACCTAGGCTATACATAATGAGGTAAGTTAATGTACACATAAATGCGAACACAGTTTATTTCTCTAAGTATACCATTGTTATTTGACCTCATCCTTTCAATAATTTTGGGTTTAAACACCGGCTCTATCAAGGACCTGCATAACCCTATTACCTCTATGAACCAGGTGTGACGGTCACGTGCTCTATTGCTTGCGAATTGTGTGCGATATTTTTTTCTAGGCTATAAACCAATAAAAAGCATTATAGAAGAGGCTGGGGGTGGGGAGGGGGTATGTTGCTTCTGATAGCGATTGGTTAGATTGTTGACAAGTGTGTTGACAAGAGTGTGTGTTAATTACGCCTCGGAAGGGCGAAAATGATGTGTGTTTCCTTTGTGGGGCGAAAATTCGTATTTGATTTTTCTAAAGATGCCTAGTTTTGAATAGGAAAAGCTCAGCGATTGCTTAATAGATTTAATTGCAGTTTTTGGTGAGTGAAAGAGAAAAGAATAATTCCACCAGAATTCGTAATTTCCCTCTAATTTGATCTTATATAAAGTGTTGTGTATAAAAAAAATCTTGTAAATCAAACAATTTGCAAACAAGACACATTTTTTTTGCCAAGTTTGAATAAATTTAACCTTGTTTGTACATTTAATCGCATAAAAAATGGAATTCTATTTTGTTCTGTTACAAAGTATTCAAATGAACAAAATGGACGCAATATTTAATTTTATTTGCAATTATATTTTGTTTTTTATTACCCTATACTATTTATAATGTTGTTAAGTCTATATCTCATACAGAAAAGGAGAAATTTGATGATAACATTTTTGTAAGAAGTATCTTAAGTAAGACTGTCTCTATTGATCTCCACCAAGCTGTGTTACATGTATGTGCCAGTCACTATAGCGTGTCAAAGATGTACCATATTCAGCTGAGCATATCGTTTTAATACAGTCAATCAGTTAACCATACTATAGAATGTAATCATAATCTGTACAAACATACGGTCAGCTTTCTTTTTCCCGTAGTTTCCATTGAACAGTTAATATCGACAACACTTAATATTAACAATTTTCTGATCCGGCGAATTTTCCCTCGACAATTTTCGACGTTTTTCGTGACTTTCTAAACATCGTTACATTTTTTGTCATAATATAAATAAAACACAAACCAACACCACGAGATGACATTATGCAAACAGACTATAACTTCGATCAATGTTTTTGTTGTTGTTGTTGTTTTCGAACAATCTTCCCGAATTTCACAAAATACGCCCGAAACATGTTTCTGTCCATTCAATTTTACTTTTTTATTTCATGTATTTCATGTATGCATGTAACAGCCAGCAGTTAAAATTACGAAAAAACTGTGTATAGGTTGTCATTTTTCTGGATAGTAGTTTCGACTTAGTAACACGAAATTTATTACTTTTGACGCCATGCGTGCGTGCGTGCGTGCATGCGTGCGTGTGTGTGAGTTGCACTCTGCTGTTTTCGCGACATTTCGTCTTTGATTAACACGCCAATCTTAATGTAACTCAAATACAATGCAGTCAAAATATAGGTATTTATCATTATATTGTGTCGTAAACATATATATACAGCCATCAACTGGATACTATCTGGGTTTTATCCTTTACGGTTTTCTGATAGCATAAATGATATTCGTTGACATCCCTTATAATCACACTGTTCACAAACAACCGGCGAATCTGTGTTTCTAATTTAACTGATTGATAAGTTACAAGTCCACATCTCTACATCTCGCCCATAGGCGCCTTTGTATTTTCAGATGAACTGGTTGCTTAGTTACAAGTCTGCGACTTTACCAATCAACCACAGATGCTCCTGTTATCTAATTTTAACTGGTTGCATTAGCAAAAACTCGTTACCACTTTTTGAACCAGCTGTCCCGTTTTATTGATCTTTTTTTAATATTAACTGAAAAGAAAACCGTGGCCTTTTGATGACGTCTACCAGCTCATTGAAATTATGTTACATTTCACTTACGTCCAACTTCATGATGTAGGTATTGTCGGATGGTGTCTTGTTCCGAATGGCTCTCAATAAATACCAGACGAGCTCCTTGTTCCCCGCATTTCGTCTGTATATTAAGTAGAAAAGGAAGTAATTAGTCTCCAATAAGAAACTCCTCTGTCTTCTTGGCTAATGACCGCGTGGGTTCGAATCCCAATTGCGGCGAAAACTTTATGGATATTTCTTCAAGCTGATTTGCGGTTCGCCGGGGATTCTACCCAGACCCGTGCTTGAGCTTTTCCTCCACCCATAATAGCGAGTGGTCACTGTAATGACCATAACATTGTCGATGGGATACATCTCAATGCTGGAAATGGAAATGGCCATACTGACAACTACAAACATGGGATTTAAAGGTACAATGAAACACATAAATAGTTTAAGTGTGTGTTAATGGTAAAAATAAATATT
Organism: Sinonovacula constricta; assembly: GCA_007844125.1. Classification (NCBI taxonomy): domain Eukaryota; kingdom Metazoa; phylum Mollusca; class Bivalvia; order Cardiida; family Solecurtidae; genus Sinonovacula; species Sinonovacula constricta. Next base: position 16,820,465 of record CM017555.1, on the reverse strand, counting down.
TATTGCGATCTAGTGTTTAATCTTGAAAACAATCTTTATCATTGTGTGCAAATCGGTTAGACAGAAGACTATTTGTGCATGCACAACGTAATAAGGCAAAATGCATGAAAACGGATATGATTCGGTAAATAGTGATAGCACAGCATACTTGCAGTATCACAAACATCGGAAGAACAGCGGTTGATTTTATTTATAATTTTGCTAAATAAATAACAGAGAAAATCTATGAAGCTCGCGTAACAATGTTATAAAAGCACAAAGGAAAGGCATGTATATCAATATGATTAAAGCGACTTGGTCACAGTTTGGCGGTGGTACAAACCATAGAGAGCCACACGATCCGCACCTAAAATATTGTTTAAATAATGCGGCACTTTGGCTAAGGTGTATACATGATGTATATTTCCGTGTGCGCAGTTCAGAATTTGCTGAGATATGATGACATTATAACAGCTTGACATTTTTTAAAACCGTCGCGACGGTTTTGAGTCTAACAACCTTAAGACTTCAAATCCTTTGAAGGACTGCTTGCAGGCATGTTTTGTGATAAAATATGTAATATGTTTTTGAATGTATTATTCATTGAGGTTCAACAAAGCTTTTTACACTTTACACTTTACACTTTACACTTTACACTTTACACACACACACACACACACACACACACACACACACACGCACGCACGCACGCACGCACGCACGCACGCACGCACGCACGCACGCACGCACGCACGCACGCACGCACGCACGCACGCACGCACGCACGCACGCACGCACGCACGCACGCACGCACGCACGCACGCACGCACGCACGCACGCACGCACGCACACACACACACACACACACACACACACACACACACACACACACACACACACACACACACACACACACACACACACACACACACACACACTTTAAAGCAGGCCATGTCTAACAGAGCATCTCAAATTGAAGAATACATATAAGGCTATAATAAAATATAAATGATACTAAAATACAGAAGCGTAATGGGTGTGTGTCTTGATTTTAACAGTGATGGTACTTGAACCATGAGATAAAAGTCTTGGTCTGGGTTTGAACCAGAGACCGATCTCCTTCCTAAACACACCTTTCTAAATGGAGAGAAAGTATAGACATATTTACGTTAGCTTGGTGCCATGTCAGATGGTCGTGTAGGTTAAACAGGTAACACGTGTCACCCATTGACACCCAACCTCGCTCACAGTGATATGGTCTGAAACATAGATTTATGAATAGTCTAATCAATTCAGTGAACATTATCTTAATTTATTATTTTAACTGTTATTTATATGGTGGCGAAAATATCCCTCCATAACAAAAGACTTACCAACATTATTTTGCAGCTTATTGTCTGAAACATATATTAACAAAAAACAGCCTTTCAACGTGATACATGTAAAACCCCATGATAATGCAACGTGATGACCTACATATTATACAACAATTTTAAGTCTGAAAAGAATAATTAGTGTATTTTCAAGCTATTGTAGAATAAAAGTTGACAGCATGATGCCAATGTGAAAGTCGTAATTTACTAAATTGCGGAATAGTACTTGGATTCCATTGGGTAACATTGTTTGGTATAGTTACCGGATACCATATGTAATACAATTGTTGAAAGAAACATACAGCAAGGTTGTAATCATCGTGGAAATATACGTTTACTTATACTGCTGTACTTCATGGTGGCCATTGGGGTATTACGCTTTTATAAGCTCGTTTTCAGCAAGCAGTTTACATCGGTCCAATATCGGACCAACATGGTTTTGTACATCGGACGAAGTTATGATCTGAATATTGGGCCGATATAGGACCAATGTCAATTTGCCTATGTCGCTTGAATATCTTTCCAATATACCGTTATGCGTGCCATCAATAGAACTTCACGTTTGGAAGACAAATAGCCAGGTGGAAATAAATTGGTGCTATGGTGTGAAACTTTGGCAATGGCAACAAGCATGACTAACATCTAACTAACATCTTTGACATGGTTATCAATTTTACACACACCAAGTCATATGATAACAGTAACAAGGATGCAAATGAAGAATAAAAACGCAAATATGAATATTAAATTTTAATTAAAATGGCTAAAGTGACATTGCATAAACACAATCGGGGCATTATATCAAAGAAAATCACATTATAAGATTAAAATAAAACAAATGCACGATGAACTCCTACACTATAGTGATACATTGGAAAATTAAACGTTACTGTATAAGGTATGTATCCTAACTAATTGATTAACACAAAAAGCAACAACAAAAGAATGCAAGGATACGATTTAATCAACTTAATAAAATTGAACCTAAACTTAAATGTCAAAATAATACTTATAATAGTATAAAATAATACTGCAGTTGCCACACAGCAGCATAACAGCAGTTGGTATATTGCAATAAATCAATGACACGTAGTTATAGAACAATATTACAACAACACAGAAGAATACAAAATATATTAAAGTTGGCAAAATATTCGACTATGTAAAAGGTTGGACCTAGCTGCAAGATTAGAGATATAATGTATCTGGGTGGCGTGTTTCTGCGTATACACTTTCCTTGGAATAATCACAGGGTTTACACACATTCCATGGATTTATCAATCACATCACTTTATCTAACACTGATAAGCATTTTCCTGGAACTGCTTCCTCTTCTGGGTTAGGACAGGTCTTGACCTGAGATTTTCTCCGCATTCTGAAATTTTAAAAATACTGTGTTAGTTTCATGAAACATTTTTTTTAATAAACAGTGCATTATTATTATGATCATGTTTGTAAAATTGTTATAATTGTTCTTTATTTATAAAATTACAGCCTTTTGATTTTAAATTAACCAATTTTACGTAACGTGAAATCTAAAACAGCGATTAGGGTAGATCTATATTTTCCATTGGTGTCTAATTAAATAAAGACTAAAAGATAGAATACAAATTTAAATGTACCGGTAACTGGCCAGAAAGGAAAGAAAGAATAAGGAAAAGAAAGGAAAGTAAAAGACAGACAGAAATAGACAATGAGCATACAATTCTTTGTTCAGCAATTCATTATTTACCCTTTTCAAAATGTAACATTCAGTACAGAAAACTGTTTTAAAAGACATAGAAAGTAAGTAAATAAAAAAACAACAACACAATTATGACACTCAGCTTAACCTTACCTTTTTTTGACCTAAAGACAATCACGCTGTTGTCCACAAATAACTGATCTGGTGTAAGATCCCCTGACATCCTTTCTCTCTTCTGGCAATCTTTCACACACATCAATAAGTTCTACTTTAATCACCTGAATGTAAATTTTTTTTCTTACATTGTGATTTTGAATTTGAATTAAGAGTGCAACCACAACGAATATTCAATATTTGATAATTTAAATTACTTTCCTTGGAAGTGTTACATCATGGTCAAATTTGGATATCAACCCGATATTGGACCGACATATAGAAATAATTTTACTTTTATAGGGTTTAATGCATGTTTATTTTCACAATTGGGCTAATAGTCGACAAAATATGTATACGATATGATTATATTTAAACATAGAATTATTAAACAGTTGACTTAATGTTTATGTATATACAATTACCGATAATGGCTGTATATTGGACCAATATAGAAAACTGATCTAGGTCTGATATACACATGCTTGCTGTGCAGTGGTCAAATGAAAATGCGCGTTACATCGACGCTATTCTTCAACCTAACTTAAAAATCACGTTAGCAATGTCAAGATAGTCTCTGTAATATGCGACGCCTGTTGTTTACACATTTTATTGGCTGAATTTCCGTGCCATTTTGGACACGGAGCCAATCAAAAACGTCATGCATATATTCACGAGAACGAGGATTTTCTGGCCTAGTAAAGCTCGGTATATGTATGTAGGGATAACGGAATATTTTCCGAAGGTTCCGACGATGAGTTGTAACCTGTCATTAAAGAAATCACAGCAAGGACAATGCGATAAGCATAATTATAAACATACGGAGCCCGTTCGCAGATGAACCCCAAATGGTCTCCGCAGTCTCTGGCGTGCCATTGGTCATGTTGGTGATGGCGGCTAGTAGCAACACAGTGCCTGTTATGCTTGTCTGGATTCATAAAATTCAACTTATTAACTGATTAATCTGTAAATACAAATAAAAATGTATGTCAAAGTAAAAGTATGAAAATGCGGCAACATTTGTAATCAACGATAATTAATTAACAAAGAAGTTACGACATGAAGTCGGTAATTAGAATATAACGCTACTACTTGTTAAACTAAATCTGATTCAATTCTGATATTTACCAAAGTAATGACCAAAACTTCAATGCAAGAAAGCATTTGTTTATAGAAAACATAGCGCCATCCGGAACGATTGCATAGAAACGGCTCGAGCATGTGAGGCGAGAATGACAGGAAAGACCGGCTGCATTAAACGTGTCCACGCCCATGATGTCATCAAAACAACATATTTTTGAGTTATCTCAATTGAAAGTGAAGGGAAACTTATATAACAAAATTTAATTGAAATCTGAAATTATATAGGAGGAAATGATATTATTGACTACATTATTTCTTTCGCTTATTCTTCTTCTTGCAAAAAAGTCGCAATTCTTTACATATTATTATATTGTATTATATATAATAATATTATCATGGCACCAGGTACATCTCATCTCGAGAAAGAAATTATCCGATGGGTTTCGATGTCCTTATGTCTGAATACACATGTAATCTGTCACAGAAAAATCAGTTTTTGTCGGTATTTACTCGCAAATACTACCATGGTTTAATTTGACTTAACCGCTTGTTTTCTTTTAGATAGGGTCATTAAAACATTGACATTTCTTGGTTTGCATTAACATTTAGCTTAAAATCCATTGAAATATTTATAGACACATAAACATGATAGTTTAATAAATGGCATCTTTGTGAATGGTGAATGATTTGGGCATGAACTGGAGAACTGACAGTGCCGGTAAGTTGTTTTTATTTTCCCTATGGTAAATTTAAATTGTTAAATATTTTATTTTAATGTTGCTGAGGAACAAGACGTTCAAGGAGACATCCCAGAGATTACTAGAGGAAGCTGGTGTCGACCGAGACCTTGTAGTATGGCTTTCATAAGATGCTTCTCCTCAAGGAAGATAAGCTAATATTTCAAAATTATGTCCGCTTTCTGTTTTTCAAGTATAAAAACAGGGTTTTTTTTTCGTCAGAAATATGATATGTGTATAATATAATATTTATCGTCTTTTAACCATTTCCTTTATAGATACACCTTTCTACCCCATCCTTCACACACTGTGTCCTTCCTGCAACATCAATGTTAGCCAAGATCCAAAATGACAAGAACTTGCCAGATATGAGTCTATACTATCTTCAACGGTTCAGTCCTGTTAACATTACCAAAAAGTACCTGTGAAAACTTATACCAAAAGAAAAAATATGATTGTTGGAATGGTGTAACAGTAAGAAAAATTTAAAATATGATGGAAATGGTAAATGTACCCTATGTAACATTTTGTAAAAGCTCATAAAAGATAATGACTGGGGCGACATAGAAGTCGAAGTATATAATGATGACATTTTTCTTCTACATGTGGCCTATCTGCACCAACGAAAACTGCTAAATATTATTATCTGAATGAGATTTTTTTACATTCACTGAATGACATATATTCTCTATTGGCAGCTGACCAAATTCCTTTGTTCTCAGCATTATACAGAAAATAGTGGTAAAATATTTCCAAAAAAGAATAAGCCATCATAATTGAATTTTTGAAATACATAAATTGATAGATCTTCCTGGTACCACATTGTGGCAACCAGAACCAGAAGTTTGAAGATAACAGAATTAGGTCTTTGGTTGGTTTTAGGTTTTAGACGGACACCGCACCGACACGTGTTAGATCATTATGGTGAAGTCTAGCTTTTATTGATGGAGAAAGATGTCTAGGTACAATTGTCTAGGTAGAACCACCGACGCACTGCAGGTCAGCTAGAAAACTTCCCTACATTAAACTGTTTGCCAAGAGTTAGATTTGAACTACGTGTTGAGGTGCTGAGGGGTTGTATGTCATCAACTCTAACCACTCGGTGAGGCGCTCCCTATACCTCCGGAATGTGTAATATGTGTTTGTGTGTCACACAGATATGGACTTGACTAGAGATGGATCAACACTAACAGATGCAAACTAAACCTGACAGACAAATTACCACACCACAAGAAGTGGTATGTCATATGGTACAGCTTGACTGAATAGGGGATCGACAGTTTGAGATGTAAGTATTAGGTTATTTTTTGTCATATTATGCTTTGTTTTAAAAATAATAATTTACACACGGGCTGTACCAGCATAAACTGGAAATAATTGCATGTACCATGTTCTTCAAGAGAATGATGACATTTAGTGCTGTCCACTGTCTTAATCCAGGAGTTGGGTTTAAACCCCGGTCGGGTCATATAACTTCCATGATTGATAATGAACTGCAAATATTTTTTAGCCATTTACATCACCTGCTGAAGATGTTGAGAATGGTCAGTTACCTTCATGTCTAATCCATATTTTGTTTTAAATCCACATGTTTGTCCGAAAATAATCTTTGTGAATTTAATTTATGCTATTTTTAGGTATGCAGAGGTTATATCTTTTAATAAATTGATATATCTCTGAAGCATTTGTAATTTTTTCCCTGATTTTTAGACAGTATATGTACAATGTACTTTTGTCGATCTTTAGTGATATATTTAATAAACTTCGAAAATGTCTCGATTTTTGTTTTATTTAGGAGATTATCCATTTCAGAAGAGATTGTCCGGAAGGGTCTACGTATAAAATGACAATTTCTGTCATAATTTATGGTAAACCTGTCTACAAACTTGTGACTGTTTTTGTTAAACAATGTAGATTAGGCATGTAATTAGTTTTAAATAATGGATTTTAAAAGGTGCTCGTTAGGGGTCCAATACCTTAAGCATTAGGAGAACAAGCATAAAAACCAAGTACTACAAATAAATACTTCTGGCATTTAGAGAGTATTCAGAGGAGACTATACATAATATATGTCATTGTAAATGCTTTTGCTCACCCGGTGGTCCGAGCTCAGAGTTTATGTAGCTAAACACGTGGGTCCCCGAATCTTGCCACAAATAGTTGCCCGCACTATTTTCATCATTGGCTCCAATCCATACAAAGTCATGTGTATTGACGTGCGCTGTTAAAAGTAGCTTGAAATGTACATTTATACACACGAACAACATTTTTATTTAATGAAAACAAAAGTGAAAAAATTAAGTCATGAGTAGAATATGTTAACAAATATAAACATGTTATATAGAGTTATATGTCTACTCAATGTTATACGTTATTGATTTAAAAACAAGCTATATTTGTTATAAAAATATTTCGAAATAGAGAAAAAGAAATAAAGAAGACAAAGAGCTAAGGTGGACTTTAGAAATAAAATAAAAAGTAGAATAGAAGATAAGACAAAACAGATCTAACAGAAATCTAAGTGAAACAAAGATTACTGGTTTTCTCTTTTGGATTTTCTCAACGAACCAACTTCTAAAATAAATTATATTTTATACTTGTTGACAGCGCTGGTACTGGTACACAGGACCCTAAACAAACTGTGTCTGGCCTTCGTGAAGACAGTCAGTGTGCACTAGATCATCCCCATTACAAGAGAAGATGTGAACACATAGCATCAGTGACGAGGTGTGAACACATAGCATCAGTAACGAGGTGTGAACACATAGCATCAATAGCGAGATGGGAACACATAGAACCAGTAACGAGGTGTGAACACATAGCATCAGTAACGAGGGGTGAACACATAGCATCAATAACGAGGGGTGAACACATAGCATCAGTAACGAGATGTGAACACATACCATCAGTAACGAGATGTGAACACATAGAATCAGTAACGAGGTGTGAACACATAGCATCAGCAACGAGGCGTGAACACATAGCATCTGTAACCAGGTGTGAACACATAGCATCAGTAGCGAGATGTGAACACATAGCATCAGTAACGAGGGGTGAACACATAGCATCAGTAGCGAGATGTGAACACATAGCATCAGTAACATGATGTGAACACACAGAATCAGTAACGAGGTATGAACACATAGCATCAGTAACGAGGTGTGATCACATAGCATCAGTAACGAGGTGTGAACACATAGCATCAGTAACGAGGTATGAACGCGTAGCATCAGTAACGAGGTGTGAACACATAGCATCAGTAACGAGGTGTGAACACATAGCACCAGTAACGAGGTGTAAACACATAGCACCAGTGATGTGGTACGTTGACCGGTGTATTGTTAATCTTCCGATAAGTATATATGTCTCGTTCCAATAAGCGCATTAGTGTTGTTACAATAAGTAAATAAGTGCTGTCCCGATAGATACATTAGTGTTGTTTCATTGGGTATTTTAGTGTTGTTTCAATAAGTATATTTGTGTTATTCCAATAAGTACATGTATATTAGTTTGTTAGTATTGTTGAGTAAACTGAATATATTTTCAGAAATATATAACGATAATTAAAATTTAAACAACCTTACTTTCGTGATTCGAAAATTGCACATGTTGATGTACAAAGTTCTGCTCTTCCGGGGACCCAATGGCCACCAGTTGTGAGTGTTGGCCGCTACAGAATGTCTACAAGAGAGTAAAAAAACCGAATACATGTTGTGCAAAGGTTGGCCATATACCTTTTACAGTTGTGAATAGCTCGTACTAATTCTTGTTGTTATATAACACGTACATGTTTCGGTTAGCACATGTATTGATATACTTAGTAGAAAAGGTGTAGCTTGTGATTAATCAAGTCGCAGCTGGTTTATTTGGATCTATACTTTTTCACCCGGACATTGGACATTTAACCCTTAGTCATATAAACTATTGAATTGACGGTATCTTTTGCCAAAATTCGATTATCTAAGTAAATTTTCGAATGATGGCTATTTCAGAGGTTTAACAAGAAAATTGCATGCATTATTGTCCTTTGATTTATATACCGAACTGTCAAGATTATATATAATAATATCGACCTCCTTTTTTAAACTTTATTTCCTTTTGTGCTAATATACAAATACGGACATTCACATTTACATATAGTAAACAATCTTGTTTAAGACTAAACAAAAATGTAAGAGAAAAAGCAACACAACAAAAAATTGTTTTAGTATAAAAAAGTACTATACAAAAAAAAAATACAAAAATACCGAAAACAGAACCAGGTAAACACATACAGAAATAAAATCGATCAATGGAGTTGTATGCTGTTTATGGTGGGTATATGATATTAGGTAATAGCTTATCGAGATTATTGTACTTGTTATTTATGATATCAGGTAGTAGCTTATCGACATTATTGTACTCGTTATTTACAGAATTGGATTATGTTTCAAACGGATTCCATTGCCCCTGTATTTCATTAATGTTTTCTTTTGCGTAGTTTTCATCCATCATGAAACGGTCATAGATATATTTTTAAATGCGTTTATACTTGGTGGATACTTCTGATCTCTGTCTATAAATATTAAATATCTTGCCACAATATCTAATGTATTCAAAATGCTACCGTAACAGTTATTTCCGAATATTATGTATTGTTGAATTATGTTTCGTTAAATTATGTTTCGTTAAATTTATTTGTAACAGTTGTCCAGTGAGTATTAATTCTTATAGTAAATTCCATCCCAAAGATTTTTTGGTCATTTTCCCTAGAATTCAATTCGTTCTCATTCTATGGCATATTCTTGTCTGAAACCATTGTAGTTTTTAATCTTTCGTGTTATTGAATGGTTTTTTCTATATCCTTTAATAAAGGTTTCCTGAATTTTCAAATTTTATGATATTTCCAGGTCCTTGTAGTATTTTTCCAAAAGAGAATATTTTTGTTATAATGTATCATAAAAATGTCCGCACCCTTTGTCTGATTGTGTAAGTACTTGATTAGGTTTTGGTAGAACTGCCCCCTTAGCTTTGACTATAAAAACTATACTATTCGTTTTTTCACATATTTCTTAAATGATAGTATTATCCAAACAAATTTAAAAAAATGACTAATTTTTCCGCACATATTTACAAATTTTATATATGTTAGGAACGAACCATTATCTTGTAACATATCATTCATATATGTATATTCCTTCATCGTTTTATAACTAGTGTTTTCTCGCCGACCTTCATTTCTTGTTTTAAATTCGGATTTTGTATCCGTGTTTATATTTAAGCAAAATATGTAGTAAGACGTTAAACATCTTTCCAAAAAGGGAAATAGTGCTTATATTTGATTTTTTTAAATTCTGGGCCCAGTTTTGGTGGGGTTATAAAACATAAATTTCTGACTTTTCTTATCTTAGCGGAATTGTCCAACGCATCCTACAAATTTGGTTATTGCTTATAACTTAAATGTCAATAAATACAGTTTCGTAAAAAGATGGGTACCTTTGCTTCCTGCCAGGTCATAAAGTCCCTGGTATCAGTTTTGAAGAGATAGCACGAGGATTTGAACTTCACCCAGCCGTGTGCACAGTCTGAATGAAATATAGACTTCTCGATTAATTGAACGATTATCTGAAGACCAGGTACATTCTGTATATGTACGTCATATATTATAATACTTGGCAGTTAAACGACAGGACGGGTGCGCTTATAGAAATACACTTCACACAAGGATTTCAGCCTGGTATGGGAGGATTCTGTCGTTTCAATGTTGATACCAGTCTGTTCAGACACTCAGGCACAGTGCTTAGAAACAAAGAATATTTATAGACGTCCGCAGTGGTGTGAATTATTTTAAAGCTCAATGAATTTCTAAGTTCATAGTTGATGACACTGCTGTTTGAGACGAAATCACATCGAGTAACGGCCCTTATTTTACGTTTGTTAATAATAGGAATAAGTTATTCATTCAAGGGAATGGCCGGCACTAGTCCCTTAGTGGTTTCGTGTAGGAATATTAGGCTTAGCTTTTCCCTTTCATCTTAAAGAGTAAGAATGTCTAGGTCCTTTAATATTTTAGTGACTGCTCCTTCGTTCTGCTCTTGTAATATTTTAAGATGAAACGAGTGCTACGCTTTTTGATCCTTTCTTTTTTATGCATATCTGATTTGGTATATGGGTCCCATATGATAGCTCCATGTTCCAGGGTAAACCTGACAAGGGAAATACCAGTACTTGTACGATAAATTAGTGAACAGTAGCGTAAGTTTCTTCTCAGGAGGCCCTGAGGTTGGGCTGCTCTATTGCAAATATTATTAATGTGGTTGGTACAGTTTAAGTCTTGAGATATCGTAGGGTCTAGATAGGTGTTTTTGTCTATGGATTTAAATCTATATCCGCTGAGAATATAGAAATGAGAAACTTTGTACAAGGTAGGTAGCAGTTTTTCTCTTTAAATTTCACGCCCCCTTTTTATTTGCACACCTTTCCAAGTCGCATAAATCCTTTTGAAGAATGATATTTTCCTAATTAGATTTAATTTGACGATAAAAATGCAATCGTCTGCAAAAGGTCTAACATTTGAGCTAACTGACCATTAAGATGGCTCCTTAGTGGCTCACCATCTAAAGTGACAGACATGTGTCGATTGCATAGAAATGGTTTAGTTCTGGCAAGTGCATGGCCTCGTATACCGTAACTTCTAGGTTTGTTTAATAGTCCCTTGTGTCGTACGGTATCAAAAGCTTTGGAAAAGTCCAGGATAATAAAATTGATTGATTTTTATCGAATTTATTGCTGAGATAATAAATAGTGACTTCTTGTTTTGTATCAAAATACTGGCCTGAATGTAATTCATGGTTAAGGTGTGTAAGTACATAATGATGTTGAAGAAACGGGTGTTTTAGTCAAGTATTTTAACTGGTTAAACAATAACAGTAAAGGACTGCGCGTACATTAAACTTTATTTACCAGTGCTAAAATGCTTCAATTTGTGGTGACTTTTGGTACTAATAAACTTTTGTGTAATAGTTGCATTACATGTTTATAATAATTTAAAAATCCATCTTAACAAATAAAATAATAGACTACATTGATAAAGAATATAATATGACATCTTGAAGAAATATAAAAATCCATCCTGATAAATAATACAAGAGGCTATCATGTAAAAAATTGTTACAGCCCATCTTGACAAGGTAAATAATAAGCCATCTTGATAAATAATATAATAGGCTATCGTGATAAATAATATTAATAGACCTACTTGATAATTAATTTAATGTGCCATATTGATAGATTATATATTACCGTTTTGATAAATAAAATTCCATCTTGCTAAATTATATAAAAGGCCATCTTGACAAATGATGGAACATATAGGTTCTTCCGACACTTACCCGTGGGACTGTGGGTAGGTTTCAGCGTTGTCGGCGACGACGTCGTTGGTTTTGTCGTTGTGTGAATGTTATGATGACGAGTTGTTGGTATTGTTGTTGGCACTTTCGTTGTGTGGTGATTATGTGTTGTTGGAGTTGATTTGGTTGTAGAAGCCGACGTTGTTGTCGTTATAACTTGAAGTATACAACATAATGACTGATAGGTTGTGTTTAAACGAATTATAAAGTCTTCGAAAAAAATAGTAATATGTTACAGCAAACACCTATTGGATAATACCGCGTAAGCAGCTTAGTACTTTTCATAGACAAAACATCAAAACATTCAATATCTGTAATTGTATTGTTTTAACTTTTATTAAGAAATATATCGCAGCGCCAATAGCATGATCACTATAGTGACATCTAGCTATTTTGATCGAAAAGATCCTAGACTAATTTCTGTATATGACCCCACCCCCACCCCGATATACCAAATGACAGCTGGAAGACAGTCCCACATTAAATCCTTCGTCCATCCCGGGACTTGAACTGACGCGTGTGAGGTCGAGGAATCAGAGGAGTTATAATGTTTGCGAACCTACCCCTCGATCACGGTCGCACACTTTCATTTTGTACTAATTTTGAGTGTGTTAATATGTCGCAAAAATATGGGAAACGGGGATGAAAACAATAAGACACTGTACCTAGATCAGAAGGTAAGGGGTCGCCCAGGCATGACTGGATCTGGGCAAGACCGTCGTTATGAACATAACCAATCTACAACATGACGCACATTCATGAACGAAAACGTGTAATGAACTATTTACAAGTATATTTTATATTTAAAAAAGGTCCGTAAATTAACTTCTGTATATCGGGAAATAAAGCACGACACAATCCTTTTATGATTGTAAAGTACATTTGTCAACTTCTATATATCAATATGCACGTACTCGGCACAATTTGCACAAGTCACACGGACTTGTAACTCTTATAACTGGATTTTGTTTGCTTCAAAAAGTAGTAATGATTGAAGTGCATGTCTGTCTTGGGTTTGCAATAAAACAATATCAATCATCATATCAGCAAGAATGCTCATCAGTACTAATGTACTGGCGAGTATACAATAAATACAATAAGCACAACTTACTTTCCCTTTGAACTGCACAGTCAGAAAGTTTGGGTTCAGAGCTAATCCTTGGTATAGCGGCTTGCAGTCCAGCATCCGGAGAACACCGAATGATACCGAGGTCAAGGTCGGAGCCTGATGCACATAAGCCTCATGGGCATAGTAACACAAGCAGACGTACTCCGAGGTGGCTGACCGGAAGTGAAATATTAGCACAAGCAACAGCAACTTCCGGGCGCTGGTGTTCGGAAAGGTTGGACCCATGCCGGTTTTACGAGCAAGTTAATAGCTATATCCAGCGTTGATACAAGCAATTGTCTACATGTGTAACTCTAGCAGGCGTCAGTCTATAGGTCTGCTTATCATAAAGAACTAGGCACTTGAATGAGGGCATTGTGCTGGAATATGTATAGAATACTTAGATAAGATTTCGTATTACTTTGCACATGTGGCTTTATAACCATCCAATTCATGCCAAGATTGCTATGAATTGGATCAAGAAAGTTTGTCCCCGATCTATTTGCATGTCGTTGTGCTTTTAGCTTCACTCAGATTCGACAGCACCAACCCTATCAATGTCGTAATCAAATAAAAAGAACAATCGAACTAACGTTGTTGTAAGTATGTAAGTTAGTTTGTGTAAATTTGAATGGATTTGATCAATTTTAAGTGGATTTGAGTAAAATTGTCCGAATAAGAGAAAATGTGAGTGGTTTTGGATAAATTATGATGGAACTAGCCACTTAAAATTCAGCTACGAAATACATAAATCTATTTGGCAACCTTAGTTTGAGTGCTTTTAATAGGGTTACAGCATTTCAAATTGTTGCTAATTGATTTAAAAGGCAGAAATTTGGCATTTTCTGTAGTTGACTTGCGTATATTTAAGTTTAGTGTATCTTACTTATATGTGGTCTGTCTATAAGTTTGGATAATAATACAAACGTCAAAAACAGAAATTCGCAGTTGTTTGGCGAAATATTGTTTAAAAACAACAAACGACGTAGCCGGGGTTAACAGTACATATACAAATATATATAGATGACAACAAGAAGGAAAGCAGGCTAACATATATTCTTGTTTCAACATATTTATCACGTTCTTGTATGCAAGTGAAAGGGAATTGTACTGAGGCACGGGGTTACTGTTTCAGGCTCATAATGGCGCCAAGCCAGCTGTTAAACATCGTGTTGTCCTCGAGTGAACTCGTTGTTAAATTGCCAAACAAGGGAAAGTGAGGGAAGGTCACTTGGAGCAGATAAACCAGTCATATTGTATACATCTGCATAAAACCGCTTTCTTACACTGTCGTTTTCAATCGGAGTCCCTAGGGTAATTCCGACAATCATCCCGCGAATGTATATGGTGCAATGATACTTACTGAAATAACGATCGTTTTGTTCGCCGGAAGTCGAAAAAAAATATGCCTAAAATATAGGTCGCACAAAACAGAAACAATGCCATCGTTTGACAGCTGCGTGTTTGCTAGATGATTTAAGCCGACACAAATTGAAGTTTTACAAGCATCGTACTATAGTGAGCTGTCACCTGATCAGCCATCTTTGTTTTGACGTCTGTCTAAAAAGTAGTCCCATTTAGGCAGTCAGTCATATAGTGTTACATAACCATCGTACATGACCTGCTAGTCAGTCCTGCCGGTGTTTATGAAGTTGCTATTCTGTTGGGTCTCCAGCCTGCCACTGGTACAGACCAGCTACAGCTGCCTGTGTTACTACGACACCAATACGACCGTGTTCAAGTCCCCGTTCAAGCTCTCATCCCCGCAATCGGGACCCCTCGGCGATTTCTTCGGAAATAGACCTCGGGAATCATATGCAGAGAAAGTAGTCCGTCCCTGATTGTGACCTCGCGTGATCACTATGAACAATGAAATACGAAATTCTAAATACACACTGAAGAACAGGTAAGCATGAGATTTTCATTGTTTGGTTGTGTGTTTGAATGGATTTAGGTTTTTCTACATGGTATCGAAGGTCGCCATATTTATACAAACGCGCTTAGGTAGCCGAATTACAACCGACCATATCACTGAATCTATAAATAGATGGTTGTATCACTACTATGGTTTACGAGGTTATTTTCCGAAAGTTACGGAAATGGCCGAGTTGTTACGATTGTCATCCCCGCTGAGCTTGATGCATCTGTGTGAGTAAACTCATCATCATCATCATCATCATCATCATTATCATCATTATCATCATCTTCATCATCATCATTATCATCATCATCATCATCATCATCATAATAATAATAATATTCATTCATATGACACCGGATAACTTGAAGACTTCAAATGGCACGGTATAAACATCAACATAATATCTTTAAATTTTCGTCATCGTCATGTTTAAAACTACTATTTGCAGTCATTATGTCGTTATCATTTCAAGCCAAAGCAACCTTCGCATTTCAAAAAAATAAATATTATAATATTAAAATAGTTCAGAGGGTTGACAATGAATCTTTGCAAAACTACAAGGAAAACGGATATAAGTATTATCTGCAATATAACAAAATAATTACATATTGCATAAAAAGGACCTTTAGAAGTATTATTACAAAATCATAATTCTAAATCCTGAATGCAATTACTAACTCGGTAATTTACAGTGGTAAATGTGTCGCATAAACTGTATGTTAACAAAGGCGTACAAAGAATGCTCATAACATATTACTGAAGACAATCCAGATTGATGTATGCAGCACAAACATGCAGTTACATACAACAAAAACCTTTGTGTGGGTCTTTTATATACAACAAAATCATTACTTTGAGCAGGATAATGTTAGTGTTTCTGTTAAAAAATTAAATGTTATGTTCTGCAGATAGGAGAAAGGAAAATAAAGTCCTATCTTCACTTCATAACTACAACACTTCACCTAAAATATCGTCAATAAATCTGTATGGGGCTGAAGGGTGAGCCTGTCTATGTCAGTCAGGAGCTTTTATGTAATTCGATTAAAAGTAACAAGATCATATGACTGGATATTTACAGGGAACTAGTCCGGCAGCTGAATATGGTTACCGCCCCCGCCCCCTCCCCCCCCCCCACACACACACACCTCCGTCCTAGACATTTTTTTCATGGGTACTAAAATGTTCGTTAGGGTGTCTAGAAATAGAATCTCAGATGTACTCAAAAGTTAACTCATTTAGGTTATACGAAAACTAATAATTGCCATGGCAACCATCATAAAATTTTGATAGGAGGTTTTGTTCAGAAAAACGCTTACTGGTGCTCAATAAAAGGTTATTGCATGGCCATTATGGTTATATGTCAATTATACAAATTAGCACTTATGAATATTCAATTTTTTTGAGAATCTAAAAATAGACTTTATTTTTTGAAAAGTAGATTTTTTTCATTTAAAAGCAATTTCAAACTCGACATTTTTTTAAAAATAATATACATACCACTACTTGTCTAACACATGTTGATCTAAGTTCCATATGGTGTGGTTCATGTTGTAATTTCTTTTTTAATTTTGCTCATTCAATATTAATGCCTAATTGGTTAGAAGTCGGCTAATAATTAGTCATAACGTTGAAGAGTAATTTATAACGTTCCTAAAGTGGCGGCTATCTATAATCTTAGATTTAAAATTATTAATCATGTAAATAAGCCAACATGACATATTCATGCATATTAAATTGGAATCTAACGATAGATGTTAGTTTTTATATAAATTGGTATATATTTTAATTTTTGCATGATTTTTTACATTAATTTAGTCTGAGTTTTCCGCATTAATTTTTAACACACGTATTTGTTTAAAGCCTCCTGATAACTTTTCATAACATGGAAAAGAACAGTTACTGACCTGTCCTTTGGTTAGGCTATCATTAATCTAAGATTTAAAAATAAGTATGCATAAAGTACTCATGAATATTCAAAACCCTTAATTGTGAGCTTACACTGTGCACTTTAACACTAAATAAATTTTCGGTCATTAATACATTTGAATAATTTTTTTCTTACTTTTTTATACTTTTACATAGGATCTCAAGCATTTAACCAAAATCTTTCTGCATGAAAGTTTCTAGTAATTGTTCTATTAGAGATTTTATGCTTCACCTTCAAATCCTTATAAAGTAGGTAATAATAATTTATTGAGATGAAATAGGGTTAAACGCTTAAAATTGTTTTTGTTAAGTGAATTAATTTTTTCTCCAATTTTCTTAATGAAAGAAGTACATCATTTTCTTGACTTTATAATTAAAGTTAAGATTTTGGAAACTGCTAAATCTTTTATAAGTTTTATCAATTCCGATCATTTTCAAGTTCACTTTATAATGCCATTTGATATTGTATTATTCACTTTTTAGACATTTATTGCCATTCGTTTTCTGTGCAAGGTCTTTTTTATTTCGTATTTTTTTACAATCCAATTGCATTGCGCCAGTATGGAAATAAACGTACAACAAATTAAAATCGTACGGAACAATGCTGTAATTGACCACGAGGTCAAAACCCAAAACAATAGCCAACTGAACAAGGGAGATAACCTTATTGTAACACTTATCTACTTCTGTACATACAACCAATACAATGGCGCTATCCTTCTTTCTAAAATAAAAGCTACCCTGAAGTAGTACCTGAGGTATTAAGGGGGATCTCTAGTGCGTCTTGGACGAGAACTGCCTATTATCTCTAGAGGTGTCACTGGAGATTCACAAAAAGCACCACCATTAATGTCACTAGCAACCACACACCCAGGCGACATGTCGGTGTTTGTATCGTCAACATTAATGGGTAAATCAACACCATTGTCCGGAATAGATGAGATTTGTCTTTATACGAAGATTCAGTCTTATGTGCCTTGTTCGTCATCTGCATCTCGTTCACTTCTTCTTCCTCTTCGTCTTGTGAAGGACTATGAGGAATGTCACGCTTGACAACCAATCCCGCATCCAGGGGAACGAGAAAACACTCATCTAACTTAACCTTGTAAGAGTTGGAATGCAGTTGGTTCCCAGTGAACCTCTTGATGTAACACCATACGTTATCAATTGAGACAACAAGATATCTGCTCCTTGCCTGTGACTTATTTTTGTCCGAATAAAGGTACACTAAATCTCCCGTCTTGACGTTCGGTCGTTTGCGGATAACTTTTGATCGGAGTTTAGATTTCATACTATGCGGATGATTCTCTGTTCGCTGTTGATGTTTAGACAATATGACGTCTCTGTCATTTAAAGGCAGTTGTTCGTTTGTAAACTGATCTCTCTGGGTAAAAAGTTCATGCGCCGAAAGACCTGTGACGCGCAATCGTGAGTTAAGTCTTGCAACAGCTACAGAAAAAGTAAGAATTAAAACGGGACCACTATTTAGATTCTGGCGTAAAATTTCATCTTCCAATTCTGCAATGGCCTTTTCTGCCACCGGGTTTTTGTTAACATTTTTGGTTCTTCCAATGTCGATGATGATGTTGTACCTGCGCAATATTTCATCGTCTCGTAAAGTACAGAATCCAGGGGCAGGATCCATTCGAATCACAGCCGGAGGACCATCAAGTGGATATATACCGACGAGAAGCTGAATGAGACCGTCTTTTAAGAGAAGTGTGTTTTTCAGTCTCAATTATACAGGCAGTGGTAAATGATGTGACAGACTCTCTAACAACCATAATGAGTTGACGATTACTTTTAAGGACGTCTGCTGCGAAGGTAGATCCTACTGTTTCGGGTGGATCCTCGCTGGAATGTTCAATGAGACTATTAGGTACTTTCTTAAGCGACGCACACACGTGACATGATTCCGATATTCGGTCCATGGCCTTCGTCATATCTAGAGCATAAAAGTTTCTTCTAAATACCAGTTCTAGTTGATGTCTTGAGGGATGATCAAGTTTTATGTGTAGAGCTGTGAGACCATCAAGAGCCATGCGGGGAACTATGATCATCTCTGTAGGTGTTGACAAAGGGTCTTGCTTGCGGACAACCAACAACCCATCCTTTGCAATGGATGCCATGCCAAGATATCGTTTGATGTCTTAAACGTTTGTCATTTTCTTTGAAGGCCGGGTACCTTGCTTTAGGTGTGCGTGTGTTCTCCGCAGGTCTGGGCATTCTGATCTGGGCAGATCGTGTCGTAAATGGAATGCGCTTCAAACCATTGTAAACATCGGCTACCCTAGTGGCTCTTACTACTGAATCCTCTGTTTCTACAATAAAAGCACACACCTGACATTTCGGTTCATTACATTCGGGAGCATTTCTACTTGCGAAGTCTGTAGGAATATTGGCTGATCCAGCCAGGTGTCTTACGTTGACTTGATATCTACTGCAGGGATTCATTCTATCAGAAAACAATTCAATCCAATCAAGATAACGTGACAATAGTATTTATCATTTTTATTGACAATTATATCACAAGCAAAATGACAGGATTAAAATAAACAATGTTTCACAACTGTATTTTTACATTTATTTTAACTTCTGCAATATCGGCTGCATAAATTAAATTTTATATTTTAGTTTATTGAATATGAATAACCGAGTTACAACCAGTGGTGATCAGATAGTTACGTGGGGTCATTTATAGCAATATTGACTTTTTATCTAACATTGGACTTAAAACCCCCAGCCCTGATGTTCTCAGAATGCTCCACCTTACATGAATGGACAAAACTTTTGCTGGACATTTAAAACTCGTGTCATTTATGTAAATCATCAGAGGGCTTTATGTTCTGGAAACATTTCTGGTGGTCACTGTGATATGCTTGGACAGAATGTCAGTATATTAAAAAAAGTAAAATGTAATAAATGCATCATGCACCGCAATGTAGATGGGATATCATCTAGGCGATACCAGATACTGATTTCAGTGAATAATCTCAGTAATCTCAGTTTTATTAACACATTATGAAACTCCAGTTACACCAGTACTTTGTAAACCAATTACAAGGCTATCAATTCTCTTAAGTGCAAACTTCAATATTGTAAAGCATATATTAGATAATTTGCTAGTGACTCTTCTTTTCACTTGTGTCAATACATACACAGTATGACTTGACCTAATTTTGTTAGAATATTTAGGGTAACCTTACAGTAATTAACCGCTCATATTTTACTTTGTAGAAAATGCATTGAGAAGAATAAATCCAGTATATGTTTTACAAAATATGATTACAGACATCATGTTTGTATCATAATTACTTGTTTTACTTTTCGCTTGGCCTGCATGTGAAATACCTTTGTTCTGTGCCTTTTCGGAGTTTGGTATATGTTGCAATGCTCATAGGACTTTGTCATATATTCTTATTTATGACCACAACAATGATACTTGTGCAGTGTGGCGGTCGTAAAAAATCTCCCCGTGCATGTAATCTATGCTGTCATTTAATTCATACTATAAGGATTATTACGAGTATTTCCTTTGATGGACATTGGACTTTGGTTCTTCAATTCCACCTTCACATGAACAGGATGCTACAACCATTTATTCGTCTCTGGTCATGTTTGTTCATGATTCAGAAAGTTGTTTTTTTTACACTCAACCATTTTTTTGTAGTTTTTCAAATCAAAATAATACCATATTCTTTTCTAAACACTATGTAGACATTATTGCTCAATGACGTCACTACTTTCGTCATATGTTATAGCAAATATCAGCGCTTGGACATTTTGTATTCAAATAGATCGTTTTTCTTTTCATTGCTTGCATTTGAAAAACTCGTCAGGAAGTGCGATGTTAGAGCTCTGTAAAACCGGTTTAAGCACCCCAGTCGGTCCATATTGCCGACTACCCTTTCCAAGGCGGTAACTGTCGGGTTTGCTCTTTTCGTTAAATGACTCATCACAAATTTGTTCTTACTTCTCGCTTGGCCTGCATGTGAAATGTCTTTGTTCAGTGCCTTTTCGGAGTTTGGTATATAATACAATGCTCATATGACTTTGTCATATATTTTTATTAAAATAATCAAGTGGCCAAAGTCACTCATAATATATACGTTTAATCAAGTTTAAATTGCCTTAAAAATATCTGTACTCGTTAATATCATATTCAGAATTTTTTATTATAACCCAACATGGAAATTTAATCTAAATAATGTACCAATCCACATCTACCTTTTAACTTCCACTTGTATGTATTGTCACCAAGGAACCAGATTTCTTCCTAAAGTATGCTTTACTTTAAGCTTGAATGAAAGCATTGCATTTTCAAAAATCCAATAAAAAAGGATAATTAAAGAATAACAGATGTGTTCTCTGGCTGGGTCCATATATAAGTATGGTGTGTCAATAGGAACATTAACTGAAAAGATAAAAATATAAGACACAAGAAGAAAAGTATTGTTTTATCACATCAACTTGGTCAAATTTTTATTCATAGCTTTGCTTTAGTTCACTTGATTATAAAGATTAGACATCTCAACTGGAAAATTATTACAAAGAACATTTATTTTAGATCTGAAAAGACTTTAAAACATTTAATGATGAAAAAATATTGTTTTCCATTTTAAAGAGACCTTTTAAAACCCTGTATAACATTATATAGTTAAAAATATAAAAAAAATAATTATCATGAGAAGTAAATAATATAATGAATTAATTATCATGAGAAATAACTGGTACTATTCACTACTCCAGGTGACAAGCTGGTCTTTGTTTACATGATACATGAAGATGCCGAGTCATACACACGTTTTATTTAAATATATATTTACGAATTCCATGCGTCTGGATTACGTGACGCCAAAAGCTTCACGCAAAAGGAGCGTCTATCAATACTGGAGGCGGGGCTAGTTTATAGGCGCGGCTCTTGAGAGCAATACCTCTTATTGAATGCATTTTTATGTCGGAGATGTTCCGTGAGACACTTTTCAGAGTAAAGTACCAAGTGTTCCGGGCTTTTGTTTACCATTTTAACTTGCATCAATAAAGCGTAGCTTGCTATTATAAAAGGTAGGATAAAAACGTAGCCTTTCTGGCGAAGTTTTGCTTAACAAAAGAAACCGAGTATACCGATCTTAGAAATGCAGCTTGTAAATACAGATGTATCAGAGAAAAAAGAAAACAAACAAAGTAGCAAAAATATTCCACTTCCCATCGGAGTTATGGTTCGTTACTGACAAATGTTTATGTAATTAATCAACAGAGTAAGTGAGTGATTAGTTCCCAGGATAGTCATCTTCTTGCTTAAAGCGCGTGCTCTCTTTGGCGCCTTGGATGTTTCACATCCTGGCTCTTTCTTGTTACTGTCTGTCATGGTGTACCAAGCAGATGCTGCTCGTAGGCGCAGGCGGCTGTTACAGTGACCGCCCCGCATCCTCCTACACAGCCGCCGATGATCACAGATTGTTGTTTAAATTTCGCTTTCTGTGGTCAATGAGATCGTGGTATTTATTTGGTGGTCTTAAATTGTTAGATCGTCTGCTTTCAGTGTGAATGAGTAACGCAGTATTCACTGCTATACAAAGCAAACACTATAAATACATTTGTTTTTCTTCTTTATTTAAACAAGATCACTTACCAAGTCCAACAAATCTATGGGAAATTTAAATAATATTGTCCCTCAAAAATTTCAATGTATTTTCAGTGCCTACTAAATGGCTTGAATTTCTGCTCAGTTTGCTTGTTGGGGTGATAAACAGCTGTTGAAATATAGTTTTAAGCGATGTAGATGTGTCTGTGTGTATATCAATTATACAGCTACATGTAGGCGCTGCCGCCATAATGTTCTAAGGGTTTATGTGTTCTTAGCATGAGAAAAAAATAGAGGGCGAAAGCTTCAGATATGCTTTTAATAGTTGTAATAGTATTAGTTATTATAACTTTACAGGGATCCGACCCGTTGACACGGCAATACAACAAGAACACTGTCATGAGAAGCAAAAACATAGCGCTGATTCATGTCTTTACTTGTATAATCTGTCATACCTCCATCCCAGCTAACTTGAGCACAATTTAATTTGTAAAACACGATTTTAAGCAGTTTAACCAACCTTCATTTCTTATTCGAAAAAGAAGTCACAATTGCGGCTGAAAAAATACACCGTGTATTTCATGATTACAAAAGTAATATTCA